>JARUPY010000605.1:4200000-4692907 GCA_029817715.1 Melastoma dodecandrum
AAGAAAGAGAAGGGAAAATAATATATAATGAAGAATAAACTTTTACATAAGCACTTATAGTCATGACGAAAACATAACAAAAGAAACAAAAGAACGATGCGGCAAGATGTTCCGGGCGATGGGACTTGATGGAGACTATGGCAAATTCCTTTATTGGAGGCAACCTTGACGGGTGGTTGATCACAAGTTGTGAAGGTGAATTGTTTTAGGACGCAATGGCTGTTACAAGATGCTTCAGGACACTGGTGGAAAGAGCAAAGGAGGTTGATAAACTTTGTCATATTTGGACTTATGGGGTTGAACGAGTCTTCTTTTCTTTCTTTCTTTCTTCTTTTTATACATGAACAACTAGCAGTTATAAGATTAGAATCTAAGTAGTTTCGATCGTACACGATTTCATCCATATTTTGTAGGAGTATAGAGATCGTGTTTGAATACTTGATTAGAAATTGTCACGTGTCCCTCATTTCTTGGTTCATTTAGGGTGTTTGTATTATATGTCGAGATGGGAGTCACTGTCTTGAGACACTTGCTTGGGAATTATCTCGAGACACTTCGAAAGTACCCCCTTTCAATGTTTATTTACACTGAGAAGAAAACGTTTGGGAAACAACACAATCTCCCTTTTCAAGTTTATCATCTTTTCTTATCGTTGTCTCCATTACCTTTATTAAATGCTTCTACCATCTTGTTTCCCTTTCGAGGGGAGAGCTCGATCTCAAGATGGGTTCTCGTGATGGTTGCCTGCCAATCAGTCGAGATCGAGCTTTGGCAGAAGAAGATGCTAAATCCCGAGATTACCCCTTCACAGGGGGCGAGGGTGGCCCCTTTGCCCCTTTCTGGGGGTGAGTTGGAGTTAGGAGCTGTCCACGAGATGGAGGCCAACCAGCCACTCGCGACCGAAGTCAGGCCGAAATTAGCATTTGATCTTGAGATGGCCTCCTCCAATCTCTAGAAATTTCTATGTGTCAACATTAAGCCCTCCTTTTTGTCATAATGTCAAAGATATTAAGCCCCCCTTTTTGGTCTAATGTTGGCACTGTGTAAGGCATGTTGAGTAGAACTAAGAGCTGATACTAAAAAGAATGGGACTTCGTTATTAAAGAGTCACAATGCGACGTGTAAGGAAAGGATCAAGTCAACCAATTCAATACAAACAATCCTCAGATTAAAACCTTAAGGTGATTCCAGCAATCAGAATAACATGACTGTCCTCATGTGCGATCATGAAACTATTAGGAAATCCGTGGTGCACTTGGTAATATCTGTTGAGCTTCCTTTTCAATTTGTTTCGAGCCTGAATTAATTCTTTTCATGTCTGTCGTATGTCCTAAGTTTAAAGTTCCTTCACGGTGGACAATACAATGTGATGTGTATGACATGTTTTTGCTTGAAAAAGAGAAGTTGAAAGAACATTTTAGGTTATGTCGAAGAGTTATTTCGAGAAGTTGTTGCTTACATTAGATCGTCTCCTCAAAGATTGTTAAAGTTTAAGGAGTGTGCAATTGCATTTTCGGCTTTGGATGTGCCAATGAGATGGAACTCAAAGCATTTTATGTTAGAGGCCGCATTAAAGTTTGAGAAGGCCTTTGACAGATATGATGATGAAAACACAAATTTTAGAAAATATCTTGAAAATGACAGTGGGATATGCCTGATATCGACCTCAGTTGATTGAAGAAAATTTGGGAAGACTTGTCATACATCTTAAGCACTTTTATGAGCTTACTTTGAAAGTTTCTGATTCAATATTTGTTACTTCAAATGTTTTCATGTAGCAAATCTTGATGAGTCTTTTTTGTGAATGGCAAGAATCTCTCGATCAGAATTTGGTTATTTTGGCAACGAACACGAGAGATAAGTATCATAAGTATTTGGGTGATGCAGAAATAATGAATAAGTTCATTTTCATTGCAATTGTATTTGATCCTCGTCAGAAGTTTGACTGTGTGGAGTTGTGTATGAATGACATATATCTTGACAAGGCGGATGTTACGATTTCTCAAGTGAGAAACACTTTTTATGATATGTTTGCTGAGTATAAAAATAAATGGATTGTTGAGAATGGTGAAGATCTGTTGACTAATGATGAGAGTGATGGTGATGTTGTGGATAAAGATCAATCATCAAAGGATAGATAGTGATATGAGATTATTGTTAACGTTGGAGAGATTGAGAGGATGAAATGTGGAGATAAATATGATAGATCAGAGTTGAATAGATATTTGGGCGAAGATACGGAGGTTGCTAATATGAAGTTTAATATTTTGACGTATTGAAAAATCAATGCTATTAGGTTTCCATTCTTACTCAAATGGCTTGCTTCTAGGTCCATGTTTAGCACACGTAAGTTTTTCACATCTTCTTAACTCATATTTTATTTTTCATTCTATTATTTATTTTACAAACAAATATTTATTCAATATGTAATAGGTGGACGAGTGATTTGCTTTTAGAAGTTTTTTGGATTCTAAGAGTATTAATACACCTATGTGCAGACAAGATTGGCTTCGCCGAGGGAACTCAAGTGAAGTTAAAGTCGATGAAGATCCTTTTGACTAAGACTAATTTGAAAGGTGTAATATTTAATTTCATAGTATTCATTATTAATACTTATTACTTAATGATTATATGAAATCAATACTCTTATCTCATTAATTTTAGGATTGTTTGTACTTGCATTAGAATGAGATTGGTTACATTAGTGGTTTCAATCTATTGCGATTCAAGAATCAAAATTAAAGGGCCTCGTGAGCCTTATGGATTTGGAGTTTTTGTTAGATGTTAACATGTGGATTTGAAGTTTCTTGTTTTCATTTTTGAACTAAGGGCTCATATATTAAATTGTGTTTTCTTCAGCTTGTGAAATTTATGGGCTTGGATGTTTATTTTCCATGGACTTTAGAAATCTATGAGTTGGATATTTTATATTTATATGGGCTTGGGCTCATAATTCGACCCAATTCAAAGTTTGAAACTTCCAAATACCGAATCGAAATATCGAAATTATTTTGATATTTCTGTGTTGAAAGTTCGAAATTCGGTTCGGTATTTAGATGACGAAAGTTTGAAAGTTTGGTATTTAGTGCAGTTTAGATTCAAAATACTGAATGGTCACCTATACAATTAAGTTAATAACTTTGTGATGTACCTTTTTTTGGCCCTTTAGAACAACATTAGGGGGCGGCTGACGTGGACATAATAGAGGATTATGAAGCATCCTCATAAGGTGACCTTACGTGCAAAATGAAGGCCAAAACAACGAGGGGGTCAAATTTAATAGGGGCTTCATTTCTTCCCCAAATCGATCCATCCTAACCCAAATTGGTGAGCAGTAGAAGGAAACCCACACAGACCCAAAGCTTTGATGACCCAGCTTTGAAAACCATTGCGTTGGACGACCCGAGGCGGATATCACCTGAAGAGAAAGATATCAAGGTGTAGAAGCATTCACCACCTTGGAAGCAACTCCCACGGGCTTATGTACATTCTCTAAGGTATGTTGTGCAATCCTTTTTACACCATTGTTTGTATTTATGAGTACTAGGTAGGTTAAAGTCGAAGTGGATTAATTTTGGATGTTGTTTGGCTTGACCCACAGATACTATAAAGCGGGTCAATCTAAACCTGTATGTCGAGGGTAAGATGTGTTTTTTTAAATTATGTTCTTCCACGAAGGCATGGTAGTTGAGTATGGTGGGGTTGATGCCGACTTTTTAAGCGGTTTCACTTTGGTAACCCTAACCAGAGATTCAAGACTAAAACATGTGCTAAAAATGTAGTATGGGCATCCCTATTATAGCTTGTTGATGGTGAGGGAAATTGTAAGAGATTCAGATGTAATGAAAATGATAGAACACTGTAAAGAAGGAGAAAGAGTGGACGTTTACTATGAAGGGGAGGATGAAAGTGTGGTTGAAGAGTTAGATGAAGAAGAGGACGATTCTCGTGAGGTTACTGATGATTTAGTGGAATTGAAGGAGGAGAACGAGACTGGGGTTAGGGATGAAGAAGATGAATTTGATGATAAGGAGGACGTGGATGTTCCTGATCCTAGCCCACCTGATATTGATCATCATGAGGTGAAGTCGGAGTATGAGAAATCAAATGAAGAAATAGGAGATGATGATCCATATGGTTTTACCATCTATTGCTGCACTTTCAATTATATTAAGAAGCTTATGTTCAAACTTACATATAAAAGCAAAATACCATCTTCTTCCTTATGTCAAGATTCCTTACTTAAGCATTACTACAATATTCAAACAATATAATTCCATCTCACTGACTAACGAAAACAATAAAAGTACAATAAAAATGCCAGAAATTAAATTGCTACCAATCGCAAAGTATTGATTTCAACTTATTTTTCGCAATCATCTCTTTATTTGCTTCATTTCCTTGGATTTAAGCTTCTTATACTTTTCAATCTTCCATTTCAACTTTATTATTTGATCTTTGGAAATCGATCTTCTCCCCCAATAGTTTTTCCGACTCCAAATGCTGTACCAAGTTCCTTCTTCCTACTTGGAAAGTCGTCGTCCACCTACTCAAAAAACCATAATCATCTTCCTGTTATTTATTATCAACAATCACACAATCAGCAAGCTTACAACAGAATTGTGTACAATGCGAAAAGTACAACACAGACAACAAAGCCTTAAGACTACCTTCGAGGAAGAACACCTACAGAATCGAAGACTTTGGTTTCTCTTACTCCAGAATGTGTATAATAGGACCCTCCTTCCGTGGTTGTAAACTCATCCACTCACACTCAAACGCGATACAACAGAGCTACTAGAGATCTCGCTACCACTCATTTTTTTTTAATGAACATAGAGATGTCACTTACCTTGGATCCTACGATTTGTGGACCGTTGAATCTATGCCATGCTTTCTTCTGTCTAGGTTTCCTTTTGTTGCTCGCCAGTTAGGGTTACGATGGGTCGATTTAGGGAAGAAACAAAGCCCTTATTAAATTTGACCCCCTTGTCGATGTACCTTTATTTTGCACATGATCCTCTATTATGCCCGGGTTAGCCGCCCCTAACCTGTTCCCAAAGGGCCAGAAAAAAAGTATATCACAAATTTAGTGACTTAATTGTACAATAAAAAAAAGATGTTGATAGAAAAAATATTTCATCAAACAGCTAGAGAGAAAACATATATTTTGCCTTCAAATTTTAAGATACTTGGTTTTGAGGAAATTATTTTTGAAGTAAAAGTTTCCATCTGTACATTTCCCATTGATTATTTCTAAAAGGAAAAGCAAAATCAAATTCCATTACTTGCTGAAAATTAATTTAACAAGTATTTCTTTATTTTTCGTTTTTTCTTAGTAAATTTAGTTTAATTAAGTGTTTTTTAATTTTCATTTTTAACACAGGAACTTTTCCGAATAGATGAATGTCAGTAGCGGAGGGAAGCTGAGGAGGGTGCTATTCACGAATGAAGTCGTGGGGGTCCTACTGTTCATAAATAGAATTTTTCGAGTTGGGTTGGAGGAAGAAAGTTCAGCTAAGCGACCCGAGATGATAAAACTCGAGACTAGACCCGTATAACTCGAGAACAAAAGCTCTCGACATGGTCGACTAAGATGATTAATGCGTTAAGCTATGATTTGAGTGTGGCCTGAAAATCAGGAGGTCCCTTAAATGCTAAAGACTAACATAACCGTGCAATCAAACCCACGTCCTAGTAAATATGACGGCTCTACAATAATGTATAAAAGGCTGAGAATCATTCGGAACAAGACACGATTAATTACTAAGTCCAAATCGACAGATTGGTTCGACCATTTTTGCTCTCTTCCCCAGCATCATGAATCCGTCTACGTATCCTACTACGTCAACAATCGATCATCGTCATCGTCGCCTCCCTAAGGCAGACTTTAGTAGAGGAGCATCCCGTCCAACTGTCGTATTCCTTTCATCCGACCGTCACTTTGTTTGTGTTTAACTGTAAATTTTGTGAAAGCTTTTGGTTTTGATAAACTTCCTCGGTGTTGATAATACGACTCCTATTTTCCAATCATGCTATTTATACATTTCATAGGGTGACGCAAAACAACCTCTCGTTCGCATAATTCGATACGTGTTACATAAAGTACGTCGACACCAATGTTTAGGACAACTCGCAGGCTTTTGTCTTTATCGATCCGTCGACTTACTTTTTTGTCTTTGATTGTTTAGGTCTTTTCTTTCGCGACTAACTGGCTACGTCCCTAGGCGCCATATGTACGAAGCCTCACCTTCAATAGTTAACATTGGTACTAGAGCCCAAAAGGTTCCACTCGTCCATGGAGCATTGCTGTTTAGGGGGGTGAATTAGTGTTAAAGTCCAATTAAGGATTTTTAACTCTTTTCGACAAACCCCGCAACGGAAGAAAGCTTATGTAAAACAGAACCCTAGAGACAGGTTTCTGTAAGACAGAACGTACGAATGTGATTGCAATTTGTATACACGCAAAACTTTTATAGTGGTTCGACAAATTGCCTACATCCACTCTTCACCTAGAATTTGGATGGCTTTCACTCAGACTTAACTTCATAACAATTACAAAAGGTGATATAACAATCGACCTTTTATAGTACAAACCTGAAGGTTCTGTACTATAGTAGACTGAGTAACAGAGTACAGACCAGAAGGTTCTACACCATAGATGTCTGAGTGACAAAGCACAGACCAGAAGGTTCTGTATCAGAAAAGACTTGAATAGTATAACACATACTAGAAGGTTCTATACCGTACGTCAATCTTCTACAAACCAGAATGTTCTGCATTAGAAATTACTAGATTGTAAAGTACAGATCGTAAGATTCTGTACCAAGAATGTCAACCTTCTACAGCACAGACAGTAAGAAACTGTACCACAGGTGACTGTTTTTCAAAGCACAGACCGTAAGGTTCTGTACTACAGTGACTGAGTGCACACGTTTGTGTGACTAACAAAGGTAACCAATGCGCAATCTCCTCAAGGACAACGACTTCGTGGCATACCTCACGCGCGCATGTAGCGAACCATACGTAGGCAGACAGCGTCCTCTGTCCAATGATGGATTTTCCCTCTGGCGGCTCCACACGACCTACACGATCTCCTCGAGATAGTGACTGAGCAAACACAAAGCCCTTGCCCAAGGCTCTCCTGTGTGGTCCCTCGAGACTACGGCTAAGCCAACACAAAGCCCTTGCCCAAGGCTCTCCTACGTGGTCCCTCGAGACTACAGCTAAGCAGACACAGAACCCCAACCCAAGGTTATCCTGCACACACAGAACACTACACCACAGAAGTTGGTTAGTCCCCTACCTTCTGTGTTCCCGGGGTTCTGCCCTTCTTTCCGACCCACTGCATGTTGGCCACATAGCCTCCAGCCGTGCTTCGCACCAACGTCTCCTGCAGCTTCCAACCGAGTCCCTCGTGGCCCCCGAGTCACTCTCCCAAAAGATTTCACGAACGATGCAGCCATATGTAGCTAGCGCTCCTCGTGTGTGACTAACTCAAACGAAAACCAAAGATACAAGCTCTCAGGACACGTTCTCTGGATTTATAACAATTGAGTAGTATAATGGATTTACAAAAGATCGTGGTGAGTGTCTTATTTATACAAGAAATAGTCTAGGTGAGAAAATAGAAGATTGCACGATCAGCCTTCGGCAAGACAAGGAATCCGAGCAATCAGATAAAAAAATAAATAATTAACAAATTCGTCACTCCCATGCATGTATACTTTTAGGTAATCAAATCATATCAATTAGGATTAAGATATGATATAATTCCCATGTATACTGCGCTACAGAAGGTTATGCCTAAATCTGGTCAACAACCTTTTGTAAATGGAAATAATCAAATATTAACTTCCATATGAATTGAAACCGATACCATTATGTTCAGTACACTCAAATGAATGTATCTAGACAGATGGTAATGATTGACATCCCAAATAACGGTCATGTAGTAGTCGTATAACACCATAAAAGGTTGTAGACAACCTTACAGAACCTTGCCATAAATAGAAGATTAAATTTCCTTCTATGAAAAATATAATCCCTAATGGGGTTATTTGGAAACGTAATCAGTTTAAATTAATCATATCTTGATGAAATCCTAATCATTTTGTGATTAATTAATCATTAACCGATTAATTAATCACAAAAATATTTCTTATAGAAAGTTCTCAACGTGAATAGCTTCAGTAGAGTAGATGTTTGACTTCTGCTACACAGAAGTTCAAGGCTCATCCTCAAAACCTATATTCAACGGTTGCGTCATTCATCGACATTTGCAGATCCCCTATACCCGTCTGCTTCCGTCGACAGATCGTTCTCTCGCAAAGTCGGGTCTTTTTTTTTGCAACTCTTAAGATTACTAGTTCCCTAAGGTTTTGATCATAAGATTTCAGAGGAAGAGCGACAAGTGCGTTTCCCCTCGCACTCACTCGGAGGGCACCGGAAATAGGGAACCGGTCAATCGCGCATTGACTAGAAGAACACGCCCGACATCGAAAATCGGATATTAGAGGGCTTTGACAAGCAGTTAGGATAAGTTTTCAGAGTGAGTTTCAGGAAGGAATGGCAATAAACACAATAACTGAGATGAGAATGAGGATGGGACGCGGGGAGATAACCCTACCAACCTCACCAAGGAAACTTCTCATAAATTATTATTATTATTATTATTATTATTAAAAAATGAGAAACTGGACAAATAAAATCTTATCTTTGTTGTCGTTGGTCTTCTCCTCCGCTCTTGGGAAGCGGCTAACGGTACGTGCACGTAATCGTTATGTAGTTTACTAAAATCGATTTTTTTTTTAGTAATCTTTACTAAAAATCGACGTTTTTTAGTAAAATCGTTAGTAAATTGCTGTAAAAATTTGTAAACCGTTACTAATTTTTTACTGTTTGAAAATTCGGAAAGTTACTAAAAAACTACGTTTAATAAATCGGACGTGAAATTTACTAAAAAGTTTAGTAACCGATTACTAAAAATATCGGTGATTTTTGGTTTTTTTAGGAAACCGTTACTAAAGTTTCACTGTTCAAGTTTAGTAATCGGTTACGCTCTATTATGGCCTCAACTATTGACCAACTTTCTGTTTTGGCCTAAACTTTGTTTGTTATATGATTTTGACCCAAACTTCCATTTTAACTTATTTTATGACCAGACAACGACGACATTACGAAGCTTCCTGACGTGGACACAACGGCAGCTGATGTGGATCCGAGGTGGCAATATTTTCACTCTTCACGTCACTCTCTACCTCGAATCCACATCAGCTGTCGTTATGTCCACGTCAGAAAGCTCCATACGTCATCGATGTTTGGCCATAAAATAGATTAAAATTGAAGTTCTGATCAAAATCATATATCAAACAAAGTTTAGACCAAAACAGATAGTTGGTCTTGAGGCCATAGTTTGATATTTTACATTTTTTTAAGAAAAAAAATCCTTTTGGGCATTACTCAAACATGTTGCGTTGCTGAAGTCAAGTGCGAAACGAAGAACAAAAACAAAAAAGAAATGTTAATAATGATGACGTGTTGGGATGATTTTCCTTTTCGGTTGTAATAAAATGGGGGTGCTTCAAATAAGGGGGAGGCGAGTAAGCGATGACCACGGCCGACACGAAACACAGCAACAGGCTTTCCACATGCACCCCACCCCCTCCCTCCTCTTTTGGACAACAACATCGGACTCCCCCTTTTGGACACTGTTCCTCCACCTCCAGGGTTATTATCATTTATGTTCTCTTCCTAGGAACTTACCAATGATTTCATTCAAGCAATTACTACTCTGTTTGGTTAACCAAAAATCATACTGAAACCTCTCCTTCTACGTTTAACCTCTAACCCTAAAGTGACGATGTGTGTGATGATGATGATGATATGTAACTGGGAAAATCAGAAATCCATGGCGGAAATTGAGGTGAAGACGACGGAGGGTGTCATGGAGGCCTGCGTGAGGACCCCCTTCGTGAGGAAATGCGTCCTCACTTCTTCCCTCTTGGCCTGCGTATGGCGAGAACATACGGGGAGTCATTCCTCCCCTGTTATCATCGATCACCATTGCTTACCTCAAGGGTAAGCCGAGTTAACCTTCCCAGAGGCTCAAAGTGTCTGTTCGCACGAGTATCGAGTCTGTTGGTTGATGTTTGGCGGCTTTCCTTTTCAGGGGCAAAGGAAATGTATGCGTGGGGTTTGCTGGCGATGGTCGATGCGATGAAACTGCCAGACGTACACATGAGAGTGTTCGAGGAGACGGGGGACTCGGGAGCAATGGGAAGGTACATATGCTACGAACACGTGGTGGATGAGGAGAAGGCGGATAAGTTAGCGAGGCAGTCAGGGATGCCGATAGAAAGGATCCGGGGGGAAGCATCGTCGAACTGGATGTGGCCGCAGTTCAAGCTGTCGAATAGGAAGCTTAATTGCCTGTGGTTGAGAAATAGTAACGGAAGTTGTAGGGATGAAAGCTGAGAAGCTTACGATCATAACTTCTTTTGAGTATCGAGAAATGAGTAAGATGTGACAGCTTTGCAGCCTCGATTTTTCAGTTTCCATTAATTTAAACTACCCGATTCTCATAACTCGGAGAATTAATACAAAAGCCCATCTTCTATGACCATAGGCTTTTCATCCAAGTGATTGGGCCCGAGGCCCGGCCCATATCCATTATGCCCACATCGAATACGTTCGACCAACACGTGGAGATAATTTCCAAGGTAAATATTCATGTGATTGTGAGGGGGATATACGTGACTTAGGTGGCCACGGACGGACGCACGCCGATTAATACATCATGGTTGGTTCGTGTGCAAGGCCGCACTATTAAATGCTGCCTCTGAAGAAACGTCGTATCTAGGCATGACCGGACCGATTCGAGGGGATTTTCGGGCCCGTTGTACATAATATCGTACGAACCGGACATACGTGAAATGAACGAGTCAAAATATGTTCCGACAAGAAAATAAGGTTTGGTTACGGGGAACATCAGCTCCATACTAAATGTCTACCCATTCACCAACAACGTGCACGTGTATTCCACCACAATTTAATCTCCCAAAACAGATAATAGTCATAGGGTCGACTATTTTTATTCGGTGAGAATTTGCGTAGAGAAAATTAGTAAATGGAAAAATAAAATTGAAATATCATATGAGTGGGGAAACATTGCATTCGTGTTTTCTCCTTTCCTCCGGCACAAAAAGTCCATTTCCGAGGATTTTATTGTAATATTAAATTGCTAATTTATGATCCATCTTTACTCGGTTATATTTACAGATACTGTGTTTAGTGTTTTTGTTGAGGTGTTTTGATGATGAGCAATGACCTTCTGCAATGCAGAAGTCAACCCTCTACACGACAGAAGCTAATCCTGACAGGAACCTTCTGTAAGGAAATATTTTTGTAATTAATAATTAATTACGAAATTAAGTGGGAATATTCCATGGGAATTATCCAATATGATCAGGTTAATTATCTTATCGAAATCATTGCCAAAGAAATAAAATAGAATAATATATTTCCATTGGAGGAAATATAATCTTCTATTTATGGTAACCTTCTGTGAATCCATCCGATCACCAAGACCCGTTATCTAGGATGTTTATCCACGTCATCTGTCTAGATACATTCACTTAAGTATCTTGAACAGAATGAATCGAATTAAATCATTAAGGAAGTTAATCTTTGATTATTTCCGTTTGTAGAAGGCTGTCGACAAACCAGAACCTTCTGTAATGCAATATTCGTGGAAACAATCATCAAATTATTATTAATTTGATTTGATACATTTACCTAAAGAATATATGCCTAGTGTGACGCATTTGTAAATTAAATATTGTATTATATTCTAACCTTTTACTTTCCTTGTTCTGCAGAAGGCTGATTCGTCATATTACCTTCTACACTTAGCGTTTTTGTCTTTGTGTACAAATAGGACATTAGTTCATGCTTTCAAAAAAAAAGAAAAAAAAAAGACAGAACTACCATGAATCTTCTTGTATTCTGAGAGCGTAAGTTTCGAGTTTTGTTAGTCACGCACGAGGGACGCTACCTGCAGAAGGCTGCATCGTTGGTGAAGTCTTCTGGGAGAGTGACTCGGGGGCCACGAGGGACTCGGTTGGAAGCTGCAGGAGACGTTAGTGGATAGCACGGCTGGGTATCGTGTGCCAACGTGCGGTGGGCCGGAAAGAAGGGCAGATACCCCAGGAGCACAGAAGGTGAGGGACTAACCAGCTTCTGTAGTGTAACGTTCTGTGTGTGCAGGTACCTAGGACGGAGGTTGCCGTCTGCTTGTGTGGGGTTTGCCACGTGCTTGCGCAGGGTCTGCTGCGTACTTGCGTAGGGTATGCTACGTGCTTGTGTGGGGTACGCCACATAGTCGCTATCTCGAGGAGATCGTGCAGGTCGTGTGGAGCCGCCGGAGTGAAAATCCATCCTTGGACAGGGGTCGCTGTCTGCCTGCGTAGGGTTCGCTACGTGCTCGCGTGGGGTACGCCACGAAGTCGTTGTCCTTGAGAGGATTGCGCATTGGTTACTTTGTTAGTCACACTAACGTGTGCATTGAGTTACTATAGTGCAGAACCTTCGGGTCTGTACAACCTACTGTAGTGCAGAACCTTCGGGTCTGTGAATCTACTTCAGTGCAGAACCTTACGGTCTGTACTTATCAAGTCACTTCCTACATAGAACCTTCTGGTCTATAGTGGATTGACATTTACAACACAGAACCTTCGGGTCTGTGATCTTTCACTTAGAGTTCTACGGTACAGAACCTTCTGGTCTGTGCTGTGTAACAAGTTCTACGGTACAGAACCTTCTGGTCTGTGCTGTGTAACAAGTTCAGCCTTCTACAGAACCTTCTGGTCTGTGCTATGCCACTCAGACTTCTACAGTGAAGAACTTTCTGGTCAGCTCTATTTGCTATCGATTGTGTAATCTGTATTGAGATACAATTGAGTGGAAACCATCCAAGTTTCTGGGTGAAGAGTGGAGTAGGCGATTTGCCGAGCCACTATAAAAGTCTTGCGTACTTCAAACAAATCGCAATCACAATCCAACGTTCTGTTTTACAGAAACCTATCTCTAAGGTTCTGTGGCACAGAAGCTTTCTTTCGCTGCGGGATTAATCGAAAAGGAGTTAAATATCCTTAATTGGACTTTAACACTAATTCACCCCCTCTTTGTGTAACAGTTTTACTGTATATAATTATTGAAGTTCTAAATTGAAATATAGAGGTCGAGGCTCTCCCCTCTCATATGAGCCCATGGGTGTGCACGACAAATATCAAAACCTAACCCCACTGAGATCAATGTGTTTGGGATACAATGGATTTGGGTAAGGAAAATTGAATGAAACTTCACACTGGCTTTCTATTGATCATATTCCCATCACATGAAAAAAGAAACCAAAACACACGCACACACAGTGGGAAAACCAATCATTTGGTAAGAAACAACTGCCGAAGAACAAGCACAGCCATAGTATGTATTTAATAGTAGTTATTTTATTTAGCTCAAAAAGGCATTTATGTACACACATCGACACATCTGACTTAAAAGCATCATGTGGGGGTGGTGGGGATTTTAATATATACATAAGATGCTTCTTCTCTACTTAATTATGAAATAAACTAATCTTCTTCTTCTTCTTCTTGTTTAAGTGGGGCTTAAGAAGTAGTAGTCTCTTTGTTTATCAATCCAAAGCAACATTAATCATCGCAGCGACAAATAACTTACTAATACTACTACTCAATAATAATTAATTCATGTGTACCAGAAAGCTCCTCGCACCCAAATCATGTCGTCTCTCTCTGCTTTTAAACTTTCAAGAGAGATGTGAGTGGGAGTTAACTGGGAGCATTTACACCATGCTTTTTATTAATATTCATTTTATCCCACGTCGTCCAACCGTCATGTCTAAGCCATTTTCATGTACGGTCATCCCTTCGTTGAACGATTCTCGGTGCGTCTTTCCCTTCCTCTCATATTGCATGAGTTGAAAACCATGTACCGACGAGTTCTTGCCCCCTTCTTCTTTCTCCTCCCCTCGTATTTGTTTTTCACTGGCCCCCAGCTCATGCGGGAAACGATCGGTCATGTTCATGAGAAAAAGGGGCACGAACACAATGTCAAATCAATTAAATTTGTCACCAACCCCCACCCCCCCCCCCCCCCGCCGGCCCAGGCAAAAACAAAACTCGCAAATGGGAAATGAAAGTGTTGTCTCCTTCACCTGACCCATCACAATTTTCTGTTGTTCTTTTGTTAGTATTTGTAGGGGGGGTTAAATTGAAATTCACCCCATAAAATGAGACATCGGCTGTCCTGCAAATTCCATTGGTTTTCCCATAAGGAAGAAACAAAAAAATACATAGTAAAAAGAATTACACACCCAATAGGTCACCTCAAACTTGGGGTGGGGGGCCCTTTGATCTTTTTCACATTTCCTATTTGGTTTTTATGTTGGGTGGTTTTCAGTTTTCTATGTTTAGGGTACATTAGCCCTTTGTCCCTATGCATGAATAGTAGGGTTCATCGTGTTGTGATTCAACATGGCCCCAAATGAAACCCATACATATTACTCTATTTTTGTTTTTGTTATTTCTTGACATTATAATTAACTACAGGATGATTTCGATTCGAGACTTCACTTAGAAAAGAGAGGAATTCGAGTTTGTTACATTACTAGTAAGTGTTCAATTATCATCTTAAAAATAAATGACCCAAAAGCACAAATATAGGAGATGTACATCCCCATGCCCCATGGACATTGATTTTCTTTGTACCAATCGCTTTGTTTTTTTAGGTTTCTATATATTAGGACTAAAAAGGGTAGTTACACTACCCATTTTGGAGGACAATTTGTGGATATTATTGTTTAGTTTGGATGGTTTAGGGGAGGGATGCGAGCATTTCTGCAAAAATTTAATATGATTTTCTATAAAAGACGAGCTAAACAACTGTTTGGAGGTTTTCCTTTAAGGGGGATGGTCATGGCAATACCCGATTATTTTTTCTTTT
The DNA here is from genome assembly GCA_029817715.1 of Melastoma dodecandrum. NCBI lineage: Eukaryota > Viridiplantae > Streptophyta > Magnoliopsida > Myrtales > Melastomataceae > Melastoma > Melastoma dodecandrum. The sequence continues at coordinate 4,215,025 of JARUPY010000605.1, forward strand.
TAAAGATTTTTATTGCCCCCATATTTTAGTCGGGGCCGAAATGCCATGCCATGACATGCTTACTTGTACTTGTTTGTCATCTCGTCTCCATGTGATGATGGGTCGATAAACTAATCTATCCTTTGTACTTGTACCATCCTTATCTCTTTTTTCTTTTGTATTTCATATAAAAACCCGATTGGCCATTATTACCTGGTCAAACACATGCAATAAACACACCATGTTCACTTTGCAGCCCTCTTGCCCCCTTAGGCCATGATCCATTCTTTTTTTTTCCCCCTCATTTTTTACCACGAGAAAAATCAACCCAAAAGAGATCCTTCCCTTGATTCGGAACATCGCAACATGCCTAAGGGCATTTTGTTCCAATGGTGTCATGCATATTTTTTTTACTTGATCGATTAATTAGACAACAATATATTATGATTCTATTTCTTCAAATAATGAACATGGATGGGTGTTTTTGTGACTGAGAGATCAAGAAGGAATCGGAGAAATAGTTTATTTGGTACCTGATGATGATGATGATGTCGTGGGTTTTACAACAATTGTTGAGGAGTCTGCTATTCTATCCTATTTCCCATCTCCTTGGCTTTTCGGGTTTGGGGCAATGTTAATATCGTTGACTTATAAATGAAAGGGCGTCCTTGATTTCAGTGCCCTCTCACCCCTGGTGGGGAGTCGAGTCGAGTCATAATGAAACTTCGTAGGCATCAAAAGGAAGAAAAGAAAGGGGTGTTTTTCAAAAGAAGTAAAACCCAATTAACAAATATCCGGCTTAATTGGGTCTTTCAAGTTTTAGTTTTACTTTTAAAAAGAATTTAGCCTAAATCCCCACCATGAATTTTAATCCTGTCCAGCCCCTAAGCATGACACATTAAATGTGTGGCTACTAGCAATGATAAAAGATAAAACAAAGGAATAATGCAAATATAAAAACAATTATCAAGACCGATGGTGATAATAATAATAAATTTATGAAGGGTTTGCCTGAAAATTTAAGCAAATTCCCATGAAAGGCACCATCCCCAGGCCCCACCAGTTGCCCCCTTTTCTTTTATATATTATTTTTCATATGTTATGAACATGATTTATTATTATTATATTAAAATATACTAAAACATCTTAGAGCGACACTCCTCAAATAATTTCTCCACCCCCTGGCCACACTCTTAAAAAACGCACCGTTTTTCTTCTTTCCATCCCCCAGTCATTTCCCCAACTCAAAATCGATGAATCAGAAAGACATCAACCACTCCACTCTTTGAGATTCGACTCCCGCTGTTGATTCCCCAGTGCAGGGCTAGGAAACTTCCCCTCCCCCATGATTGAATTCGAGCTCTCCGAATCGAGGCCACGGCCCGGGATCGAGGACAGGTCGTCGTCGTCGTCCCCGCCTCATGCACGAACTGTCCCTAGAGGTTGCGGGGGGAGGAGCTCCGCAGACCCTCCCAGGAAGGGTAGCGGCAGGAGGAGGGACGAAGGAGGCGCAGGAGATCAGGTGAGGTGCACGGGGAGGCAGTGCAGGTCGTGCACCGGGGGAGTGGTGGCCGACTGCATCGCCATCTGCTGCTGCCCCTGTGCGGTTCTCAATTGTCTCGCCCTGGCCTTCGTGAAGATCCCGTACCTGATCGGGAAACGGTGGTGCGTAGGGTTCAGGAGGAAAAGGAAAAGGAAGAAGGAGGAGGAGGAGGAGGAGGAGGAGGGGAGGAAGCCGGTCTCCCCGGACGTAGACCACGGGGAAGGCGACGGGTGTCCCGAGACGAATAGGGGCAATGCCGGTTGCACGGACAATGAGGAATCGTGGTTCGAGATAAGATTAGAGGAGCAGGGGGGCGCGGGGAGGGCGAGAGATGCCGAGGAGGTATGGGTGGAGCTGTGCGAGTTCAACCACCTGAGCTTCGGCAGAGTGTCGTTCGCGGGGATGCCGTTGCCGTCCAACGTCCGGCTAGAAAGCTAAAACTGCCAATAACAAAAAGTAAATTTACACTATGATTCCAAATGTAAAAAAAAATTCCCAGTTACTCATCTTATTTTTTATTGTTTTCGTTCTCCTCTCGATTGAGGGAGATAGGGAATTGTGAGAGTGTTTGATGGGAATATATATTTTAACAAGTCCGAAGGGCCCATTTAATAATTATATTTTTCAAACCCTTCCTCGGTTCTCACTCTATAGGATAATACATTCATTGTTAAAGTAGTGATTTTAAAACATACAAAGGATAAGTAAGTACGAATCCCCTTCACCTGAATTAATTTATATTCGGTTGAAGGGAAAAAGGACGGCGACTTGACATCCAAAAGTTCCGGGGTTTCGTCCCCTCCCCCCCGTTTTCCAAGATATTACTTTTTTGTGGTACTCTATAATTTATAATCCAATAATAGTTTTTTTTGTATATATATAGATAAATCGTGTCTCTTGACTTTTTATTTATGTTTTAAAAAACACAATTTTAAATTTACTATGTTTATTTACTGAAGCCTTCCGTGTTAGTGGTCAAAATGGGGGCAACTCCAATTTTCTTTTAAGAGAAATGGAATATCTGGTTTTGTGTGATGTGACGAATTCACCCAAGGTTTTTTTTCTTTTTTTAAGCAGCAGAGATTGTCGAGTAAGGTGGTACGAATTTCACTGTTTGAAGGATACAGATGCATCATAATATCATTGTTCGCATGCCAAAATACTGATCGTCGGAACACTTCTTGGAGTAAATAATATGGAAATTATGGACGCAGTTACCGCTGTAAAAAAATAAAATTATATAATATTGACATATGTTTTGACGATAAACTTAAGCAACGAGTTACTTGTGGTCAGCAGTATTACTTCGTGAATCGTATGCTTATTTTTAATTATGAACTTGAGAAGAGCGTTGCTGAGTCACAGTTAGCATAAAATGTATGTTGCTGTTTTACATTAAACTGTTACCGTAATAATACGCTTATGCAATAAATATATAGAAATAAATATTTTCTAATTATATTATATTTTGATTTAATTCGGGATATATGTCTGATTGTCTAAATACGTTGAATGTGATTTAAATATCTTAAATCATACATTTACGCAACTCAATATTATGATATTAGCTTTTCAAGTTTATATTTGGAAACAAAATATTTCATTCTGATTCTTTACAGCGCTGCAAAGAGATAAAAAATAGACCAGATAATTTTAATTATCATTTGAGTTTAATAATCGTTCTGATAAGATTATTGTGAGGACGGTTAGTTTATAAAATATGGAAACAAATAATCTCATTTGGATGAGATAGGTTAACCAAGGCAAGTTACCGTTTGGGAACCTACCTTCTCGGGTACAACGACCGTTGAGCAGACGTCTGCTCAGTCTTGTCCGCAAGTTTTGGAAACAAATCAAAAGATTTGCTCTAATGAATCTGGACGTCTCTCAACGGTCTGTTCCCCATTAAAGTCATACCTCGCTATCAGACCAAAGTGCTTTTGTGCGTCTGAGTGGTTGTCCAAACCATGTGTGATATGAGTGAAGATTTGAGGATCGGCGGAGAACGGAAGGTGCTAAGTGATCGCCTCGTTCTTATCTCTTGCAAATTGCGTGTGAGATTATCAAGGGCTGAGTGCGACCTTGATCGTCGTGAGAGGGACTGAGTGTCCTCGGTGCGTTCAACGAGCGGCTGGCGAATCGTCTGAGGGAAACTAAGTGAATACCTGTTCTGATTGCAGTATCCAGTTGCTAACCCATCGGCAAGAAGCCATTCTTGTCGTGTCTTTTCGCAAGGAAGTCTTGAGCCTACAGAGTTTGAGCAGTTAGATATGCAATTACGGGTGCGCGCTATAAGTCTCGTGCTTCCAGGGTAGAGCAGGTGTTGAGAATACCGCCGGAGTGGAAAGAGGTCCTCCCGAGCACATAGGTGCTGTGCAGAAGTCTCGACCTCTTGATAGAGATGGACAATAGAGCAGGTTGCGTGGGAGCCGCCAGAGGTGAAAATTCCACCCTAGACATTGGGTGTGCAGTGCAGTGAGTCACGGCTGTGGTAACCGTGCACGTCCGAACTGAGTGTCGGACACTTTGTTGTGTGAGAAGTTAGGTTCTGCTGTGTGAGGAACCAATCTCTGTTTTATCTCTTTATGTTATAAGTGACTTGTCTTTGTGGTTGTCTCTTGAGTACTTACAGGCTCATCTTGAGAAGAGACAGAAACTGTGTGGAAATCCTCTACTGAGCTTTCAAGTGCTGAAGTATTCCTCTATGGTGAAATAGAAACGGGCTGCTCTTAGAGAAGTCGTTCTTCACTGTAAGAAATCATTTGTGAGGATTTATACTCTAACACAACGTTGTCTTTGTGCTTTGATCGACAGGCTTATGCCTAAGCGATAACGTGCCGTGTTGAAATCCTTTGAGCAATCAACTACTGAGCGTGAGCATCATTCTGCTGAAAACGAGAAGACGTCCATTGTGTGAGGAGCTCATCGTTGCCCAGGAGTGGTCTCCTTTTGTAAAGGATACTAAATCTAACTTTGTGAGAAACCGAAAGCCTGCAAGGGCATTTTGCACCCATTATTTTATATAGTGGAATTACCTCTACAGTGAAAAGTGGACGTAGATCGATTAAGCCCGAACCACTGTAAACAACTGTGTCCATTACGTTCGCACAAACACTTGTACGAAAATTTACTCGAACAAATCGTAATGGTTACAGCGAAGCTAATTTCATTCTGAGAAACGCTCTGCTGTGATACAGTATGCTTCCGCTTACACTGAGAAAGGGCGAAAAATTTAAAATCATTAATTTACCCCCTCTTAATGCTCCTGAACGATCCAACACATAAATAACGGATTACAAACAAGCTTTCATTCATTAGAAAATAGTTACAACTATCGATGGAAAGAGCGTAGGGCAAGAGTGTTTTTGTGAGGCTACTTCTAATTAACTAAAGCTAACCTCAAACATAACGTGGATGAACCGCCAATAATTGTGTGGTGACGTCAAGAAACTGCTCAGCTGAAAGTACTGTCTCGATCCGTGTCTCTAGAAAGCGTTCTCTAACATGTTTCTATGATCTTAGTCTCGAGCTTGTCGGAAAGGCCGACTCAACTTGAACCTTTAGAAAGTGTCCTTGAGCACATTCAATAGACTTCGATCTCGAATTCGCTGAAAGGGCCAATCTCGATTTGAATAAAATGTCCTTGAACATGTCTTCTCGATTTCACTCTTGAACTCGCTGGGAAGACCATCTCAATTTAAGCCTTCAGAAAGTGTAATCGAATAAACCTTCTCGACGTCATCCCTGGACACGTCTCTTCAATTCAACTGGATTCTCTTTCCTGAGTTTTCCGAATTCACTTCATATTCTCCAATGTAATTTTGTGTGAACAATCATCATCGCGGCCAATTTAGCCACCCGAGCAACTAATTGTCGGGATTTGCCATAGGCCTTGGACGGCGGTACCTCTTTGTTCTTCCATGGTTTAGTGTTGGGTTCTGGAGCGACCTCCCTGAATGGTCTGCTTCCTCTGAGATCTCTGTGGTCTGAGCAGCGATCAATCGGGGGCGGCCCTTCATGATTGAAGGCAGCTCTGGGGTCAAGAAATTTCCTTCTCCTCCTGCCAGGCATGCGGATATTTTCATAATTCGGATCTGCATAACATCTCCGAATCATCTGGCATGCTCCGACTTCCTTTTCGCTTGGTTTGGGATCAAAGAGTGCCGCATCTATTGTTAGAATTCGGGTGAGCGAAAGGATTAAAAATAAAAATTTTAACCCAAAATAACAATATCATATATGTATAAAATATTTGAGATAAAACAAACAGAAAAACCTTACCCGAAAATCGTACCTCTCGATCCAGTAGGTGCTAGCATCTTGGATCGACCAAGAAAAACTCTCGGAAGCATACTCCTTTCTTTTGTAACCTTTTCCTTTTATAAACTAACTCCCCATCAAATCATTTTCATCTCTTAGTTAAGATATTATAATCAAAATCTAATGGATTACAAATCTTAACAGATTCTAATAATAAAAGAAACTAATCGAATAAATGATCATATTTGAAGATCTATTAAATGTAAATAATACATACACTTATTGGAAAATCTATTAAAAATAAGAAAACGAGTACTTCTTTTAATGATTAAAATGATCAAATAAATAATCCAATATTATTTTTATCATTAAAATAAATATTTCAAATATTTTAACTCAATATCTAAATAATCAATAACTTGAATAACATTTAACTATTATTAAATTAAATATCATTTTGTTTCAAGGTTAACTTGATCTGAATAAATCCATATTCGATCTTGGTCTATATTTACTTTCGATATTTCAGAATAAATTAATCATTCAATTAATTATAATTCTGAAATAATATTTAGTATCCACTAAATAGTAAATGTTCTTGTTGACGCATTGTAAATTCATACACAAACTAAGGTAACCATGTAGCAACAGTTTTTAGTCACCTATCATGTTAGAATAATGATCATAAATCATAAACCATTATGAACCGATTGCTGTGTAATTCAATCTCTTCATCTAACCGACATCCCAATTAATTTGACGCAAAATACATCGTCACCGAATTAATTGTTTTACTTGATTACCAGGATATAATAGACTCACTTGAATATAAAGTATTCATACCATGTCCATGGATTTTAGAGTTACTAATATCTCTATCAAGTGGCCTAGATGTCAACTCTCTAATCCAAAAGAGCGATGAATCCTATATTGACTCAATGTTATTCTCTATACGCTTTCTCACACATCCAACAATCGTATTACTCACAATCCGATTAAAGACTGATTTTAATGACGTTAAAGTGCACAAACTCCACGCATATAATAAATGAAGATCTCAAGTTAAAAGATCAATTACGCTCATTCATAAAGAGGATTGACCAGTGATAGTTCAATATGTGGCATCCTCTTAAACGGTCGTGTCCAGTAGCCCTAATCTTAAGGTACCCCTAAGTATAACTTTGATATACTCTCCCTCGATCTATCTTGGCCTCAGTTATACTCAGCGATGATCTAGATGTTCATGTCCCCTCTAAACATGTATCCGATCACGTACTATTTTAGATTAATATACTCATTAATCTGTTGAACTTTATCATTAATAATTTTACGTGTAGAAAAATAAAATAATCAATGACAAATACTCGCATTTATTAATTATTTATCCACAAATACAATAAAGTGTCTTGGCATATAAGTGCGCACACTAACATCTAAGACTACATCCGGGACACTTAGAATCACATAATCATAACATTCATCTCAAAGATTTGCAGAGCGACCATGATATGTTGTTGCCTCCCCTAAAGTATGAGGCTTTACTAATGGCTGACCTCCGTCTTCGTCACACCCTTGAGAGGTCTTGCTAATAATGCCCAACTTCAGTAAACTCGTAACAAGGCCCTACCCTCAGCTATGAAAATGATGCACAGGGACTCTACATATCTCATTCATTCACCATAGCTTTGAGCTAAACCGGATGTCACTGAGCGAACAGCGTGCCATTTCATTTCCGAAGCAGTCGACAAGCACAGTTACTGCCCGTTGTGTTCTTCATCTTCCTTATATTGTCCCTGGCTTTGGCCGTCGCGCAGTGTTAGTACAAAGAGATTTTTAACACAAGGTAACTTATGATAAGCGAATGTAAATTTCAAATAGTCAATTTCCATTTTAGTGCAATTCAAACAGTTAATAGCTAAGACGGGGTGAAAAAAAATAACAATAGAATTTCATTTAAGTTAGAAAACTACGTTGAATAGAAATTATCCACATTTCTTCAAATCATCCACACTTACGAAGCAGTCAAGTTATTTGCTTGTCAAAAGAATTAACAAAATTCTTCAAAATCACATTGTGAATTGTCAGATATGTGACATATAACTATGGATTAAAATAAAAAAAATGGGATAGGATGGTTAGATTTATATCTATTATGTTAAATTTAAAAATATACGAAATATAAATATAAATATACCAATAATATTCCAACCTTTTTTTTAATTTTAATCCATAGAATATATACATGGAGCTGAAAAGAATATCCTGTTTAGTAATGGCCAGCATTCCCAAGCTGATTGTGATTAAGAGGGAGTGAATTAGTCTTTTTTGTTTAAATAGAACTTTCGCGACAAATTTACAGAACCCTCAAAGTTGAAGACTTAGCTTCTATGATTTACAGGAGCTTAAACATAAATGAGAACACAATATTTTATAGTAATTCGACAAATACGTTGATACAGGGTTCAGCAAGGAATAGATGATTCCAATACCGATAGGGAAGGGGATGTCACTAAGGGTGCGGAATGGAGTGACGTAGGGTATGGACAGAAGGTTGTGTTTAGGGTGCGGCTGGAAGTGAAATGAAGGGTTGAGATTCAACCTCCATGGATACAGATTCACCATCGTGAAATCAGATATATTCGTTTGGCCGTGAATACAGATACACCACCATGAACAAGACGAGGGCGAGGCACAACATGGAGGATACAGATACATCACCACAGGTTGAACACTCTGTCTTGGAATCCGACAAATGAAGAAGGAGGTTGAAGGAGATTCCACTCACTTCGGATAGAAGACAAAGTCTTACAAAAGGGAGTTTTAATCTGATTTCTTCTTTTCAAAAACTTATAAAGGCGCCCATTATATAGGGATCGCGAGAACAAGAACATAAATGTAAAAATAAGGAACCTAGACAAGATGCATGCATGAACAGATTCATGAATGAACCATAAATGGCTTATAGGAAAAACAAACATAAAGGCGGGTGCATGAATGAGTAAATGGATGAATAATGGAAGGGAAATTGATTCAGCTTCTCTGACACTTTTCGGCTTCGTGACCCTTCAGGTTCGAATCTTTAAGTCGTCGCCTAGAATGAATGTTGCTTGGAAGATCGTCGCTGAGTAGGTTGCGTCGCCTGACTCCTGTCGCTTGAAGTTGTCTCTCAATACTTTCGTCGCCCAGTCAATCGCTGATGAGCAAAGTGAGTCTTCTTATGGTGGGCGATGAAAGGGGTGTGGGTGAGTTGTCGACCGTCTTTGTATCATCCTCTCCTTATTGAAGAGAGTTTGCCCTTAAACTCGAAGAATCCTCTTCAACATATGGTATGAGGTCCTTGATGTTGAAAGTGGCGGAAACTCCATATTCTCTGGGCAGATCGACCTTGTAGGCATTATCATGGATGCGTTCGACGATCTTGAAAGGTCCTTCCGCTCGAGACATCAGCTTGTTTTTCCTCTTTGTAGGGAATCTTTCCTTCCTCAGGTGAATCCACACTAAGCCTCATGGCTGAAGAATCTTCTCTCAACGTCCTCGATTGGCCCTTTCCTGGTAATAATGATTAGCCTTCTCGATCTGCGCTCAAATCTTCTCATGGAGCATTCGCATCTCCTTCGTACGTTCTTCAGCGTCTCGACTAACTGATGTAGCACCAACTAGAGGCATTAGTTCGATCGGTACTAAGGGGTTTAGGCCATAGACTGCCTCAAAGGGTGAACACTTAGTTGTCGAGCTTGGTGCTCGATCGTACGCGAACTCTGCATGAGTAAGCTTGATATCCCAGTCCTTCTGATTCTTCGAGACCAAGGTTCGAAGAATTGCAGCCATGGTACAATTGAAACCCTCTGTCTGACCATCAGTTTGTGGATGATAGGTTGTACTGAAGACGAGTTTCGTTCCCAACTTATGCCACAATGTCTTCCAAAATTAACTAAGGAACTTGACGTCTCGATTTGATACGATCGATTTCGGTACTCCATACAACCTCAGGACTTCTCGAAAATACAAATATGCTACATTGGTTGCATCATCCTTCTTTTGACATGGAATGAAGTGTGCCATCTTCGAGAATCTATCGACCACTACCATGATCGAATCCGTCCTCCGTTGCATTCTCCACAATCCTAGCACAAAATCCATACTTACATGCTTCCATGGTCGCTCCGGGACTAGAAGTGGAGTATACAATCCTTGGGGGCTGGACTCGGCTCTTCGTTTGCTGGCAAATAGCACATATCGAGATAAGACCTCACACTTGCTTCTCCATTTGAGGCCAATAGAAATTCTCCTGAAGCATCAACAATGCCTTGTCAACTCCAAAGTGTCCTGTGATTCCTCCTCCATGGACTTTTCGAATGAGTAGCTCTCGCGTCGAACTCCTGGGAATGCACAATTTAGAGTCACGAAAGAGAAATCCATTCACCTAGTGAAATCGATCAATCGCCTGAGTGGTGCATTAGGCGAAGACTCCTTCAAAATCTTCATCGCCCTTATATAGATGCTTCAGGTACTCGAAACCAATGAGCTTGGTCTCCATTGCAGACAACAAGACCATCTTCCTTGAAAGGGCATCCGTAATTACGTTCTTTGCTTCGGGTTTATGTTTGAGCACGAAGATGAAAGATTGAAGGAACTCGACCCATTTGACATGTCGTCGGCTGAGCTTGTGCTGACCATTAATGTACTTGAGAGCCTCATGGTCGGTGTGTAGCACGAACTCTCTAGGCAGCAGGTAGTGGCTCCACGTCTCCAAAACTCGAACGATGGCTAGGAACTCCTTGTCGTACGTCGTGTAGTTGAGTTTCGCACCATTGAGCTTCTCGCTGAAGTAAGCGATGGGTCTCCCTTCGTGCATCAACACTCCTCATATTCCAACTTCGGATGCGTCGCATTCGACTTCGAACATCCTCACAAAGTTAGGTAAGGTGAGAACGGGTGCTTCGCTTAGACACTCGTTCAGTCGCATGAAACTAGCTTGTGCGGCTGAAGTCCACTCGAACTTGTCTCCCTTCAAACATTCGGTGAGTGGGGCTGTGATCGAGCTGAAACTTCGAATGAACCTCATGTAGAACGATGCTAAGCCATGAAAGCTTCGAACGTCGTGGAAACTCTTTGGCGTCGGCCACTCCTTAATTGTTTGGATCTTGCTTTCGTCGACCTTGATTCCTTCAGCAGATACTACAAAACCAAGAAATATCACACTCGGCTGAAAGAACTCACATTTCTAAAGATTTCCATACAACTTCTTATCGCGAAGTGTGCGAAATACTGTGCGAAGGTGCTCATCATGTTCATCAAGACTGCTGCTGTAGATAAAAATGTCGTCGAAGTAGACAATCACGAACTTCCCCATGAATGGTCGCAAAACATGGGTCATCAGTCACATGAACGTGCTGGGTCTATTTGACAAACCAAAGGGCATCACCAACCATTCATACAACCCATACTTAGTCTTGATGGTTGTCTTCCACTCGTCGTCTTCTTTCATTCGAATCTGATGATAACCACTTTGCAAATCTACCTTTGAGAATACCTGCGCTCCATGCAACTCATCCAGCATGTCATCTAGTCGAGGAATTGGAAATCGAGACTTCACCGTGATTTTGTTTACCCCTCGACTATCCATGCACATTCTCCATGCACCATCATTCTTCGGTACCAATATAGCTGGAACTGAGCAAGGGCTCAAACTCTCTCGAACCAATCCCTTTTTTGGCAACTCGTCGACCTGCCTCTGAAATTCGTTCGCTTCCTTAGGGTTGCATTGATAAGCTGGTCGATTAGGTAGGGACACTCCCAGAACCAAGTCGATCTGGTACTGAATGATTCGCATAGGTGGTAGTTCGATTGGCAACTCCTCTGAAAATACATCCTTGTACTCTTCAAGTATGGATACAACTCGGGGATGGCTCATCGATTGATCCGGGGTTGTTTCGACAAGAACCAAAACATAAGCCTTCTCACTTTCATGGATCGCTCGAACCAATTGAACTCCTTTGAGAGACTGACCAGTAGATCAATTCTGTGGCACTATTATGGGCTGGTGATCAGGGGCATCAAAGTGACCTTCTTCTCGACGACGCTAATTGAGTATGTATTGCGATATCCGTCATGTTATGCGCGTAGATCAAACTGTCACAGTCTTCCTAGGAGCAAGTGACACGCATCCATTAGAATAACGTCGCAAATGACTTCATCCTTGTAGCTTTTCCCAATAGAGAATGGGGCTCTCGCTCTCTGGGTCACTCGAACGTCACTCCTTGTTGAGCCATTGAGGACGATAGGGATGAGGATGAACTTCGACTGGCAACTTAAGCTTCTCGACCATTGTCCTCGACACGGCGTTGGTGCAGCTACTGCTATCTACAATCACCAAACAAACTTTTCTTTCGACTGTGCACCTGGTGTGGAAAATACTTTCCCTTTGATTCTCCTCTCTAGCGGGTGTCACGCTTAAGGCTTTTCGGACGATCAACAACTCTCCTTCGTCCGTGTACTCCTCAATCTTCTGCATCCCAAATATGATCGACGTTCTCATCGAACTCTTCTTCTCCATCGAATAGCTCTCTAATGACAACATTTCTCCTCGACGGACACTTAGAAGGCCATGTGTCCTACTCCTTGGCACTTGAAACATCGTCTAGCATTCTCTCGCTCGTTTGACTTGACTTCAGGTATGGTGGTCGCTGGTGGAGTTTTTCTTGACATCGTCGATGGTAGCTTTGCCTAGGAGCTACTCCCCTTATTAAAAAGTGGAGCCTTCACAAATGGGCAGGTACTCGATCTCCTCACTTGTTATTATTCAACCTTGTGGGCAAGCACTCTAACATCGTCGAAGTTGAAATACTGTTGAAGTTCGACAGCATCCGCGATCTGGGGCTTAAGTCCTCGAAGATACCTAGCAGTGGTTTGCTTTTGGGCTTCGTGGACATCACACTGTAGGAAGAGTCTCTCGAAATCCCTCGTGTACTCAGATACACTTGAAGCTTGCTGAAGCGACTGCCACTTAAGGTAGAGATCTCGTCGATAATACTCCGGCAGAAACCTCTTAGTCATAGCCCTCTTCATTTTCGACCATGTTTGGATTTTATCACGTCCTTTTCTTCGACGCTGCTGGTTGGTATTCAACGCAGCCAACTTAACCTTTCGTTCATCAGGCACCTCTTCATATTCAAAGATGTGCTCTACCGTGTGCATCCAGTCGATGAACTCCCCGGGGTCCAAGTTTCCTTCAAACTCCGGAATCTGAATACTCATCGTTGGGGCTCTTCTGTCCTACTTACGATTCTCCATTGAAGATCCTCGTTTAGACTCCTCACGCCATGGGTTCTCCTCATCGGCGCTGTCCAATCGACTTCGGGAAGTCGATGCATGGTGTGTTCGCAACCACTGTAGTTGTTGTTGAAGATTGGTGATCTGCTGCTCAAGCCGAGCAATGTGTGCTTCGTCTAAAGACAAACCGCGTTAGAATCTTCCGGCCAATGACAACCGTGCGCTCTGATACCAAGATGATATGGGGTTCGACAAGAAATAGATTATTCCAATACCGAAAGGGAAGGGCACGTCACAAAGGGTGCGAAATGGAATGACGTGGGGTATGGATGGAAGGTTGTGTTTAGAGTGCAACTAGAAGTGAAAGGAAGGGTTGAGATTCAACCTCCACGGATACAGCTACACCACAACGAAAGAAGAACTCGGATAGACTCGTTTGGCCGTGTATACAGATACACCACCACGAACAAGACGAGGGCGAGGCACAACACGGAGGATACAAATACGCCACAACCGGTTGAACACTCTGCTCAATCCGTACTTGGAATCCACCAAATGAAGAAGGAGGTTGAAGGAGATTCCACTCACTTCGGATAGAAGACAAAGTCTTACAAAAGGGAGTTTTAATATGATTTCTTCTTTTCAAAAGCTTAAAAGAGCGTCCATTATATAGGGATCGTCAGAACAAGAACATAAATGAAAAAATAAGGAACCTAGACAAGATGCATACATGACCAGATGCATGAATAACGGAAGGGAAATTGGTTTAGCTTCTCTGAAACTTTTCGACGTCGTGACCCTTCAGCTTCGAATCTTTAAGTCGTCGCCTAGAATGAAAGTCGCTTGGAAGATCATCGCTGAGTAGGTTGCGTCGCCTGACTCCTGTCGCTTGAAGTTGTCACTTAATACTTTCGTCGTCCAGTCAATCGCTGATGAGCAAAGTGAGTCTTCTTATGGTGGGCGATGAAAGGGGTGTGGGTGAGTTGTCGACCGTCTTTGTGTCATACGTCTACATCCACTTTCTCTTGTTTTCACTAATACTTTAAAATAATGATTGTAGTGTAGAATGTAAAACCTTCTGTGGTGTAAGAAAATAATTTCTTTAACCACGGATGGTAAGATTAACTTAACCAGTGCAATGAACTCTCTTGCTGAGATTTGGTCACGTCTAGGTCGAATAACAAGGAAATCAACCATACAAAGTGAATACAGAACCCTAGATGGAAGCTTCAGCCTTCTGTGACTCAATAGCGCGCTGTGCTTTCTGTGGATCTGGGGTCAAGCTCAATGACGCTATCCTCCACATGTTCGGACATCGTCTGATGTGGATTCTCTTTTTATATTTTCAATATAACCTACAAAATAAAAGGATAAACATCTATAGGAGATGATCAGTCCCTCGCCACTACGCCCGCTACGAACCCCTTTTCTTGGATCCGTTGTACATTGACTTGCCAGCCAGCAACCTTCCCCCCAGGTCCTATTGTACGCAGCTCGACGTTACGAACAGCTTCCCGGCCAAGTCCTTCAGATCCATAGTCACCAACGCTTACGGAGTGACTTCACCACGGTAAACCTACTGTAAACAAACAAGATAAACAACTACATAAGGTTGTTAGTCCCTGACCGCTTACGCGCGCTACGGATTCCTTCTCTCTGACCAACTCTGTACGCCGATTCACCAACAACCTTTCTCCCAAGGCCCTATTGCACCCAGTCTGATGTTAAGAATAGTGTTCCGATCGAGTCCCTCCTATCCGTAATCACCAGGGTGTTCGGAGCGACAACACTAACGTTGAACCTGTTGTAGTCACCTCCTGCGAGAACGCTCGCCTAGAAACTCCTTCATGCACACTCAACACATACGTTAAATACAATAATAATGTTGCAAGAGTGTCAAGACTTACAATCTCAACACTTAACAACAACAACGCCCTTACCAACCAACACATTACATGTTTTCATTTTTATTAGGGTGGTAATCCGTGTTGTATGGGTCTTAAACGAGTCGTGTCTTTTGCAGGTTCTTGTCCCGAAACTCAAACATGGGACACGACATATTTAACTAATCTTGTTATTAAATAAGACCCGAGAACTAACACAATTAATAAACGTGTTAAACGTATTAACCCGTTAAAATATTAAATAAATCCTATAATATAACATAAAAGAATTTTATTCATTCAAAATCCTTGTATTCTAAATTAAAAAATCACTAAAAAGATGTCAAATATCACAGACTCGGTCTTTCAACTTAAATCAACACTTAATGGAGTAGCGTTTTCAATATTCGAACATACCACTTCACTAGTTAAATCTTCGAGAAATGTTCCTAAAATCTTGAAAAGGCAAAATTTACATTAAAATATAATTAACTTAAATAATTATTAAGTACCTTATCCATAAAGCTCAAATGCCTCACGAGTTTCTGGTTTTAATGAACTCCTATATTGGTTTAGAATCGACTTATAGTACTCAATGTGGATTCCGAAGCCAGAGTAGAGATCGGCACACTTAGCACATCACGAGCCATTCTGCAATATTTGGATAGCAAAATTGATTGTTTTCCAATATGCCAACAAGTCTAAATCAACCTCATTAAAGTCTGGCAAATATGACCCTAAACTTAGGGTTTGAGCTAACCTTCCATCCGCGAAATCAAAATTCTAAAATAGACAAAAAAACATATTAAAATATTGTCAATTGAAAAAAGTTGAAAAATAAAAATCGAAATTGTATTACATATTTATGGTTTATAAACACTCTGATTTTTTCGCGAGACGATGACCAGACGTTAATTAAAATAAAACGTTTTGAAAGGGTGACAAGAACAAAACCCTAATGTATTTATTTGTTTGTACTTATATCAATTCAATGTGAAACGGGCTGCACTTAAAATGAAATAAAAATAATAATTCAATGTCCAACGGGCTTGGTTTAAAAAATTATACAGGTTATAGAGGTTATAGACTTGTCAAATTTTAAAACTCGAACACGGACGCAGATTTTGTCGTGCCTAATCGGGTCTTAGCCTGTTTAGATAAAAGACTCATTTAATTAAACTCGAAACCACTTTAAATCGTGTCAAGTCGTGTCTGTGTTAATGTGTCTAAAATTGGCACCCCTAATTTTTATACTATCTCCGACATATTGTTATTAAGTAAGTTTATTTTACTAAAAATAAAATACGACTAGATGCATTATGCATTTATCAATTTGGGATAATCTCAAGATAATGCATTATAAAAGGTTGGGGGACTTATTGGATCAATGGCTTAATTGGAAAGATATAATATGTAGTTTCCAACTTGAGATATCTTATTGACTACCCAAAATTGATTTAAAGTCAATAGAATATTTTAATCTCAAGATAGAGCATTATAGCAGGTTCGGGGTCAGATCATCGACCTCATATGAAGGAAATATCAATGATTTATATTTAAAATTAAACTTATTCATCTTAGAAAGAGTTAATAATTGAATCTGGACGTAATTAATACAATTAGTATGATTGTTAGATGTTTCTTATTAATATTATCTCATCACATATGGTTAATAAGAAACTTCCACATTTAACATTATAATTTACCTAAATAGAAAAAATATATTGTTTCGACTTTTTATGTTTTGTCTTATTAGAGAACAAGTTTATTTTAATTCAAATAATATTTCAGGTAAATATATTTTATTAATAATAACTAAAATATGATTTTTAAATGAGAAATGCTAAAATTATTTATACTTTCTCAATTGAGACTGCCCAAATTGATTTTTGTTTCAGTAGTGTTGATGAAATATGGAAACCAACACCTATAATGGGCGAAAAGAACTCCCGAAAATGGGCGTTGAAATGACCTATAATATGGAATCCAACACCTATAATGGGCGAAGTATGAAACAATCTAATATGATTAAGAACGCGAAATGAACTCCCTAAAATGGGCGGCGAAATAAGTACGAAATCTTTAGAAAACACACGTGACGGACGAGAACGACGAAACGGTGGACAAAACTCATGAACATCCCGTAAGACCCATGTTGCTTCCTCGGTTCAAGGCTGGACGGATGCGCACTCAGTTGGAGTCGGATAGACGTCCTGAGGATCACGCTGAGGCTGAATCAAACTTGGAAGGAAGACGTAGGGAATGCTCAAGAAGGCTCACGCACAAGTGAAGAAGAAGCCGAGCCAAACCTTCCTTAAATGTCCATGGAGAAGAGTCTTGTAAGCCCAAGCCTAAAATGAAAACTCGCATGAGGAAAGAAAGTTTGGACCATGAATGAAGCTTGGGCTAGTTAAATAGTGAGTCCATAACTATTACAAGCTCGTGGGAGAAGCCATTTAATTAATGATTAGACATAGATGACATCCTTGTAATGGAAAATAAAAAGAAGTGGTGACCTACGAGAACATGCGGGGGAACTACACAGACTAACCAGTGCATCATTTACTGGGTCATACCCACAGCCACCATCCCACCTCAGCAATCTACTGGGTCTGTTGTGCGCCTGTCTACTCCGGCCGGAGTAGGTCTACTATGACGACTGACTTTCCGATAAATACAGCGGAGATTTTCGAATTCCAGTCCCTAGGACTAACTTAATCAAAGGCTTAACAAAAATTAAGAATAAAAATATTTTCAATATTGAATAAAGAGAGAAAAAAAAAAAGAAAGCCTCATCTCCATCTAAAAATTCTTTTTGGCGACGAGAATTCATTCCACCACAGAATTTCAACCGTCGGTTTTCCCCGACAGCCATGTCCGAACACGGACACGTCATCAAGTTCGGCATCCTGGGATGCGCCGGGATCGCCCGCAAGGTCTCCCGGGCCATAACACTGTCCCCCAACTCCGCCCTCTTCGCTGTCGCCTCCCGCTCCCTCGACAAGGCCCGCCTCTTCGCGACGGCCAATGGCTTCCCACCCGATGCTCGACTATACGGCTCCTATGAGGCCCTACTCGATGACCCGGAAGTCGATGCTGTGTACGTCCCGCTTCCGACGTCGTTGCACGTCGTATGGGCAGTGGCCGCGGCAGAGAAGGGGAAGCACGTCCTGCTTGAGAAGCCTGTTGCCCTCAGTGCAGGCGAGTTCGACGTGATCGTGGCAGCCTGCGAGAGGAACGGGGTTCAGCTTATGGATGGGACCATGTGGATGCATCACCCCCGGACTGCCAAGATGAAGGATTTCTTGAGGGATGGCAATGCTTTCGGCCGGCTCATGGCTGTAAGTTCCTTCGTTTCACCTCCGCGTCTGAATGGTTTGTCATAATGCCTCAAAGATGCAATTTTTCATTCGCCATCAACCAATTCGGTTGCCAAACCGTTTGAATTGCCACTAATTGTTTTTGCTTTGTCTAAACTCAAGCATAGATAAGGTTGTCTGATCCATTATACGGCTTGAGATGGGGCATCTCTGCTTCGGAAAAGATGGAATTGAAACCAATCCATGCCGTGACTAGTTTGACCGGATGTTGAATCGGGTTTCCGTTTCCATGTTTTGAGGAATCATTTTGTTTCATTTGATCATGTGTTTGTGTTTCGACAGATCCACTCCTGCTTTACCTTTGCAGCTGACCCCGACTTCCTGAAGAACGACATTCGTGTTAAGCCCGACCTCGACAGCCTAGGTGCTCTTGGCGATGTGGGGTGGTACTGTGTCAGGGCAATACTCTGGGTTGTCGATTTTGAGCTGCCTAAGACTGTTACGGCCCTACAAGGATCCGTCCTCAATGATTCGGGCGTCATATTGTCTTGTGGAGGTTCCTTACTCTGGGGAGACGGGAAAGTTGCAACCTTCCACTGCTCGTTCATGTCTCACTTAACGATGGACATTACTGCCTTAGGGACGAACGGGACTTTGCATGTCCATGACTTTGTGATCCCCTACCAGGAGAAGGAAGCATCTTACACCACCGCGTCTGGATCTGGGTTTGACGACTTGGTGTCCTGTTGGGTGCCGAAGCCGAGTGAGCACTTGGTCACTAATGATCTCCCTCAAGAAGCACTTATGGTCAAGGAGTTCTCTAGCTTGGTCGGAGGAATAAAATCAAGGGGCTTGAAGCCGGACACGAAGTGGCCACTCCTGAGCAGGAAAACTCAGCTGATACTTGATTTAGTTAAGAAATCGATCGACAATGGCTTCATGCCTGTGGAGGTGATTGGTTGAATTGTCTGCGTGGCAGGTAATTGGATGATGATATTTGTTCATCAACTATTGTAAGGAATTCGTGCACTGGGTAGTGTGATGTGTGCACACATTGAGCAGCGGCTGACTGTTGTAAAATTGATCTGTTTTTAATAACTTGTTTTATCACCATTGGGTCGATTTGTCCTGTGGAGTCCTTCAATCTGCTTTCGGAGAAGATTTATCACGAAGAGAGGAGTGAAGCGCTAGATTCCGCATGAAGCTGTTCAAGGTGAATCACGTAATTCTAGTTCCTGTCTATTCTGACTATGAACTACTTTTCAGTCGCCAATGGCCTTACATCCTCTCTGTCTTTGAGGACATTCAACGAGTGGAGAGCCCCGGCATTCGAAAAATTAGAACAAGATGGCATGTAAGCCGGAGGGGGGCGCATTGTCGTTCCTGGAGTCCCTCCATTCTTGACAATGAAAACGGTATCCATCCCCCAGCTCATGTGTCGATCGAAGTGGCAATGCAGATACCATACGCCTGTAAAGTTTTCGATGACCATGTTAAACTGGTTGCAAAAGCTTACTATCAAATCCTCGCCTGTCTTATACTAACCTGGGTTTTTGGCAACGAATCTGATGGCTGACCATCCGCACTTGGGCACTGTGACTGTGTTGAGGTACGGAGGATCTACTAAATTGTAATTCTTGGGGTCGTTTTCTTCATCAAAGTCTCCTAGCCCAGTCCCGACGACATAGAACCCGTATCCATGGAGGTGCATTGGGTGCGATTCCCCCGCATCAATGACATTCGTGCCTTGATAGACTATTTCAACTGACTCATTGTAGTTAAGCACCTTGACGACCGTCCCTTGTATCGGTACCGATAAATTTAGCGGTATATCGCTGGCGGTGTAGTTGTAGTATACATCTGGATAGTCGTGGAAATCGGTATCAAAGGTGCCGCTGATGTTCCTGCAGATGGCACGAGGTTATTACCTTTAGTTCTTATGCGATCAAGAGGCGAACAATTTCTATTGAGGAGATGAAGCAATCGCGTACTTGTAATACGCTTGCAGTATGTCGATAGAAGGATTCACCCAGCTGACATTATTAATACTCGCAACCATCCGATCGCCATAGATCCCTCCGCACGAGCTGTTCCGACAAATGAGGACTCCCATGGACGCGAGCAAGTACATCCGGAGGCTCACATTATGTGGCACATATACCGGGTGACTTTCATCAGCAAGACTCCGCTGTCGATTGGTGAACGTCAATGCAGCATCGTTGTCCTTGTAAGTCGGGAGGGTATCCTGCGGAAACAGCGGAGAATCCAGGATAGTGTAATTCCCACTGTATTGGAGGATCGCAGTCACGTTGCTGTGGTCGTAGTTGACAACACTCAACCGATCACTCGAGTATTGCCTGGCAGCGATGTAGTAAAGGCTCGGCGTCTGGTTCGCTGTCACGAGAATGTCCATCGTCTGACCTGGACTGATCATCACGTAGTCCGTGACAATTGGCTTGAGGTAGGCTCCATCCATGCCGACCACAGTGAGATTATGACCAGCTATCGAGAAGAACATGTCATTGTTGAGTACCGCGTTGATCATCCGGAGAAGGTAGGTCTTTCCGTAATCGACGTTCACACGGTGGGTCGTCTCTGCGATTATTCATTTCGCAAATAAATTACTTATACACGCCAAGGACGATCCAAACATCGAATCAGGACACAATGGAAACGAGCAAAAATGTCCTTCGTACCTTGAGAGCAAGGGCATAGATCTCCGGGCTCACCGTTGATCGTATACGTATCGGAACGAGGGGTATCCGAGCCAGTTTCAAATGATTCCGCCAACAGTTCTCTCAGATGTCCTTTGTACCAACACGCTACAAATGTTCCACGAACAATTACATAACACCTGAAGCATGTCGATTATATTTTTCCGATTCGATGAAGATCGAGAGGGTTTACCTAGTACTAATACATGCTCGTGGTCGGGTTCCGGATATGGATAACTGGTACCTTCGGGTGGTAAGATGACTATCGCGCCATGGACCGTAACACGAGTCCAATCGCTGTGAGCATGCCACCATAAGGTTCCTTCCTCGTCTGTGAACTCCACCTGATAAGTAAAGTTCGTGCCGGGTGAGATCGCACACTGCGTGATGTATTCGGGGCCGTCCGACCACGGATTCCGTGGCTGCTTTACTCCATGCCTAACAACCCCCCAACCAAAAAGAAAAAAAGAGTAGTAGTCGTGAACTCAACGTTGATCGATCATGAATCTCGAACCTTACCATAACGAATAAAAAACTGTTAACGAAGAAAACAACTACGTGATGAGTGCAGAGCCGTTCAATATCGTTACGACAGAGATTACTTCTCGTTTCAGGGTTATCCCAGTTGTATTCACTTCATGGTACTCTATCGGATATTCAATTGGTATGCTATCTGTCAGTCCACATCATTTTACATTCACCAATATGCGTATCAAGTATCGAGGAAATCTTGCCTAGAAATGATATTACCAGTGGAGGGTAACACCGTAGTAGCCATGGTTGTGGACGTTGACATAGACAGTGTCGCCTCGCCGGACCCTAATCTCGGGTCCCGGAAGGCTCCCGTTCACGGTCAATGCACTCTTGGTGCTGCATAGCTTGGTGAAGTTGGCCTCCTTCAGCTGCACAGTAGGTGGGGGTTCCTCGAGGTTTAATATTCCATCGAAAGAAAGTACATGTACAGAAAGGTTTATATAAGAAACAGGAATAGAATAATGAAGTAGCATTTATGTTGTATAAGAAGACAGGACACAGAAAAATTACACTTCTTTACTCAAAACTTAAACAACCCTCCCGCGTCTCCCAATGGATAGATAATACATAAGATAATTCGATGGAAGGAGGGACTCACAACGAAGTCGTAGTAGTGGGTTCCGCCGCACACCGCCGGGAGAACTGATTCGACGACAAAAAGCACGAGTACAAGGAAGGCTCCCATGTCGCTCGACGAAATAACACTTTCCGCTATTCCGCTATGGATCTCGCCAACCCCCCCGTCTCCCTCCTGGTCTATATATACACGTACTGTTTGCCACAGTCCGAGGCAACCACCGATGGCAGATCTTAAAGAAAAAGGAAAGTGGACGGATTTATCTGCCATTTTCTATTCCCCGCAAAACTTACATTCAAATGCAGAAAGGGGCAACAACAACCATTGACTTACGGTTAACGAAGAAAATGGTTAGCTGATTGACAGTTAAAAAGGGATGTAAACTCGGAACTGCTTGTGATGATTATAGCCAATCGAAGTGTGTCGGCATTTAATCAGCCTCACCGTCTTCCCATCTGTTTCTAGAAAAAATAACAATCAAGGAAGCTTTCCCAAGCTTTTTGGAGCTTTAAAGCGGAAAGTGGGATGATTTTCCTCAAACTCATTAATTTAATTATACTTTTAATTTTCTTTATTTTTTTCCTGCGTCTGGGAGATTTTTTGAATTTTGTCGTACTGTTTTCTAGGGGCGAGCATAGGTTCCGGGTAAAACCGGGAACCTGTCGGAACCGGCACCATAGGGTCGGTGTCAGTACAGATTCTCGAATGGATCGGGTAGGTTCTAGGTTCTAAATTTTACAAAACCGGCGGTACCAAGTACGGTTCCAGGTTCTCCCCCCGGAACCAACTCGGAGAACCTGGAACCTAACATAAATATTACCCAACCCAATATACTACCCTAAATTTTACCCAACCCAATAACCTACCCTAAATTTTACCCAACCCAATAACCTAAATTAAACTTTACCCTACCCCAAACAATTGTCCCGGTTCCTAACCTTTCTATTCCCAGTCTCTCCCCCCTCTTCACAACGTCTTCATCAAACGGTTCTAGGGGTTACGGTTTCTTACGGTAAGTCAGCTCCTAATATGCTTTTTCCCTTCTTCCCCGCCTTGCCTAGTCAATTTTTATTTACAATTCTTTATGGGTTATGATTTTTTGGAGGATTTTAGGGATGGGTTAAGTTGATTGAGCCGTGGGTGATGAGAATACTATCTTAAAAGTTCTTTTTTTTCTGAACATAGCCCGTCAGGGGGTGATTCTGTGGATTTTGATTTTGATATAATTTGAGGCGTTGGTGCTCTGGATCATCTGTTTAATGATCATTGTTTGAAAGATTAGAAGAAGACGATTTGTCAATGAGTGTTGAGCTCCAATATGATTTGCCAAATAGTGAAGATTGGTTGAACTTGGAAGTGATAATTAAATTTCTGAAGAAGTTTTATGATGCTACTAAGAGATTGTCGGGTTCTTTGTATGTGACATCAAATTCCTATTTCGAAGAAGTAGTTAGTATATTACCTGCTCTGAATGATTGGGCAAAGATAGAAATGGATGTTCAACTTCAAATTATGTCACGCAAGATGAGGGAAAAGTTTGACAAGTACTTTGGCAGTGTGGAGAATTGTAATATGATGGTCTTAATTGCTGTTGTATTGGATCCACGCTACAAGTTGAATTTTGTCAAGTTTTGCTGCAAGAAAGTGTATCGTAATGATTCGGAAGTGATTAACTTGATAGTTGAAAGGCTGAAGTTTGTTTTACAACGGTTATTTGAGTATTATGAGCATTCTTCTACCACATATATGCTTAAAAATGATGTGCTTTCTTGCAATAAAGTTGTGGAGCATATTGGATCAAGTAGTGGTTCTGCTTTGGATGATAGTTGTGAGATGTATGAGAATCTTCAAGATGGCTACATGAGATACATGGAGGAAGAGTTGAATGTAGGAGGTAAATCTGAATTGGAGCGATACTTGGAAGACAAATGTGAAGAGTGTAAGGCTGATTTTGATGTTTTAGGTTGGTGGAAAAGTAATGTCACAAAGTATTCCATTTTGCCTTGTATTGCAAGGGATATTTTAGCTATCCCCGTATCAACGGTTGCTTCTGAATCTGCTTTTAGTACGTCGGGCCGTGTGTTGGATTGCTACCGTAGTTCACTAACTCCTAAAGTTGTTGAGGTATTAATATGCGTTCAAGATTGGCTAATATCCCCTTTATCTCCTATTAATATAGAGGAGAACCTGAAAAATGCCGAAAGATATGAACAAGGTATCTTAATTATTTCAATTTGAGTCATGATGTTTTTGTGTATCATTCGCTCACGTTTTGTTTATATGACTTGTTTATGCAGATTTTGCCGAAATTAATTTAGATATTACGAATGTTTGAAGGCTTTGAGCTTTGGAGACGTTGATCAGGATTGAGCTTTGGAGGCGTTGTCGGATTGTTCGTAGCTCATTTTTGTTATGCGAACTTGTCGAGTTGGTCTTCATTTTGGGACAATTGATTTGGTTTGTGGATATCTAGCATGTTTTTAGGACTTTTGGTTTGGCTAGTAGATACTTGGCATATTGGTACATAATTGGGATGAATCTCTGTATTCTCTGCTACTTTGGTATGCTAATTGAAAGTTCTAATAGAAGGCACTGGAACCGGAACTGGTACCGGAACCGGAACCGGAACCGGCAGATTGGTTCCTAGGTGGTTCTTTAAACTACTGGGTAGGTTCTAGGTTCTAAAATTAAGGAACCGGTCATTACAGGGTAGGTTCCAAGTTCCACGTCCGGAACCTACCCACCCGGAACCTGCTCACCCCTACTGTTTTCTGCTTTTATATAATCTTCTAATGGACACAAATGGATGGGCAAGTGGACCACAATTTCTTATTACTTACTTAATCAGGACAGTAGCCAATTGCCACTGACCTGATGTGGTCATGTCGTGTATCCTCAATGAATGTGGTCGGGGAGACGTATATTTTATTGATTTCGTGTTGGGATGGATGATACCGTATTCATCCGAGGGTCAAATGTTCAATACACAGACTCTTAGAGAAATGGTATTTGTTGGAAAATTTGTGGAGACTCGAAACTTGGACAAAAAATAACCTATACGGGGAGATCTTTCGGAGATTCCACTAGACAACCGAGATTACAAAAGCACCAAGTGTGTCGCTTAATCACCCGAAATACAAGAAAATCCTAACCTTAAATCCGGTAGAATAACATCTACCCATCTAATCACCTAAACAAAGTCCCTATTTATTGATAGTCCTTCTTTATCCTCCAAGTTAAAAATCTAATACAATAGTATCTAGATATTAGTCCAAAATCATATAATATCTAACCATATCAGATATTATATTTCCACAATATTACGTAATCTCAAAAGATCTCAACTTCTGACCAAATCCTAACAATCTCCACCTTGGGCCGAAGTTACCGAATTCTCCTTTCTTGGACCTCCGGAGCCCCGAAGAGCTTACCCCTTCATCCGTCGTGTCTTCCTAAGAGTGTTGCCACCATCTTTGACTATCACTCTACCGTTCACACGATTGCAGTACTTGTGCTCCCGAGCAACCATCGTGTACCGTGGCTCCAGCTCCCTCTTGCGCTCCGAACCATACCTTATTGGTATTCCGATAAGTCTTACCTGTCGACTATTGCCAGACCTCTCCACCTGAAACTTTAATCCGCTCCACCTCACTCTTGACTTCACTGTCAATGTAAGCATCACCACCGAACTTCCTCATCGATTTCACCTTGCTTGACACCCTAAAGCCTGTACACATCGCCCGTGTAATCGCGTTGCTAGCTAATGCTCTATCTCGACCAATAACCCTGGATCTGTATCCCGTCGAGCCACTTGAGAAGTTGTCACTCACGACTTTTTCGTGAAGATGATAAATTCTTCTAATCTTCTTCGCCTTCATCAGCACAAGGGTGTTCCCCGAATAATCTTTAGGACTCCACCTCCTAAATAAAATCGACATTCCTTGTCATCCAAGGCTCCAAGGGAAATCAAATTTTTCTTCAGCTTCGGAACATGATGTACCCCGTCAACGGCCTCACTACAACATCATGCATCTTGATGTTCACTGTACCGACTCCAACCATCCGACACTCTAAGTTGTATCCCACGTAAACCTTACCCGAAACAACTTTCTGGTAAGCTGAGAAGTACTCCCTTTGTGGTGCCATATGATGGGTACATCCAGAATCAAGAATCCATTGATCACTTGTAAGGTTGGTTGTGGCCGTAAGAACTTTGTCAAATTCATCCTCAAATTCTAGCGTCTCCTTACCCCACGTTAAAGTCATATGAAGATTTTCGTAAGCATCCGTGCTTGGTAACGAATTCGGAAGAATCAACGCATTGTCTTCTTCGCCGAACTTCACATCGGTCCTCAATAAATCTCTGATGAGTCGATTGAATACATCTATGTGTTGGCTCAAATCCAAGCCCTCCTCCATCTTCAAATCATACAACTTCTGCTTGAGATAGAGCTTGTTCGACAACGACTTTGACATGTACCTGTACTCTAGTTTCTGCCACACTGTTGCTAGCGACTCCTCGTCCATCACGTCGTACAACACATCGTCTGCAAGACAAAGCCTGATGTTGACACCGCTTTCGCCTCCATCTCCATCCAATCTGTGTTGCTCATGTCCGTCGGCTTTCTTTCCGCCAACGCCTTCACCATCCCTTGCTGCTCCACCAAATCCTTCACCCTCTGCTACCATAGTCCGAAGTTCTCAATCTCGTCGAACTTCATCACATCGAACTTTGCAGGCGAAATCGCAGTCATCTTCACGACCCGCTTTGATACCAACTGTTGGGAAATTCAATTGTCGTGTCGAGCCTCGATGGTGAAACTTGGACGAAAAACATCACATGCAAGATTTACGTGGACAACTGACCCACCCTCCGGAGATTCCACTAGACAACAGAGATTATAAAAGCACAAAGTGTGTCGCTCACCTATTCTAGATAAAAGGATAAAAGAAAATCCTAACCCTGAATCCCGTAGAATAACCTCACCGTGTCACACCACACCTAATAACCTAGACAAAGCCCCTATTTATAGATAGTCCTAACTTATCCTCCAAGTTAGAAAACTAATAAATTAATATCTAGATATTAGTCCAGAATCATATCAGATATTATATTTCCACCGTATCAAAAGATCTCAAATTTGGACCAAATTCCAACCGTATTAAGGTGGTTACGATTAATTTTTTAATGTAATGTAATCACACTCATCGTTTCTTTAATCATCCACCTTTTGACTCTTAATGATCACGCTCAATCACATTTCATGTTCACTAAACATAATCCCCGACTTCGACGACAGAGTCTCAAAACTCAAGCTTTGCGACTCTTAAGCTTCTAACATCACCTAACATTCATTTTCCTGGACTACTTATATCGTAATCCAAAAATGCGTACAACGTGTTTTCCTTGAATGTTTTTTCCCTTGTTCGTGCTTTTACTTGGGTTGGATGCTCGGTTCCTGGGTCGGCCATGGCCCAACGACAATGGTAAGCCCATGTGCTTGTAATAATTCCCCCTCTCCCTGATATTTCATTTCTTACTGACTGAGGACAGACATCTCGAAGATAATCAATCCCATGAAGAGAAGGTGTTTAGGGACTTTTATTTAAAGACCTTTGACATTGCCTTAATGTTTCTCTAGTGTCATCGAGATCACTTCATACACGAATTCTAGTATATTTCAAAATGCACTCAAAATATTCCACTATCTTTTATTTTAGATTGAACTTGATTTACTATTCCAATGATTGTTCTCAACCCGATTACGATTTGTGTAAAAATCGCACCAACTTGTTTTTTTATTTTATTTTATTCTGTTCCTACTCTTTTAGTACATACAAATCAATTATCAAGGATGAATTTAAGTATAAATCAGATATTAACATAACCATACGAGACTAAGACTATGTTTAAAAACTCAAGAAAATAAATAAAATTGAGAGAAAAGTTTAAAAAGACAAAGGAGGAAATTTTCTCGGAAAGTGAGTTTTCCTTTCCTTTCTAGCCTTTTCCTTGGGAAGTAAACACAGCCTAGGTCTTATCCTTGACGACTTCAAGAGAATTTATTTAATCTAGACAAAAAAAGTTACGTGGGACAAGTCCACCTAATAATTTGAACGGGAAGGGGGTCGGGTGGACTCACGTGGAACATCCTCCGAAAACGATGTTGGTGTGACCTCACTTTCAAAAGAGGGTTGGAAAATTGAATCGAAGTCGACATGAGGAAGAATTGGTGGTGGTGGGGTTTCCCTCCCGGATTCGGGGATGTTTAAGGCTCCCCAGACGGGATGTCAACCAATACCATTTCAACCCATCGGTGCACGGGCACGCCATTTTGCATTGATTGAGCATTCGGCATGACAACTGTCGACCATGAGTTGCGTTTAACGGGAGTTTTAAGGTTGTCTTCCTTGATAAAATTGTCTTAAATGCATTCGTATGTACTTATATACACGAAATGTATATATTAGGGCATAGCGGCTTTAATATTACACGCTTAGTAACTGAAAATCAAGATTTTTTTCATTCGCTTCGTCTAGATCTGATTGTGATCAGTGACTGGATGGGAGTAAGATTAGGATCATAATTTTTTATTTAGAGTAAAAAAAAAAAGGATCGTACGAAAGATGTTATAATATAATAATAGTTTGATTGCATTTTATCATAAAAAAGTTATTCATGCGTCTAATTAATTCATTGTAATTTAGAAGAAGGACCTATTTATAGTCATGCACGCCTGATCAGTCACGAAAGGAACTGAAAATGAATAAAATCGTGGTCTTTGTTAGTTGTTACCTAATCTTCTCACCGTGCAATGGTCCAAAAACTTTTTTTAAAAAAGAAAAGCTTAAAATAATAATAATTAATAATAATTATTATTATTATTATTACTCTGACAAAATTAAGGGACATTGTCCAATTTTTCATGTATTCTTTCTGTAAAGGGTACAATTGTCAGAGAGAGAGAGAGAGAGAGAGAGAGAGGGAGGGAGGGAGGGAGAGAACACGAGGGAACACACATCGACAGGCCAGCCGTTGGATCGGAGGAAGAGCCGTTTCTCTACCGTTGGATGATTTCCGGCAGGTCAGGGAGATGGGAACGCACGATCCAATCTCGACGGTCCGCTGGATTTACGGCTTTCGATCGCCCCCGTCCGTCAGAACAAACTCCCCCTATGCTTTTTTTTTTCTTTTATAATTTCGTCCTTGCCATTTGCGAGAGGCTATTTATCAGTAGTGTTTGTTGAGACAAGATGCAGCTGCTGAGCTGATGATATTCATTCAATTTTTACAAAATAATTTTAAGTTATATTCTTATATTTTTATTGAATAACACACAAATGTTTTAGTTTCTTTTAGGAATTTCCAGCCTATTTACGAAAGCCAAACCTAACACAAAGCTTTGTTAATTGTTCCATTCTACAAAATATTTTATAGTGGTATATTTTAAAATTCCTCAAAGAAATAGTTGCAGCGAACACTGTTCTCAACAGCGATTTCGCCGCCGTAAAAAATAAATACTAATACGATCACGAGCTAGCTTTTAGAACCAGCAAGTTTCAAATTTTGGTTATATTATTCTCAAAGTCGAATTCCAAAATTTTGATTTTATTTTTGTAAATCAAAATTTTAAAACAAATAATTTCTCGACCTATTTGAATAATTTTTGAACTTATGGAACAAAATATTTCGCGGACCAACCTCGGGAATAAAACTCAAAGTCGGATGCCGGAAGTTTCGAGGGGGGCAATGTACGATAGTTCCGTAAATTTAAAGAATCATAGATCAAAAGTATTTATGCATCGAGTGAATTTTTGTAGTGCAAGAGAAGACAATGAAGTGTTTTTGAATTACAAACCTTGACCCAACTATTTAAAATTTTTTTATTTAAAACAACCGTATATAACCAACCGTAAATAGATCGTGAAAAGAGAGACGGTTTCCCCCATTATTATTTGGCTTCATCTTCCCGTGGACGAATGATGTCCACCCATCACTCCCGACCACCAGCTGTTACTAACAAACTTACTATAAAATTCCGACCCAAGTAAATGTTCAAAACATGACACTGTCACTTAAAGATTCGACAAAACTGAACAGTCGGGCACAGAAAGCCGGTAGAATCTCGAGGAAGTGTTGCCGAGTTCTTAATACTTTCTTTCTTAAAACTTCATGAGGGATATTAGGTTGCAAAAAAAAAAAAGAAGAACTTTTATTAGCTAAGCTGATTCATGAGTACATGCCTATTTGGGATGTTTGAATGGTTGATGTCATGCCTTCTGTTTTGACAACCCGTTTTGAGCAAACAAGCATTCACTTGTCTGTCTTTCAATGTCCTAGAATATATAGGAAGCCCAAGGAATTTCGGTTGGTGCCGCTTCTATCAGATACTACGTTTAAAAATGGCCCGCCAAACTTTAAACTTTCAGTGCGTGGCAACAATAGACGATGACGCCGCATGCCTTTCTTCTCGCCATCGCTCTTCTTCTTGTCGGAGTCCTCCCCTTCACTGCCTGTGGTGGAATCGTGCATTACTATGACTTCATCGTAAGTACCTAACGTTGCAGATCAGGCGGGTAACGTAATGCTGTGCGGATTTTTTGTTTGCTGAAGTTCGGTTTGTTTTGCTTGATGTTTTGGAAAATGAACAGCTCAAAGAGAAGAATTTCACGAGGTTATGCATGACCAAGCCAATAATGACCGTCAACGATAGCTTCCCGGGTCCGGTCATCAGGGCTCGCCGGGGGGACACGGTTTACGTGAACGTTGCCAATCAAGGCGATTACGGGCTTACGCTTCACTGGTACGCAATGTTGATTCATATCCATCCTTTGTAGCGGGGACTAAGTTCCCGGCGCCTGATTAGAGGTTCCGGTCGGTCAGGCACGGAGTAAGGCAGCCGAGGAATCCTTGGTCGGATGGACCGGAGCACATTACCCAATGCGCCATACAACCATCGACAAACTTCACTTATGAGATTAACTTCACCGAAGAGGAAGGGACACTTTGGTGGCATGCTCACAGTGACTGGACCCGAGCAACTGTTCATGGCGCTATTGTGGTTCTGCCGGCCGAAGGGACGACGTACCCGTTTCCCGAGCCAGACGGTGAAGAAGTCATCGTATTAGGTATTTGTCCTTCTTATGCATTGCATTGCAACTAGCGTCTGGTTTTACAGCTTAATTGATTCACCTTTGGGCCGTTGTCGCAGGTTCGTGGTACGAAGGAAACCTCAACCAAATGGTGAGCGAGGAACTAAGAGAGGGCCTATCTCTGCCACAATCCGTTGGCTACTTAATCAATGGATATCCCGGAGATCTCATCGAGGAATGCACAATGCGTAAGATTTCTTCTGACTCGGCCGACTAACTCCCGACTGTTTTTCATGTTCGTGATAAATATTGTGCCTGGTTTCGCAGGCCAGACATATCGTTGGGTGGTAGAATATGGGAAAACCTACCTAATCCGACTAGTAACCGCGGTGCTTGACGCGGAAGTCTTCTTCGCGATAGCCGGACACAACCTTACAATTGTTGCAATGGACGGGGCGTACATAAAGCCCTTAGTCACTCCCTATATAACTGCGAGCCCTGGTCGAACTATGGATATCTTATTCACCGCAGACCAAACTCCAGGGTTGTACTACATGGCCTCTCGAGAGCATCAAAGCCAGGACATCGGCATCACCGGCTTCGATCACTCCAACGGCACTGCTATCCTAGAATACCAGGGGAATTACAGCTCGTCAGCAACCCCGCTGTTCCCCGATAACCTTCCCGCTTATAGAGACTTCAAGGCCTCAGAGATCTTCATGGGCCAGATCAGGAGCTTGGCAAGCCCGGAGCACCCTGTCGATGTCCCTCTGGATATCACCACACGGATGTTCATTGTGGTCTCCATGAACGTGATCTATTGTCTCGATGGATGCGAGAAAGGCTTCAAGATCCTCAGCACTTTAACCAACGTCAGCTGGCTCGACCCTCCGGTCGACATCCTGAAAGCATATTACTGGTTTATCACCATGAGCTTTGCCACTTACTTCCTTTTCCTCCATTTACGAACTCTATGAAATGAATCCAGATTTCGTTTGCAGGAATATTAGCGGAATCTATGGGGACTTCCCAGATTATCCGCCGACCTGGTACAACTTCACGGGGGATTACTTCGAGCAGTCCATCGTAGTTACTCGCCAAGGGACAAAGGTAAAGGTACTTCACTTCAACGATACCGTCGAGCTGATATTCCAAGGCACGAATGTCCTGTACGGGTCAATGAATCACCCAATCCACTTGCACGGCCAAAGCTTCTACGTCCTTGGAAGCGGGTACGGCAACTTTAACAATGAAACCGATCCACTGAACTTTAACCTGGTCGACCCTCCAAAGCTCAACACGTATCCCGTCCCAAAGTTGGGCTGGGTGGCTGTCAGGTTCCGAGCGGATAACCCAGGTAAAAGGCCCCGGAACCCATCGTGAGTACATATAGACGAGGAACTCGCCTCGTTCCCCAACACGTATACTAACCAACGTTCGGATCATGTTTCGAGCAGGCGTCTGGTTTATGCACTGCCATCTAGAGCATCACCAGAGTTGGGGCATGGACGGGGTCTTCATAGTGTTGAACGGGGATACGGAGGAAACGAGTATGAGGCCGCCGCCGCCAGGCATGCCGTCCTGCTCGTCATGGGCCATCCCTTTTGAATTTATTGACAATGACGGAAATGACGATGCTAGCTAGCCATGTATAGCCATCTTGTCGTCGACGTTCGATCAATCCCCTCCCGGCGTGCTATGGTCCGGAGCAACGCAGATTAGTGAAGCTGGTCATCCCAACATTAGATTAATGCCATTTGTAATTCTAGTTGCATCCGAAATGCTTTCCCCAAATGCAAGGCCTTAATAAAAGTACATGAGGCGGAGCCCGAGTGCCAGCCGGGACGCTTCCCTTTTCGATTGCCTAGACAAGACCATGACCCCATTAAAATAATGCCTTTTGATATTTATTTGTTACAAAATAAATATCAAAGAGTCTTGGGGGTGCCCGACTTTCGTGGAGTTGTTTGGAAGAGATTGTTAGGTAGAAACCACCCACACGTGTTCTTTTCTAAGAAGCACGAGGAAATCTTTGGTGAGGGTCCACCGTTATAACTCCTGGTTAGATTATATTTTGTCCTTTATTGTCAACAAGTGCCGACAAGCACCATACACACACATATATGTATATATATGTGTGGTTAAGTCGTGTTTGGTTGGTGGAGTAATCTTATATATATGTGGTTAAGTTTTGTTTGGTTGGTGGAGTAATCTTATATTTTCGCTATTATCAAAAGAGGAGTTCTACAAGAATATTGGGATTACTATTTATGCAAACTCGATAATTAATGCGTCTTAACTGATAAGCAACACAAAATTCCATAAACGAATTATTGCATTTTACTATCAATATTCATAACAGTGAATTTTGAATTGCTTGCCCGGGTGGATCGAGCGTGATGGTACCGCGGGATGAAAGTGAATGGGCTTCTTTTATAGGCCTCCTTGGGCCCAATCCCGACTGAAACCTAAGCCCACTGATGACGAGCCCGGTATCTTGTACTCGGTATTGAACGACTAGAAAAGAACAGTTGAATTTAAAAACTGAAATCCTTTTAATAAAATGACATGATTTATTTAAGTTTTTGAAATTATAAATAAAAAAACATTTGGTATGTTTTGTTTGGTTACTGAACATTTTCAGGACAGTAAAATCAACATCGATTGAATTAAGTCATGAGTTTGCCGTGAGCATCCGGAGTCAGTTTATTTGGGGGACATCCCTGTCCCGATTGCCCAGCCTCCTAGGAACCTTAGCTGATACCGTTACCGGACTGTAATCTAGTTAGCGAACATTCCAGGAACAAAGAATCCCCAATGAGGAAACTCATAATTGCAGGGAGTGAGTGTTTACGCAGTAAACTGATTCTGGGTCTACGAGCGTAAGCTCTATTAAGTTGGTTTGGATTGGGGGTCGTTTCAATAAAGGAACTCCCTCAAGGTCGTCGAATGAAATAGAAGATCAACGAGTTCTCAAGAGATTGACTGATTCTATAAAGATAGTGGATCTTGAGAACAATATATCGACCAAGTTAGATAGCATCGGTTCCTTATGAATGAGCGAATGTTACAAGTGAAGAATAAGGTTGGAAGCCAATTTCAGCACATGCATAGCAGTTGAAGGTGGTTCTACTCAATTTTCACGTGTTTTTCAGTTATCGTTTTAAGTTTAGTAAACATTAGTTAGCATCAAAGTAAGTTACATGACACTCATTTTCTAGTTTAGTAAACATTAGTTAGCATCAAAGTAAGTTACATGACACTCATTTTCTGATCCCATAAAAGGGCATCGTTGTTACTTTTGTAATTTGTACTATAGACTAAGGGTTTTGCTGTTTTGTTACTTCTGTGTTATATGCCTACATTTTGATGTATAATTTTTTTTTTTAAATAAGGCAAATGTTAGTGCCAAAACTCAATTTCAAAATGTATTAAAAGATTTTCATTGGCTGCGCATCCGTTCCCATATTGACAAAAAAAATCCAATTTTTTTTGGAGAAGATATAAAGAGTAGGGAATTCTCGTTATGTCAAATCCTATTTCTACCATTTGATCTCTCTTTCGTTTCAGTGGAATGAGAGGACGACTTTGGCGGTAACATTTGGGCTTTGTGGGCCTATCATGGCCCAATACCTAATTGCGAAATCACTAAACGGGAGGCCCACTAAGGATCACCCAACCAACTTGTCCTGTTTTGCAACTAAAAAAAATGAAGAATTAAAAACCGAACTTATGTTTTGTTGAGCCTATTGGATTGAATTGAATTTCGATATATAATTAGGAATTAGATTATGTGAATAGAGAAAAAGGTCTTTCACCGTTCCAAAACCTTCATCAAAACTACACAAAGAGTTCTTCTAATTTATTTAGAGGTATAATTTTATCATTTTATTTAAAACCATATCTTCAGTTTAAAACAGATTACTAACTAATATCAAACATACTTTAAGATTTCATCTCCATTAAAATTTTCTATTTTAATTGATTCAGAATTTAATTCCAAATCATATCAAACAATACAATATATAAATAAAAAATAATATTATTTTAAGGAAATTATTTATGTCGGAAACACGTTGCGATACTGGTGTAGATAAGTGCTTCGAAGAAAGTAGCCACCAAGAACAACTAACAATCAAATGACAATGAAAGAAATTCAATAACACAGTAAAAGAATGCTCACAACCATTGTTCAACACTGTACGGATACAACAGATGCGACAATCAAGCAGCCCATCAGGGTCAAAGAATGATTCTCTTGTCCACCTTCTCACTAAAAAAGACCTATTTATAGACGCACTTAACCATTAACGGCTAAACATACGAAACACATGCTTAACATGTTTAATAACATTATTTGACGCTACATCTTCGACGATGATGCCGAAACACTCATCATCGACAAGCTCTCCACTCATAGGTTCGATCCTAAGTGCCTCGACTATCTTTATCGACACTTCCTTCTTCGTAGCTACACCTATCAGTGGAGCGATGACGACCTTCTTCAGCGCAACACCCATCTTCGACGCTCCCCTTGTCATTGGAGCGACGCCGATCTTCTTCAGTGCAGCACCCATCCTGGACGCTCCACTGTCCCTGAAGCGATGACGACCTTCATCGGCGCAACACCCATCCTCGAAGCTCCGCCTGCCACTGGAGCGTCGATGACGATCGTCAACGTAGCACCCATCCTTGACGCTCCGTCTGTCACTGAAGCGTGGACGATCTTCGTCGATGCAGCACTCATTCTCCATCCTTTCGATCACCCATGGGGCCTAAGATGTCGGTTTACCTTGTAAAAATTTTGTCCCCTTCCAAAGAAAAGATAAGTTATCTTAGATGGTTCAAAACTACTACCTTTCAATGAGATTTCTTTAACAATTAATTTTAATCGATTACCTTTCAAGGAGATTTCTTCAACAGTTAATTTTAATCGATAACACATTGGATATTCTATAACAACAGAGTTTTGGGAATGTCCCGGGTTTGCAAAAGTCGTTGTTAGAGGCCTTGCCAGTCTGGTAAGTGAATCGAGCTACATGCTCCATCGAGATCATGTCGTCCTTGCCCAAGAGATGAGTGAAGCCGAGGATCTTATATCCTCTTAGGTTTGGATAGTCCCTATCGATGTATTCTAGGAAGGAGATTCTATAGAAGTTCACTTCTTCCCTTCGTACTATACTATGAATCATCTGTTCTACCAGTCGAGTGATACACTCTCCATAATTAGGAGCATCAACGAGTGCCGATGGGACCGTAGGGACTCTCTTTTCAAATTGAGGCCTTTCACTTTTGAACTGCGACATTTATTTATTAACGCCAGTCTATCCCTCTCAAATTGATGCCTGTGCCCATATGAAGTAGGCCTCTCCATGTGGAGGC
Organism: Melastoma dodecandrum; assembly: GCA_029817715.1. Classification (NCBI taxonomy): domain Eukaryota; kingdom Viridiplantae; phylum Streptophyta; class Magnoliopsida; order Myrtales; family Melastomataceae; genus Melastoma; species Melastoma dodecandrum. The sequence continues at coordinate 4,251,582 of JARUPY010000605.1, forward strand.
AAGTTCTGTCGCTTGCGACTTCCCCGAAAAGGTTCCTCATCATACGATGACCTTTAACAAGTGGTGGTCGAATACAGTCCTCAACTGTCGATTGAGTGGAGAAGCTCTTTCGTCGATGATGTAAGGGAACGTATGCCTATGGCATTGCTTCTCATTGTCATTGTTGAAGTCGATAAAGTCTTCCGCAAATTGTTGGCCACGTCGATTATGAGTAACATACTAACCTTGCGCATCTCGAGGTACGCTCGACCTACTTAACTCGGGACAATGAGGGTCATCGGTGGACGGGAAATTGCCTTGGCCAACGTTGATATCAAAGCTTACCATGGGTTTCCCTTCCAGAATTGACGCTCTCCTCATCATACTCATTTGAGAATATTCATCATCGAGCCTCTCAATAAGGCCTTGGACCTGTTTGTGAATCTCGACGAAACTTTCTTAGATTCTCTCCCGCATCCTTAGAAGCACCTTGAATCCGATGGTCTCTAGGTTACTTTGCGGAACTGGCCTCACAGGAGGATTTTGTGAAGGATTCAGGGTATTGTCCATTCTGGAAGCCACAATGAGAGTTATTATGGCATACCGAAGAGTTGACATCCGAATCACCGTGAGTTTCAACCATTCTTGCCACACTATGAGTGATTGACATTCCGTGTTTTCACACAAAACTTGTTTTCAATATCACTGTGGTCGCTAAAAGCATGTTTATGTCGGAAATACGTTGTGATATTAGTATAGACAAGTGTTTCGAAGAATGTGGCCCCAAGAACAACAAACCAAAAAATGATAATGAAATGAATCCAATAACACAGTAAAAGAACTTACAACCATTGTTGATACACTGTATGGACACATCAGAGGTGACAATCAAGCTGCCCATTGGGGTCAAAGAATGATTCTCTTGTCCGCCTTTTGAGTAAACCTAGACGCACTTAACCTGGTAACGGCTAAACATGCGCTTAATATGCTTAATAACATTATTTGAAGCTACATCTTCGACGACGATGCCAAAACAGTCATCATCGACAAGCTCCAATCATAGCTTCAATCCTAAGTGCCTAGACTATCTTCATCGACACTCCTTTCTTCGTCGCTCCACCTGTCATTGGAGTGACGCCGACCTTCTTCAGCGCAACACCCATCCTCGACGCTCCCCTATCGCTGGACGACGACCTTCTTCGATACAATATCCATCCTCAATGCTCCACCTGTCATTGTAGCAACGATGACCTTCTTCAACGCAACACTCATCCTCGACGCGCCGTCTGTCACTGGAGCATCGATGACCTTCATCGGCAAAATACCCATCCTCGACGTCTGCCTGTCACTAGAGCGTCGACGACCTTTGTCGATGCAATACTCATTCTCGATGCTTTCGACCACCCATGAGGCCTAAGATGATGGATTATCTTATAAACAGAAACCTAACATGTCCTCCTCGAATATTTTCAAGACGGTGAAATCAACGGGAATTGAATAACTATGGAATATGAAAACCAAACTTCACAATTTAGGCTAATTGTATCAATTTTGAAGGCCACTACTCTCAGACCTAATCGATATAGTTGGGGCTTAAATAAATACAAAAGTTGGAGCTCTACCACATTCCGGTAGATGTTATGGTAGAACAACTCTCACACACTTGTCACATCACACATCTCACACACCGTCACCTAGATGGACGAGACAACTTCGCTCCTCCCTACCCCCATTGTTCTTCTTCTATTCCCAATATCTTGTTTAGTCTTCTAATTATGTCCCTTTTATAATCCAGCCCTTCATTCTTTTGCCATGGACTTGGACTCGTACCTTCAGCCATAGTAATGCGACTCATAGGCCTTCGTTGGTCCTTCATCATACTGGTCAAGCTCGCTGGTCAACTCTTCATGTATCAATAGTTCCCACTCGGAAACATCCTTGTATCAAGGGTGTTGTTTGAAAAGCCGTTCTTCCTTGCCAAATGGGATAGTCCCAACATGCAATAATTCAACATCATGACAAAACCCAATGCCTACTCATCAACAATAGCTTTTGTAACATTAATTGCATCCTTCACTCTAAGCTCTTTCTCTTTCAACTCAATCTCAGTTTGTGCAAAACTTTATCATTATTACACCACCATAGTACTTAGCACTCCACTCACTTGGTTCTACTGTTCATAATCTTTTTCGACAACTTCAATGAAATTACGAATGTGAGCCACTCTCTTGGTTACAACATCAGGATGCATAGTCGCAATCATGGCAGTGAGACCAGCAACTTTGTTGAGATTTGATATAATCTCTGGACCATCAATCCAAGCATGGCACTCCTCGAACTTCAGTTGTGCCCAAGTGATACAACCATCAAAAGTAAGACATCTCCTTGATTAGACGCCTGAGAACACGTTCTAAAGGATGACATGATTGAGCAATACTAGCATCCCTCATTGCATTGAAGTATTCATCCTCAGTAAGGCAGTGGTCAAAAGGAATGGTGCACATTGGAGCCTGTTTCTCAAAAGGATTTATAGAGGCCATAGTTTTATGTAAGGTGAGGAATCACCATTTGTGTGTTGCAATTGGCACTCGAAGTTTCTGACTGAAGAAGTGACTTCTGGATGTATAAGCCTCTCTAGTCAACATAGATAACATTCACTTTGTCCAAAGCATTCATGAAGACACCCAATTTTTCCCAGAACTTCTTGTAATTCTCCTTATTTCCAAGCTCAAATATCTCTTGAATCATGTCAAATGTTTTCCTCATTAGCCTCTTCCTCATTATTCGGACAATGTGACTTTATTGAAGAATCTCTCTAGATGCATTAAGCGGAAGGCCATTTGAGTCCATTACTCCTTTCACAAAGCTCAAATACCATGGAAACAGTACGTCATTGAAATCATTCGAAATGAACACAAACTTCATGTATAAACGAATATTCTCTGTTTTTGGGTTTACTTCATCATTGTTAAGATGTCCCATCATAAGAACAAATAAAACGTTCGTGAATTTCGCTTCACCCTGAGTGGTGAAGTGAGCATATGCAAGTAGATCAAGGATTTCACTGAATATTTTCTTGTAAAACTCATGATATTCATCCTTCTCGACTTTCTTTGCATTGTGTATCCATATAGGCTTAGTCTCATTTGCAAGTTCCAGTCCCAAAACTTCTTAGTTTTAGTCATCTTCTTCTTTTTTGCACCTCTGGTTTGGTTTCTTCTACTTCTTTTGGCTATTCGTCTACTTCCATCTCAGCTATTCTGAATTTTTATATACATGTATAGATAGAGAAGGATACAATCTGGGCGTAAATTTTCACCAAATTTTATATTCTTGTTGGCTCTGGAAATCTCATACTTGTCGCCCTCCTGTAAGTAGAGGGTAATTTTAGATCCACAAGGGAGCAACTTTTCTAGAATAGTCTCCTCTCTAATTATATATGAGTTGTTTTCTGCAACATCTTCCCAAGCATATTGCCTATTTGATCATCTGCTCTTTGTTCATACAACTACTTTTTTAGCAACAAGCAAAACATAATAAAACACAACTCCAAATTGGCCAATCAAGACATTTCGCTACCAAAATCCCTGTTCCCCTTCAAATCCTTCGAGAATTCGAAGGTACCGCTCTAAGAAATTGTTCCCAAATAGTCAACAAGCTCTGCTTTGGTCATTCCAATGTCAATATCGGGTATTGTAAGGGTTCAATTACCATTATCAGGCTTGATTCGTATTTCTAAATTACCCTCATCTCCAAGCTAATGAGGCTCGGTCACACTCAAGAACCTAAGTTATCCAAAGCATCACTAGTGCTTCTCACTAGCTATTGGAGAAACACCTCTTTGTGATTGTAAAACTATTGGCTATTAAGTTCAGGAGACAACTCACCTCGGCTTGGTACTTGAACTTCTCACCAGAAGTCTCCATAACCTCCTTCTCAGCTAAGGCAACATCATCACACCTCACAAGAACAATCGCCCATTCCTTCCTCCATGCTTGTAGATTAAGTAGCCAATAGTCGTCGATTTTTAAGAGTCAGACATGTTCATGTAAACCTTTTCATTACACATGGCTAATAAGGGTTCATCCCAGTAGTTCTTCATCCCGACTGTGGGGGGTGCATCGCCTGTTAGAATTCGGCATAGCGGAAGCAGTAAAAATAAAATTTTAAAGTCCAAAATATCAAGATCATGGTACATATATCATATTATAAGAAAATATAACAAAATTCTTACGCGAAAAAACATACCTTAAATTTTCAGTAAACGATAAACAAGGTCGCGAACAATCAAGAGCCCTAGATGTGATTCATCTAGCGATTTCCATGTGTAAGGGTGAGAAAAAATCCGAAGTCTGAAATTCGAGCCCAAAATCCGATTTTATTTTCGGAATCGGATTCAGATAGTTTAGATTTCGGACTCGGAATTAGACTTACCAAAATTTTAAAATTCGGATTTGGACTCGGATTCGAAATTTGAAACATTAATTCGGATAGCCCGAAATTCCGATTAATGTTTTAAGACTAGAGAAAAAAAACTTCCTCATCCCTAACCTTAAGAAATCACTTCATGTGCTCCGCCTCAGCTTCTCCTCCATATGTGTTTTCTTTTTCCTTTTTTTTGCCCAAGGAAGAGGAGCAGCCTCCGAGATTCCCTATTCTCTCTCTTCTTCTTATCGTCGTTGTGAAGAAAAAGAGAAAGATAAAAGCAATGGGTTTCTTCTCCTTCTTCAGGAGGCTCTTCTTTGCTTCCTTCTTCATCCTCTCTGCTGGGCAAATGTAACCCCACTTTCTCCTCCTTCCCATGTCCTAAAGAGTTGGGGTTTTGTTTATTGCCTTCACGGCCTTGAAATTCGGAAATTTCGGATTATCCAAATTACGAGTCCGAATTTTTTGAACTCAGAAATTTGAAATTATATACAGTCGGACTCGGACTCGGACTAAAAAATATGTAATTCGAAAGTTCGGACTTGGGTGAAATATCTGTGTCCGGTCCGAATACTCACGCCTATCCACGTGCACACGAGCACGGACAATCGACAATCCCTTTAAGTGTTAGCTTCTAGGATCGTCACTCTCCTTTCTGAAAAAACTCTTTAGCATTTTTTTTCTTCTCTTTTCTTTTTGTCCCGAAGACCCTCAAATAGTCTATCTCTCCCTCTTTTCATATTTCCTTCTCTTTCAATTTGCTAATTAATTATCTGGAATTATTTAATGGTCAAACAATTAATGAAAATCAACTCATTTCCTTATTTGGTTCGTACGAATAAGATCTCAAATTGATTAAAACAAAATCAATTACCTATATTCACATTTCAATTTTTAATAAAATTACAATATACATACATACATACATACATACATACATACATACATACATACATACATACATACATACATACATACATACATACATACATACATACATACATGGAGACCGACGATCTATATGATTCTATATGACGATCTTATTTGAATATACTCTCACTTGGTTTATCTTAACTTCAATTAGACTGGCGGTGATTTAGATGTTAATAACCCCTCTAAACATCTATACTATCCATATTTTAGATAAATATACTCATTAATTTGTGAAAATTATCATTAATAATTTTATTGGTATAATAATAAAATAATCAATGATAAATACTTGCCTTTATTTATCATTTTTCCACGAATACGATAGAGTGTTTTGGTACATGACAACCTTCCCAAGGGTGGGGTTGACATCTCACCATCTTCCTGTTTTAACTTCGATTGTCGTCATTTTTTCATCAATATTATCCAATTTCTTCCTCACCTTCTGCAACAACTCGAATAACCCATACATATCCGTCAACTTTGGCTTACCCTTGCTCATTTTACTCCGGAACTGGAATCACAGACAAAGAAGACTGATCTATGGCGTTCTCATACCACTTGATGCCGGGAAACCACGAATACTGTAGAATACAGCTAAATCTCCTCCTTGAATCGAAAGATTAAGAAAAACGAAGGTCGCAACTCTACCGCACTTCCATGGATTCTATAGGAGAACAACTCACACACGCCTGTTCACGTCGAAACGGATTACGTCGGAAATATTTGGCAATAATACTCACAGGGTTTTTGGATGTGGTCACTAGTGAGTAAAAGAAATAGATTGAGTTAATCAAATGATGTCTCACAATAAGAATAAAATGCTTATAGCCATGAATAATAAAGTAAGAATGATAGTGCGACGTTGTAGACTTGCTGGTGGACGCTGCAGACCTGTGAATCTGGACGGTGGCGGCGTTGTAGACTTGCTGCTGGATGCTGTGACTTGTGAATTTGGACGATGGGGACGTTGTAGACTTGACGCTGGGTGCTGTGGACTTGTGGATTTGGACGGTGACGTCGTAGACTTGATAACAGGACGCTGTAGACTCGCGAACTTAGACGGTGAAAACCGATCGCTGGGGCTTGGTGGACGGAGTGTGGACGAAGGTAGTGGCGGATGTGGATACCAAGGCTACGGTTGCTCACCCTGGTGGCAGAAACGAAGGCGGAACTGCTTGCTGGGACTACGATGGCTCGTCCTGGGCGGTGGAATGCTAGCGAAAATTGGCTATCAGAGCTACGGCTGCTTACTCTGGCGGTGGAAGAAAAAACCAATGAAATCTCACGAGTTTTGCCCAGGTCGGGGAATCCTAACAACTAAGGGGTGACGAGCAAATAAAGCTTCTGTTGGCTGAATTGATCGTGTCTCTCTTTGGGAAGATCTCCTTCCTTTTATAATCGATCTTATGAATCCAAGATGTTTGTCACGTTCTCCGAAGATCCTCCCAATCTAAACTACCTTCTGTGGATATCGGAGTCAACAAACCGTCCTCTTAAGACGTGTGACCTGTGCAGACGTGGGCTGTAGACTTGGTACGAGCCCACACATCGTTTCAACCCTTACATTCCTCTCGTGAGCTTTAACCCGTCAGAGAATAGGCCCATTCGTCATGTCAATAACGCCACACGCACTTATCACGTCACACACTTCACACAGACCCTAGAAGGACCAAACAACTCCATGCTCTCCTCGCTACCCGTACTATTCTCTTCAAAGAAACAAGCTGATTTCCCCACTAACGAACACCACATTTATACTCTCTGTTATTCTCTATTTTTCTGTCATGAACTTCTCTTATTTACATTTCATTCCTTGTATCTTGTTTAGTCTTCTAATTTATGTCCCTTCCATGATCTAGCCCTTCATTCTTTAGCCGTGGACTTTGACTCGTCCCTTCAGGCCATAGTAACGCAACTCAATGCCCTTCGTTGACCTTCTTCATGCTGCGCAGGTCAGCTCTTCATGCATCAACGTCATCATCAATTTTTTTTTTTTTCGTAAGCATCATCAATGTTTTATCTGTACTTGTGTTTTTAACTTCAAGATGAGCAAATGTGGGAGCGGGAGTGTGTGGATCCTCAAGCTGTCGTTGCACCTGACGTCAAATTTCGAATGACTCGGACCATTCTTCTTCATCCCTCGCTACCACGCCCTCGTCGTCATGTCTGGTCCCAAATCCCTGCCAATCACCGGAACCCTAATAACAAGAGAGAAGGTTGGCGTCCCGGGCATGTCGTCCGACTCAAATGCACGATGACGCGTGTCTCGTCTCATTCAGTGTTCTTCCTTGACGTTTTTGTACCCTCATTCATCATCTTCATAACTCGGATGAAAGCCGAGAAGGGAAGTGTTATTGATCGTATGCCAATTTCTATTTATGGTTGGGAGACCCGTCCACTTGACACGTGTCACACGCTCCATTTCTTCCGAATATTTCTCTGGTCAAATATTATTTTACAAAACATTTAAGCTGTAATTTGGAAAGGGCGAAATGCGACGAAAGGATGGGAAAATTTTGGAGAAAATTTGTTTTTGGAAATATGTGTGTTTCCCCAATCTTTTTCCTTCCCTCCCTTCTTCACCGAACACATCACTAAGGTTTTCCCCGTTTCGTCTACATGAAATTGTTTGTTTTACTTAAAAAAAAAAAATAGGAGGAGTGCATTCTTTGTGGAAAATTCTAATTTGTAGGCTGGAGTCAGGTCGAACATTAACGCCTGGTCAAATGTCGTGGGCAGATTTGATTCCTTCTATTTGTCTCATCACACCTAATCCTCATTCTCCAGCGATTCCTTTCCCATATTTTTAACAATAGTGAATATGTTAGGAATTTTTATTTATATATATATTTTTTAATTTTTTTTACAGGAGGGTGATATCACCCACTAATTTTAGGAGCATTAGAAAGTATCCACTCCATATAAAAACAAGGCCAAATTATCAAATTTACCCTAAACTTTAGCCCGTTTTTCCGATTTACCCGGAACTTTCAATAATATCATCAGCTAGCCTAACGTTTCTCCGTTATCTCAAATATAACCTCCGTCCACCCGACCCTTGGACGGAAACTGACGTGGCTCCGACGTGTCCTTGACGCCGTTAAATCATCGTTTTCTTCCGAAGCCAAATTATCAAATATACCCTGAACTTTGACCCGTTTTTCCGATTTATCCAGAACTTTCAATAATATCATCAGCTAGCCTCACGTTTCTCCGTTATCTCAAATATGACATCCGTCCACCCGACCCTCGGACGGAAACTGACGTGGCTTCGGCGAGTTTCTTGACACCATTAAACCACCATTTTCTTCCGACATTAGCTGACATGGCATACCCTACTTTCAATTTCCCCAATCTCGATTTCCTTAAATTTCGATTTCCCCAATTTCGAATTCCCTAAATTTCGATTTCCCCAATTTCGGCCCCAAACTAAACTACACCCAAACCTTAATCGAAATCAGTATTCCACCAACCCTCCTCCCGCCTCCCGTTCGCAATTCCCTCCCTATAGCCTCCCTCCCGTTCGCGGTTCTCTTCAATCCTTTCCCCGCATGAGCCTACTCCCCCGCCGCAGCCCCCTCCAGTTTGTAGATTTTTTTTGATACCTCTGTCAAATAACCTGCAAACGAGAGGGGCTGCGGTGGGGGAAGGATTGAAGAGGAAACTGCGAATGGGAGGGAGGGTATAGGGAGGGAGTTGCGGACAGGAAGCGGGAGGAGGGTCGGTGGAATCCTGATTTCGATTAGGGTTTGGGTGTAGTTTGATTTGGGGCCGAAATTGGGGAAATCGGAATTTAGGGATTCGAAATTGGGGAAATTGAAATTTAGGGAAATCGAGATTGGGGAAATCGAAAGTAGTGTATGCCATGTCAGCTAATGTCGGAAGAAAATGGTGGTTTAACGGCGTCAAGAAACACGCCGGAGCCATGTCAGTTTCCGTCCGAGGGTCGAATGGACGGATGTCATATTTGAGATAACGGAGAAACGTGAGGCTAGCTGATGATATTATTGAAAGTTCTGAGTAAATCGGAAAAACGGGTCAAAGTTCAGGGTATATTTGATAATTTGGCTTCAGAAGAAAACGGTGATTTAACGGCGTCAAGGACACGTCGGAGCCACGTCAGTTTCCGTCCGATAGTCGGATGGACGGAGGTTATATTTGAGATAACAGAGAAACGTTGGGTTAGCTGATGATATTATTGAAAGTTCTGATTAGATCGGAAAAACGGGCCAAAGTTCAGGGTAGATTTGATAATTAGGCCTAAAAACAAGCAAGGTTAGCCAAAAACAAACAAACACACAAAAAGATGAATTTAAATGCATGTGGACCAAACAAATGAAAATAGTAAAATTTCATGAAATAATAAACAGCGACGACTAGAAAAGAAAAAAAGAATCATTTTGAAAATCGCATAAAAATAAATTTTGGTATTAAAGAATTAAAAGAAGCCGTAAATTACTTGTTAGAATTTCAACTCCCCCGTTCGCTCGTTCTTTTCGGGAGTAGTTTTTGCGGGATTCGATAGATTGTGCAGTTTAATATTATTTATTCGGAATAAAGGAATTATAGCAGGCCTATGAAATATCGAGAAAAACAAACAGCAAATTTTAAGTAAAACTACTTAATTACTGATAATAAAGTAAGCATCGTAATCAGAAAAATTGGAACTCAATTATTGTTTTTGGGTCTACACATAATTTTCTATGGAACGGACCAATGGATTGCCATGAAGTCAAAACCCTCGTTATAATATGACGACATGCACATGAAAATCCTTAGTCCTTAGTGCGGATGGAATTCCACAATTCCCCAAATAAATAAATATACAAAAGAGAGAAAAAAATATTGGCCAAGGAAGAGAGAAAAATATCAGTCCTCCACTTTCGATGGTTGGTGCAGATGAATCTCTCTTCTCCTCTTGATTTCAATACGAGTCAATTAAGTCCATAAAAGGGTCGGACTCTAGGAACTTTCCCAAGTTTTTTTTACAACCCGAAGGGCCGCATCCAACCCATCCTTAGATCGATCCCCGTGACGTGAGACGCGACCGACGACCTTCGCCACGTGAACGAATCCCGTGAAGGTCCGCGTTGCAATGCTGAGTTTGGCCAATAGTCCATTCGGGTTAGGCGGGAGGAATCTGAGTACGTGGATTGTGCGTTGTGTTGGTGCATTTTAACCTAACTAGTATAGATTGAAAAGATCCCACTTTAATGTATCCATAACTACCGAATTGTATTAAAAGAACCATTTGTTTGTTTGTTTGAAACATTTAATCGTAAGCAAGGTTAGGGGTTTTTTTATGTTGTTTTTATAATATAATGAATGATAAGTCAGAAATAGTAAATGATGATACGACAACTTTTTCTGGTTTTTGGGCGTGGGGAAGAATAATCTTTTAGGAGTAAGAAAAAGAAAAGCATAAAGAAAAAGTTAGGCGTGGGTAATGGTGGAAATAATTGCATCCCCCCTACCAATTCTCTTTCAAAAAATAAATAATGAAAAATATAAGTTATGAATTATAATGTCAAATCATTAAATTAAAAGCACGAGTCTTAACGGGTGTCTAAAGGGCAGTAGTTATCAAAATCATATATATATATATATATGCATTCATTGTAATAATGCTTACAAAATCTTGTGAGTTGAATATGTGTAGAAAAATAATTGTGGTGGTGGTGATGAGATGAGTTTTAATGGTTTGACCGAATCTGACGTGGCAGGACAGCTGGGTCCCACCCAGGGGGGAGGGAGGGGGCCGCCGCACGAACAATTCTAATCACCCAAAGAAGAAATTTAAGGGGGGGGGGGGGGGGAGTTGTCACGTCAAGAGTTATCCCCTCCCCCCCAATCCTTTCCTTTTCCCAAAATCTAGTTTCATTATCGTATTAATAGTGAAATATTCGGCAGGTCCCCCAGAAAAACCAAACACCCCCCCACTTCCTCTTTTATACCGACTGACCGCCCTTGGGAGCAAAGACATCATATTAACCCATTCGTATTTTTTTAAATCTAATTTGTAATCCTTACATCCTTAACCCGTCGCTTTCCATTTGGTGGACCCAATAGGGGAAGGAAGGAAGGACCCCGACCCTCTTTTGACCGGAGGAGAATCCATTATTACAATTCCATCATCATCATCATCATCCATAATTTCCCCCCTTCTCCTTCCTTTTTACCAATTTCCACTCATCATCCCATTTCATTATTTTCCTTATTGTGGATATGAAGAGTTGAAAGTAAATACAAAACATAATATACTTTTATATATTCGAACTTTTAAGTCAATGTTTAAGTTGTTGTTTTAATATATATAATTTTCTTTGGATGCCAAAAAAATGCCATGTATCCCTTGGGAAGCGCCCCCCACCCCCTTTTCCCACCTATCCCTACTACTACTACTACACTGAGACTGTTCATTCACTCCGCTGACTGCTGCTAAACACGCTGCACGCCCTACCCAAAAAAGGCCCCCTCCCCCCCTCCCTTCATGACGATCGATTTCACCCCAAAAACCAAAATATTAAAAAATTCAATAAAATATAAAATATATATTAAAAAATTCAATAAAATATCTTAATATTTTATTCCAAAGTTCTCTCCTACAGAGTTCTAGTTGTCATCCATGGATCTATAGTGATAAAGTTCTTGTTTCTATTAAGTTCTACGTTTACATTTCTTTTTCAAAAAAACCGGAGGAGAAGAAATGTTTCGTATGATTTCCTTTTTCATCTACCAATGGGTTAAAAATTCTTTATTTTTTTTTCTAAAATATAATGCACGTTTTTAGGAAGTTTTTCAATCCAGCATCTTTTTTTTTTAAATTAAAAAAAAGAAGATTTTAACTCAATAAGATATTTGTTCTTGAGAGTGCTTTTATCTCTGTCCTTACCTATCTCTTTTTTTTTCTTACATTGGTAAAGTTTAGCTGGCCAGAGAGAAGGGGGGAGTTGGGGGGGGGGGAGTGAGTGAGTGAGCGTGTGGGAGGTAAAGTAAAAGCCACGGTTGGGATAATCTTTCTCTTAAGCTAAAAAGGACACAAAGTGCAAGTAGATTGATTCATGGGTTTTTCTCTGGGTTGGATTTTGATCGAGGAAGAATGAAAAGTTTGCTGCTTTCCCCGATAATGTTTGGGGAAATGGGTGCTTGAAAATTTGTCATTTAAAAAAAAAAAAATTAGGGGGTGGGTTTGTTGATTGGGGTTTTTCTTGATGTGCTGGGATCAGCTGATTCTGGGATTGTCTTGGTTAGGGTGTATGGGATTTGTGTGAAGTTAGGGTTGTTGGGGTTTGAAGTCGTTTTTCTTTCCTTTTCTGTGGAGGGGTGGAGGATTTGTGAGGGGGAAGAGGTGATTTAGTTTGTGAATGTGGGGATTTGGGTTTGGATCTGAGTTAGACTGGGTTGTAGCGTGTTCTGCGAGATGAGGAAGGCGGGAGGAGGAGGAGGGTACGCAGCATTGCTTCTGGTGTTTGTTTTCTCGGCATCTGCTTTGATATGGCTGGGGAAAGCCAACATGGAAGGTCGGTTGTGGCGGTGGCTGTTGTTTTCGTTCTTTTCTTTTTTATCATTTTGTCCTGTTGGTTGTTGTTGCCGTCTTTGTTCTGGAGAACGGTGGAGATGGGAGGTTGTAGCCTGGAAATGGTCAATTCCTTGTTGGGAAAGTTGGCGGTTTCCTGAAGAAGTGTACCTTCAGCTAACTTTATCTTAGTTCCAAAGGCAGGGCATCGAAGATTGTTGATTTCGGGTACATGTTTTTGGATAGTCAGGATCGTGCTCGATTGATACTCTTGGACTTTGTGTAATTAAATCATTCATTGTCGTGCCACGATTCCGCGTCTGGATCATCTATATGTACCTTGCCATTGCTTTGTAATGGCTTTTTGATTTGGTAGATGTGGGGAAAGTTACTGAGTTGGATTTTTACATGCGATTGTTTTGCTTCATTTATTTTATCAGAAAGAGACATTGTGAGAATATTCTTGTTTAGAATTGGATCCTGATTACCACTGCAGCTAATTTAGTGCATTGCTGCTTTTTTGTGGTGCAGGTGATGCTCTCCATAGCCTTCGGACAAGCCTTCAGGATCCTAATAATGTACTTCAGAGTTGGGATCCTACGCTTGTGAATCCTTGTACATGGTTCCATGTGACATGCAACAATGACAATAGCGTGATTAGAGTGTGAGCATCTTGGCTTGGGATGTTTCCTTCCTGCAACTAAGATGAGATGCTTTTCCTCATTGTTTCTGTGGCTTAATCATAATGAAACTAATGTTCTTCTAGTGACCTCGGAAATGCTGCTTTGTCTGGTCAATTAGTGCCACAGCTAGGCCTGCTGAAGAATTTGCAATACCTGTAAGTATACCATGTTTTTTGTGAGCCCTCTCTAGTTCTTCTAGTAATTGTGTGGCTAGACTGTGTTAACTTTGGCTCGTAGAGATTTGCATTCATGAAAATGGGGAATGTTTTTCTTGATATTTTAGAATTGTTGTGGCTAGAGTTGATTTTGTTGTGCCAGTTCTTTTCCTTTTCGATCAGGAGCTGGTCTACCCTGTGGCATCTTTTATCTAAATGGGAGAGAATCTGGAGCTATTGGTCGGACAAGACTAAATTGTTATGAATTGTTTAAGCTTTTTATTAAGCTTTGTCTTGTCACTAATGGAGAATCCAAACTCGCCGTTCCATTCAGCCAGAGTAGAATTGGGATGACTGAACGAGTTGCGTGTCTTGGAGTTATAGATAAGTACATACGTTGGACTACCCAACGTTGCTTGATTGAGCTGTGCACATATATGAAGCGATGCGCTTCTCCTTTTGTCTTGTCAGGTCACTTTGTCTAATCTCTCATTGGTTACTAACCTAGTTATCTTACACAGGGAGCTATACAGTAACAATATCAGTGGACCGATACCGAGTGATCTTGGAAATTTGACCAGCTTGGTGAGCCTCGATCTTTACTTGAACAGCTTCTCTGGTCCCATACCGGATACACTGGGGAAGTTATCAAAACTTCGCTTCCTGTGAGTATTAGTTCTCCTCAAATCCTTTCTTTTTTATCTCATTTAGTGTTCACCGCAGCAAACCAAGATCTTTACCTTTTTGTTGTTCACCTCGGCCGAGCAATGCGGTTATCAACTCCCTTTCTCTTCTTATGTTGGTTTTAACGAAGAACTTGTCTGTGTTCTTACAATCAAATAAATTTGGCAAGATGTTGGTTAGAGTTTACTGGCACATCTATCTGACATCTTTCTGTGGACAGGCGGCTTAATAACAACACTTTGACGGGTGCTATTCCCATGTCATTGATTAATATCTCGACTCTGCAAGTTCTGTAAGCAGAAATCTCTCGGTGTCAGAATTTTTATTTATTACCTTGCTTTTATTCTGCATTTGTTAATATATGTTGACTGTCTGTTGACTGCGTAAAACTTTTAGGGATCTCTCCAACAACCGCCTTTCGGGAGTTGTTCCAGACAATGGTTCATTCTCCTTGTTCACTCCCATCAGGTTTGACTAAAGACTTCAGTCGGACTTCCCCTATCTGGAAAAAAGGCAATTCTAGAGTTATTTTTCCTCTCTCCCTTTGTAGTTTTGCGAATAATTTGGATTTATGTGGTCCCGTTACTGGCAAGCCCTGTCCTGGGTCTCCTCCTTTCTCTCCTCCTCCTCCTTTTGTTCCTCCTCCCCCTGTATCTCTGCCAGGTATGCGTAACGAAATATTGTACAGCAATTGGTTTTCTCAATGCTAAGGTCAACCATGTTTGTAGCCAATGTGTTTGTCGAGCAATTTAGTTACTTGTTTAATTACTCCAGGAGGCAATAGTGCTACTGGAGCAATTGCTGGTGGAGTTGCTGCAGGTGCTGCGCTTCTCTTCGCTGCTCCAGCAATCGCTTTTGCATGGTGGCGCCGGAGGAAGCCGCAAGAATACTTCTTTGATGTGCCTGGTTTGTTCCATTGCCAGAATTTACCCCCATTTATATCATTTTCAAAAGTTCCCTAATAACTGAGCATCCATCTGGCAGCTGAAGAAGATCCAGAAGTTCACTTGGGACAACTGAAAAGGTTTTCTCTTCGGGAATTGCAAGTTGCTACAGACAGTTTCAGCAACAAGAACATTCTCGGCAGAGGTGGATTTGGCAAGGTATACAAGGGACGTCTAGCTGACGGAACTCTCGTTGCTGTAAAGAGGCTGAAAGAGGAGCGCACTCCTGGGGGAGAGTTGCAGTTTCAGACAGAAGTGGAAATGATAAGCATGGCTGTGCACCGGAATCTGCTCAGGTTGCGTGGGTTTTGCATGACGCCTACTGAAAGACTGCTTGTATATCCATACATGGCGAATGGAAGTGTTGCATCGTGCTTAAGAGGTGAGTTTGCGCATTGTCAGACCGTTTAAAGGTTGAGTACAGGATTCATCTGTCCTGAATCAACTCTTTTGTTTGGTCATTTGCTTTTTAATGCAGAGCGCCCGCCTTCTCAGCCACCACTGGAGTGGGCGACGAGGAAGAGAATTGCCCTGGGGTCTTCACGTGGGCTTTCATATTTACATGATCATTGCGATCCCAAGATTATCCATCGAGACGTGAAAGCAGCAAACATCTTGTTGGACGAGGAGTTTGAGGCTGTTGTTGGGGATTTTGGATTGGCCAAATTGATGGACTATAAAGATACTCACGTTACGACAGCAGTTCGTGGCACAATAGGACATATAGCTCCCGAGTATCTCTCCACGGGGAAGTCTTCGGAAAAGACTGATGTGTTTGGCTATGGGATCATGCTTCTAGAGCTCATTACAGGACAGCGGGCATTCGATCTCGCTCGGTTGGCGAATGACGACGATGTGATGTTACTTGATTGGGTAATGTCCAATCCTGGGCAATCTCAAATATATTAGGTGGGTTTTCTCCATGTTCTGCGGCTTACCACTATCCTTCTCAGGTGAAAGGGCTTCTGAAGGAGAAGAAGCTGGAAATGCTGGTTGACCCAGACCTCCAGAACAACTACGTAGATGCTGAGGTGGAACAGCTGATTCAGGTCGCACTGCTGTGCACGCAAGGCTCGCCGATGGAACGGCCGAAGATGTCGGAAGTGGTCCGGATGCTCGAAGGTGACGGCTTGGCTGAAAGGTGGGACGAATGGCAGAAGGTTGAAGTCCTTCGACAGGAGGTCGAGTTAGCCCCTCATCCGGGTTCAGAGTGGATCGTGGACTCCACCGAGAACTTACATGCTGTCGAGTTATCTGGTCCCAGGTGACCTAAAGGAAGTCCTTTGTTTGGTTCTAACATATTTGAGGTTTTCTTTGTGCAATCTTAAATTCTTTATCTTACAAAGTTGTGCATATTGACAGTAAGTGCTGATGAACGAAGGGATCTGTTTTGCTTAATGGCATAATTTATTTTTCAAATTCGGAGCTTCCAAATCACTAAAGAATTGACTCTGATGATCAAGCATTTAAAAAGATGAAAGTTTCCTCATTAACACTAAAATCAAAACTTCGCAGCGCAACCGTTCTGCACCTCATCATCCACGATGTCACTCTCGACTTCTGCATTGGACACCATCTCATGACCTGGCAACTCCAGTTTACCTCCCATGCAGAACAACGGCCCCGGTTGAGCAGGTTCTAACCGTTCGGCCAGCAACTGTTGCTCGAATCTCTGATCGCTACAATTGAGCAACCAGTTCAAGGAAGGGGGCCTGATTTCCTGCCCTGCAACTTCTGGTACCGCGGCTTGATCCTCGATTCCAAGCTGTAGGGAATTCGGCGAGCTCCTTCACTGGCCGGCCCATCTCGCTCTTGAAGAAGTAATAGCTGTTCTTCATGAGCTCAACCCGGGGCAACCAGCTGAGGGCACCTGACAATCATCCTAGAGACGTCCTCGGCTGGGATTCCCCAGCCCAAGAGGAACTCAACTGGTTTCATAATCACGTGCTGGTGAAATCTGTGGCATCTTCTTGACCACTTCCGCGAACCCGTCAGGGTCGATCTTGAGCTTGAAGCTGAAGAAGTACTGCTGCGATGCTAACTTATCCTTCAACAGAAGGCCTAAAATCTGAGGATACCGAGCGATCACCGAAGGCAGGGAGTCCGCCCTCACGCCAAAACTAAGCAGGCATTTGACGTTGGGCTTCACGGTCTCCTCGAGATCGTACCCGAGCACTACGCCCATTTCTCAAGCCTCCTGGCAAGGATCATCTTCGGCAGGCCCAAAGACAATAAGTAATCAACGAGAGGCTTAATCATCGTACCGACCTCATCCCCAACAAGTAAGGATACTGCCTAACCATGGGACGTCTACAGGTGGCTGCAGTTCCTCATTGTGCCCTCAAGCTTAAACCCCAAAAGCTTGGGGCGTTTCGTGAGCACATACTGTTGATATAATTTTACTAATGAGTCGTACAAGTAGGTTGTCACATCATTAAAACCATGTCAACACTTGTTGATGTCGTCGACGGAGAGACAGAGCTTTTGGAGGAACTCGACGCGCTCCCTCATGACGTCGACGGTGGAGGGGAGCTCGAGGGGCTGCAATTCGTCGGGGACGATGCCAATCCCCTTGAGGTAATCGGAGATGATGACGCGGAGACGAGTCGCTCCCTGCGGCCCTGGACGACGCCCCAAGTGACGGTCGGGAGGTCGTACTTGGGGAGGTTGGAGTTGGGTTGGCGTTGGGTCGAGAATGGGGAGGAAAGGAGTTTAGATAAAAGCTTGGTGAGTTTGGTTAAGGTTCGGAGAGAAGATGATGATAGCGTCATCTGGGGTTTCTGGGGAAAGGAAACCGACGAGACTTGGAGGGGGAGGATGAAGCAGATCCGGCGAGCCGCAGTCTGGTGAAGCTCAGGCTGAGGGTTTTACCTCAAACATATTTCAAAATTATTATTATTATTATTATTATTTAATTAAAAAATTATTTTTAAAAATTCCTCCTTTTGTAAACGATAGTAAATAATTTGACTTTTTAAAAGAATTAAAATTAATTAGAGATAAGAGTGAACTTGTTAAAAATTTTTGATGTAAAGGTGTTTGTTTTTGTTTGTATTTCAAATGATGGATTGTATTCATGAAAAAAAATTCTAAATTACATTATGCTTTAGAAGTAACGATTAAAATACTCAAGCTACGAAAGTGTTTTGTATTTTGTACGGCCAAAATCGTGTTTTCAAAAGATACCTTGATCTATTCGGGTAAAGTTGTTTTTTAAAAGACAGAGTTTGGCTCCACCTATAAATATAATCCATCGTCTAATATTTTACCTTCTTTCATTTTATCATTCTCTCTAGAAACTCTACACTACTTCTAGGAATAAAACTCTCTCGAGTAATATTATTTTCTTTTATATGTTAAATTGTTGCAAATGATTATTGCGATTATAAATATATTGTGAGTGAAGTTAATTAATTAAAAAAAATTATATTTATGTATCAGAATAATGACATCTTGGGTTAAGTTGTTATGTTTTTACGATGATATTTTATTATATGGCGAAGACGATGTTTACTAAGATAGAGACGACAACGATATTATACGACGACGATATGTTTAATTAAGTCGGCTACTGTAGAACCAAGTGAAATTTCAACACGAGAAGCTATAGTGGCTAAGGTTATACTAAGAGAGGACGAGATGCGAGATGAACAGTGTTTAGAACTCATTAATCGTTTCATTGGCTCTCAGCCAAAACCATTCTCTTCTATTCTTAATGACATTTAATGCCATTCATTGTTTAAATTTTTTAGTCTTCTCGTCCTGAAACGCTTTCAACTTTTCCAATGTTTCATGACAGTCTCCAACATTCACTCTCTTCTCCTTTGAACAGTTTTAATACTATGCATTAAAGTTGCTAAGATTTTCTACAAAGAAGCAATTTCCAAGATTCCCTAAAGTTTCTTCACGGGAGTTCATCTGGCTATGCCTTTCATCTGGCTTAAATAGACTTGATTTCTTCACAAAAGCATTCAACTTCAAACCAAATGTGTCTTGTCGTGATTGTGCTTCTTCCACAACAACTCACTCTTTCGAAACCTTTTCTTGATTTCAAAAGCATATGTTCACAGTCATTGATCCCTTGAAAGCCTAGGTTCACAACCTTAGGCTTGTTGTTCCTCCTGGTGCCCTGCGGACTTCTCCGTCCGGGTGACCTTGAAGAAGGAAGGAGACCACTAATCCGATGCCGGGGAGTTGGCCTGTTAGATAGCCCATGGAGATGGAGGAATTTATGGCACCCCTCCGTGTGCTTCGTTCTCATGTGAAGGAGAGACTGTAAGTACGAAGAGGAGTTCTTTCCACATTTGTGAGCCTTCTGACCACGTACAACTCACGAGAAGAAGTGCATGTTCACTGTTTTGGCTAATAGGATGGACTGATTTGACTAGTGGGACGTGCAAACTAGACAATAGGTGATGCCTTCGGGTCGACCACCAAGACGTTTAGAACCTGAATACCATGTACTTATTTTCTAAGTTTTACTTTCTCCTCTATAATGAGGATTGTAATATGTAATGTCTTACTCTTCAAACTGCATCTACAAACTCGGTAATCTCCTCTTTAAGACTTCGTTGTGAGTTTTCCAAATAGTTGGTTTGTAAGACTTTAAATATTTTCTATTGATTTTCAATTCATGAGAACGATCTTCAAGGTCCCAAACGATATACGTTCTTTGGGAACACTTCTTTAACTCTAAACGGACCCTCCCAAATAGGTGACCATTTCCCAGGGAAGAAATCTCGAGTGCCTATAGGGAGAATCATTTCTATACCAACTCTCCTTCCTTGATGCGTTTGGAATGAATCTTTTTTTGTTATAATGTCTCATCATTCTCCTTTTCTGAACTTCCATTTTGTTCACTGCTTTCATACGCAGATCTTCGAGATATTCGAGTTCTCGAGAGTTGTTCTCTTCTCGACCTACGTTTTCGCTCGCCTGATTGACCCGAAAAGATTTAAACTTTATCTCGATGGGGACAATTGCCTCTTGTGCATACACCAGGTTATAAGGCGATTCTCCAGTGGTATCTCTTTTGGTAGCCCTCAAACCCCATAATGTCTCCGGGAGTGTTTCGTGCTACCTCCTAGGGTTATTTTCAATCATTCACTGGACCACATCCTTAATAAGCTTGTTGGTAGATTTCATTTGGCTGTTAAACTGTGGATAATACGATGAGGAATTATTGATGATAAAACCAAATTCTCTCGACAATTTCCGCATCTGTTCTCCATTGAATACTGTTCCATTATCCACTACTATGTTGTTGGGAGTCCGAAACGAAAAATAATGTTCGCCTTGATGAACTCGATTACCTCTTTATGGTCGATTTTTTTATAATTTGGCCTCCACCCACTTAGTGAACCACCAATATTTAAGCATCTCCTTTACTCGAGTGAGGTCTAATCTCACCAATTATATCTAAAGCCCAAGACTTGAATGGCATCATTGTACTACTGGTTTTAATTCCATTGTTGTAGCTCAAGTTATAGGCCCAAACTTTTGCACTTCCTACAACCCTTAGTCATCTTGATGCAATTCTTCTTCATAGATGACCAATAAAATCCATGTCTTTGAATCATCCAGTGCATCTTCACTCCTGTCTGATGAATTCCACACAACGATTCGTGTGTTTCCAACATGATTGGTGTAGCTTCATCCATATCGACACACCTTAGCAAACACCTTCTTGAGTTTTCTTGTATAACAGGTCACCCAAGAGTATACAATGCCTGGTGCCAATTTAATTTTTCTTTCGACTTGTGAATTGGGGTTACCTAGGGATGTATGGTATCCTTCAATCTTCATTTGCCTTCATAACATCTACCTTATTATTCGAAGTGGTTTCACCCTCTTCTTTCTTAATGGTAGGTAAACTTATGTCGGGAATGATCCCCCCTAGTTCTTTTTGTAAAACATCATTTAATGTGTATCCAGATGCCAATATGGCCAACGAATTAGCCATTACGTTATCTTCTCGACTTATATGCTTTAAGGTGACTTGTTGAAAATTTTTTGATCAATTGCTCAGTTAGCGCCAGGTATTTCTTCAATTCTTGAGTGTGACACAAACTTAAACCATTTACTTGGTTTGCAACTAGTTGTGAATCACCTTTGATTAGTACAATTTTTGCTCGCTCTCGAGTAAGGCTTCCAACGAAACAATGAGTGCGCTATACTCGATGGCATTGTTAATTGCATGTTTGGCTAATTTAAACGCAAACTTGGCCTCGAGCCCTGCTAGTGACTTTATCACAATTCCACCCCCGGCTCCATATCTTGTTGACGACCCATCAAACTAGGCCTCCCATAGTTCTTGCATTCCTTCTTCTTGATCTACTGAAGTTTCACTCGAGTATTCTGCTAAGAACTCTGCAAGGACTTGTCCTTTGATGGCTTTTTGAGGTTTTAATTTCAAGTCATAAGTAGAGAGCACTAGACTCTACCTACTAACTCTTCCAGTAAGCAAAGGACTCTCAAAGATTGTTTTCAAAACTTGTGTCTTCGAGACCACTTATACTTCGCTACTTCTTATGTATTGTCTCAGCTTCGTGACTGCATAATATACTGACAAAAACAACCTTTTCGACGATGTGTACCTTGTTTCAGCAGAATTTAAAAGTCGAGACAAATAAAACACATCTCTTTCTCTCTCCTTATAATCTTCTTGAGCCAGGAGCGCACCTATTGTGGTGGCTTTCGCTGCTACGTATAAAATGAAAGGCTTCCCGAGTTGGGGTGACACTAAAACTGGAGGTTTTATAAAATAGTTATATTATCCTCTCGAATGCTTGTTCACGTTTATCTGTCCAAACATCTTTGCCCTCAATAATATCGTGAAAGCCACTAGCTTTCCTGCTAGATTCCCAATGAATCTCATTAAGTAATTTACTTGTACGAGAAAAGCTAGTAACTCTTTCTTATTCCTCGGGGGTTGCAATTCTTGTATTGCTTTAATTCCCTGTATCAATCTGGATCCATTTCTGATGCACTAGAAACCCAAGAAATTTGCCAACTTGGACTCCAAATGCACACTTCAAAGGATTTAGCTTCAAGTGATGTTTCCTCATCTAGAACAATGTAGCTCGGAGATCCTTGATATGTGGATCATTCGTCCTCGACTTTACAACAATGTCGTCGATATAAACCTCTACCATTTTTCCTATTAAAGGATCAAAAATAACATTCATGGCCCTCTGATATGTGGCTTCGGTTTTCTTTAATCCGAATGACATTACTACCCACTCAAAGATGCCAATTGCACATCGGAAAGCTGTTTTGTAAACGTCTTCCTCGGCGATGAAGATTTGATTATATCCCGAATAGCCATCCATAAATGAAATAATGACATTTTCTACTATCTTGTCAATTAATTCATCAACTATTGGCATGGGGTATTCATCTTTTGGGATTGCTTTGTTTAAATCACGAAAATGTATACATACTTGAATCTTACCATTTTTGTTCACTATAGGAACGGTGCTCGACATCCATTCCGTGTATCTAGACGTCCTGATATACCCGGCTTGAAAGAGCTTTCTTACGTCCTGATGGGCCGTGACCTTCTCGACTTCAGGGTTCATTGACCAGTTTTCAAAGTTATCTTCCTTATCCCATTTCTCCTTCTCGAGTTATGCAATGAAATATTGAGGCTTAGTTTCATAAGAACAATGGTTTTTATCAGCCCGTACAAGCTTTATTGCGTCATCAAGCCATATCATCAACTCTTTATGCAATGTTGAAGGTATGTCGGCCGCTTTATGGAGCCAATTTCGACCCAAAAGAGTATTGAAGGCTGAGGTGATATCTAATACGAAGAAGGTCGTCTCCATCTTATGTCTCCCGACTTGGAGGTTTACTGAAAAACTCTCATACACTTTGACCTTTTTCCAAACGCTATAATTAACAGCCTTGTATCTATTAGCTACCACCTTTCTTTACCCATTGCGAGGAAAGTTACAATGGGAAGGATGTTGACTGTAGCTCCATTATCTACTAGCACCTTGTTCATCCTTATTCCATCAAAGTCTGATGTGATGTACATGAAATGAATATGTTGTCTCATCCCAAGAGAGGGTTTCTCGAACTAATAGAGTGGGGATCGCTTTGGATATTTGTCACTCGACTTAGGAACCTTATGCACTGTGCCATTAGCGAGCATAACTCTTTTACCTTCTCTTGAGAAGTATGAAGGTAACTCGACCAGGTTGCAAGTCACCATGGGATCCTCATTTTCCTAGTGTCCATCAGGGGCTTCTTCTTGTAAAGGTGTGTAATCTATATAGTCATCGTAGACATCATCCTCTTCTTCTTCGCCCTCTACTCGTTGTGTCATGTCTCGAGGCTCACTCGCTTCTCTTGGCGAAACACTCTTGCTTTTCTTAACTTCCCTTTGGGTACGCCTTAGAATTCTCTTGCGTACTTCCTTCGGGAACACTACATTCCTACAGACCTGCTGCCATTCTGATTATGGGTCATTTGCAGGCTTACCTACAATTTGCCAAAACTTTTAACAGGGCGCTTTATGTAAACAAATTCTTTCCTCTTAGGATCATAACCTCGAATTCCCTGTATGTCAGGCTCAATCACCACAACATCAATAAAGTTTGTAGCAAGACTACCTGTGGTTTCACTTCTGAGCTTGATGTCGATCTCTTCGTTGGTTGACATATGAACTAACTTTAGGAAGTACACCACACAACACTTAGTGCACATCTGCGGAATAATGAACTTGTTCGAGCCAATCGGTTTTCACTTCTTGCAAAGTATCCCTTCTTCTAGAAAACGAGCAATCTGTGGGCCCTCTTGGATAAGTTTTGGGTTGATCTGGACTACCTCCTTTCCTTTCGCTTCAGTAGACGCCTTTTCAACTTTGGCAAACTTAGAAATATGGTCATCCTTCTTTCGGTGCTTATCCCATGCCTTCAAACTTAGAAATATTGTCATCCATCTCACGATCATTTATATGTTCGTGCCCACGGGACTTGCTAATGTTATCCCCCTCATCATAATGCCTTTGTTGGTGTTCACGCGCAGCAGACCTAGACGAAGAGCTCCTTGAAGGGTATTTCGGGGCGAAACGGGAGTACGATGGCACCATGCCCATTGCCACCTCCTCAAGCTGAGTTAAATCATACCACAGACTGTCTTTATTCATCTGCAGGTACCTGCGGAAGTTGCGGCACATGTACGTAGTGTGGGTAGAATCCAGATGCTACTGACAATGCCCATCATGGATCTCTCGAACCGGACAGTTCACCACTTTCTTCTCGACCAGGCGCTTGAAAAGCCCATTGGCCACAGTAGTCTCTCGAGACACCTTGATTCCCTGAGACACATTACGATCGTCGGTATCACACTTGACACACTTATTTTCACACTCGAGAGAAAACATATGGATTTTGGGTTCTTCACCGAAGGTGTACAATGACCATCGACGCACCATCGATTAGAGCTGTCAACTTGCTCATCACCGATTATCCATTGAAGTAAGCATCCATCGAAGCAAGGATCCACCGAAGTAAGCATCCGTCGAAGGAAGTTTGATCGAAGTAGAAGCAACCCTTGCATTAAATACGCATTGACTGTCCAGTCACCCACGCCTCCACTATCTTGTATGCATATTGTTGCATTTCCAATAAGCCATTTATGGTTTGTCCATGAACCTTGCCACGCATGCATCATTTTACATTGAAAATCTTGCATTTAATTTCTTTCATTCCAAGGCCACTATATAAAGTGCCTTTGTAACTCATTGGAGATAACTTTTGAATCAGATTAAAATCCAGAAATAGACTTGTGTCTTTCTATCCGAAGTGAATGGAATCTCCTTCAACCTCTTTTTTCATTTGGTGGATTCCAAGTGCGGATTGAGTTGAGCGTTCAACCGGAGGTGGTGTTTATGTATCCTACGTGTTGTTCCTCAACCTCGTCTTGTTCGTGGTGATGTCTCTGTATCCACGGTCAAACGAGAATATCTGAGTCTTCTTTCACAGTGGTACATCCATATCCGTTGAGGTTGATCTCAACCCTTCCTTCTTCATCATTCAGCCGCATACGATGATGAGGAGAACCTGTGGCATTAGGAGTCTCAATGAGGGTTTTCACCGGATTATCGTCGTCCAAAAAAAAACAGCCCAGACGATGAGTGTTCAGATTCCGGAGTTCGAATGAAACTTGGACCCCGTGGAGTTCATCGACTGGATGCACACGGTAGAGCGTATCTTCGACTATGAAGAGATGCTCCAGGAACGAATGGTTAAGTTGGCTGCATTAATGTTGAAGAAGTATGCCAGCCTATGGTGGGAGAATATGAACAACACCGACGAAGAGAAGGGCATGATAAAATTCGTACGTGGACGAAAATGAAGAGGGCTATGACTAAGAGGTTTCTGTCGGAGCATTAATGACGAGATCTCTACCTCAAACTATAGTCGCTTCAGCAAGTTTCAAGTGTATCGGAGTATATGAGGGAGTTCGAGAGACTATTGCTACAGTGTGATGTCCAGGAAGCCCAAGAGCAAATCATTGCTAAGTATCTTCGAGGACTTAAACCCCAGATCGCGTATGCAGTCGAACTTCAACATTATTTCAACTTCGACGACGTTAGAGCGCTTGCCCACAAGGTTGAACAGCAGCAAACGAAGAGATAGAGTACCCGCCCATTCGTGAAGGCTCCGCTTTTCAACAAGAGGAGTAGCTCCTAGGCAAAGCCACCATCGACGACGTCAAGGAAAACTCCATCATCAATTAATAGACCTTAAGTCAAGTCAAACGAGCAACGATGTTTCAAGTGCCAAGGATCATGACACGTGGCTTCTGAGTGTCCGTCGGGGAGAAACGTTGCCATTAGAGAGCTGCCGATGGAGAAGAAGAGTTGGATGAGAATGTCGATCCTATTTGGGATGCATGGGAGATTGAGGAGTATCCGGACGAAGGAGAGTTATTAGTCGTCCGAAAAGCCTTAAGCACGACACCCGCTAGAGAGGAGAATCAAAGGGAAAATATTTTCTACACCAGGTGCATAATCGAAGGAAAAGTTCGTTTGGTGATTGTGGATAGCGGAAGCTGCACCAACGCCATGTCGAGGATGATGGTCGAAAAGTTTAAGTTACCTATCGAAGCTCATCCTCATCCCTATCGACTACAATGGCTCAACAAGAAAACTGATGTTCGAGTGACTTAGAGAGCGCGAGTTTCATTTTCTATTGGGAAAAGTTATAAGGATGAAGTCGTTTGCGACGTTATTCCGATGGACGCGTGCCACTTGCTCCTAGGAAGACCGTGGCAGTTTGATCGACACGCGCAACATGACAGGTATCACATTACCTATTCCATCAGCGTCGACGAGAAGAAAGTTACCTTGATGCCCTTGACCACTCAGCCCATGATAGCACCACGGAATCGATCTACCGATCAGCCTCTCAAGGGAGTACAATTGGTTCGAGCAATTCATGAAGGTGAGAAGGCTTACTTTGTAGTTCTTGTCGAAGCAGCCCTAGGTCAAGCGACGAGTCATCCCCTAACCGTATCCATACTCGAGGAATTCAAGGATGTGTTTTCGGAGGAGCTTCCAGTCGAACTACCGCATATGCAAAGCATTCAACACCTGATTGACTTTGTTCAAGGAGTGTCTCTATCTAATTGAACAGCTTATCGATGCAATCCAGAGGAAAGTAAGGAGCTGTAGAGGCAGGTTGATGAGTTAGTCAAGAGGGGCCTGGTTCGAGAGAGTATGAACCCTTGTTTAGTCCCAGCCACATTAGTGCCGAAGAAGGTTGGCACTTGGCGAATGTATATGGATAGTCGAGCGATCAATAAGATTACGGTGATGTATCGTTTTCTTATCCCTCGACTAGATGATTTCTTGGATGAGTTGCATGGAGCGCAGGTGTTTTCGAAAGTGGATTTTCGAAGTGGCTACCACCAAATTCGAATGAAAGAAGGCGACGAGTGGAAGACAGCCTTCAAGACTAAGTACGGGTTGACGAATGGTTGGTGATGCTTTTTGGTTTGTCAAATGCACCCAGCACGTTCATGCGACTGATGACCCATGTCTTGCGACCTTTCATGGGGAGGTTTGTGGTCATCTACTTCAACGACATCCTCATCTATAGTCGAAACAATGAGGAGCATGTCGGCCATTTGCGAGTTGTGTTCCGCACACTTTAGGAGGAGAAGCTGTATGGAAATTTTAAGAAGTGTAAGTTCTTTCAGTCAAGTCTAATATTTCTTGGTTTTGTAGTATCCGTTGAAGGAATCAAGGTCGACAAAAGTAAGATTGAAGCGATTAAGGAGTGGCCAACGCCTCAGAGTTTCCAGGACGTTCGAAGCTTTCATTGATTACCCTCGTTCTACATGAGGTTCATTCGAGGTTTCCGCTTGATCGCAGCCCCACTCACCGAATGTTTAAAGGGATATAAGTTCGAGTGGTGTTTAGCAGCACAAGATAGTTTCAATCAGCTGAAGGGGTGTCTAAGCGAGCACCCGTTCTTGCCTTACTTGACTTTACGAAGATGTTCGAAGTAGAATGTGATACATCTGGAGTTGGGATTGGATGAGTCTTGTTACAGGAGGGAAGACCCATTACTTACTTTAGCGAGAAGCTCAATGGTGTCAAACTCAACTACTCGACGTACGACAAGGAGTTCCTAGCCATCGTTCGAGTACTAAAGACATGGAGCCATTACTTGCTGCACCCGAGAGTTCGTGTTGCACACTGAACATGAAGCTCTCAAATACATCTACGGTCAGCACAAGCCCAGTCAACGACATGCGAAGTGGGTCGAGTTCCTATAAGCTTTCACCTTTGTCTTAAAGAACAAACCAGGAGCGAAGAATGTAGTCGTTGATGCTCTCTAGAGGAAGATGACTCTACTATCCGCGATGGAGACAAAGCTGATTGGATTTGAGTACCTGAAGGATCTGTATAAGAACGATGTAGACTTTGGAAGGATTTTCGTCCAATGCATCAACCAGGTCGTCGATCGATTCCATTAGGTGAATGGATTTTTATTTCGAGATTCTAAGTTGTGTATCCCCAGGAGTTCAACTCGAGAGCTGCTTATTCGAGAAATTCATGGAGGAGGAATAACCGGACATTTTGGAGTCGAAAAGACGTTGTCGATATTGCAAGAGAATTTCTATTGGCCTCGAATGGAGAAGCAAGGTGAGGTCTTATCTCGAGACGTGCTATTTTCCCAGCAGGAGAAGAGCCGAGTCTAGCCCCAAGGATTGTATACTCCACTTCAGTCCGGGAGTGACCATGGGAGCATGTAAGTATGGATTTCGTGCTAGGACTACCAATGACACAGTGGAGGAAGGATTCGATTATGGTGGTGGTCGATAGATTCTCGAAGATGGCGCACTTCACTCCATGCCAGAAGACGGATGATACAACCAATGTAGTGGATTTGTATTTTCGAGAAGTGCTGAGGTTGCATGAAGTGCCGAAGACAGTCATGTCAGATCGAGATGTCAAGTTCCTTAGTTACTTTTGGAAGACGTGGTGGTACAAGTTGGGAACAAAGCTCGTCTTCAGTACCGCCTATCATTCACAGACCGATGGATAAACGGAGGTTGCCACTCGTACCAGGGCTGCAATCCTTCGAACTTTGGTCTCAAAGAATCAGAAGGATTGGGATGTGAAGCTCGCTCATGCAGAATTTGCTTACAATCAAGCTCCAAGTTCAACAACGAAGTCATCACCTTTCGAGGTAGTTTATGGACTCAACCCCTTAGTACCTGTTGAACTAATGCCTCTAGTTGGTGCTAGAACAGTTAGTCGAGATGCTGAAGAACGTGCAAAGGAGATGCGAATGCTTCATAAGGAAATTCGAGCACAGATCGAGAAGGCTAATCATCGTTACCAGGAAAGGGCCAATCGAGGACGTAGAGAGAAGATTTTTCAGCCGGAGATTTGGATTGGATTCATCCGAGGAAGGAGAGTTTCCCTGTCAAAAGGAAAAACAAACTGATGCCTCGAGCGGAAGGACCTTTTAAGATCGTCGAACGCATCAACAATAATGCCTACAAGGTCGATTTGCCCAGAGACTGTAGAGTTTCTGCCACTTTCAACGTCCAGGATCTCATTCCGTTTGTTGAGGGTGACGACGATATGAGTATGAGGACAAACTGTTTTCAGCAAGGGGAGAATGATACAAGGACCATCGACGTACAATCGACTAGAGCTGTCAGCTTGCTCATCACCAATTATCCTTCGAAGTAAGCATCCATCGAAGCAAGGATCCGTCGAAGCAAGGATCCGTCGAAGCAAGGATCCCTCGAAGTAAGCATCCGTCGAAGAAAGGATCCGTCGAAGTAAGCATCCGTCGAGGCAAGGATCCGTTGAAGTAGAAGCAACCCCTACATTAAAGACGCATTGATTGTCCAGCCACCCACGCCTCCACTATCTTGCATTCATGTTGTTGCATTTCCAATAAGCCATTTATGATTCGTCCATGAATCTGTCCATGCATGCATCATTTTACATACAAAGTTTTGCATTTAATTTCTTTCTTTTCAAGGCCACTATATAAGGTGCCTTTGTAACTCATTGGAGATAACTTTTGAATTAGATTAAAGCTTAGAAATAGACTTGTCTCTTTCTATCCGAAGTGAGTGGAATCTCCTTCAACCTCTTTCTTCATTTGGTGGATTCCAAATGCGGATTGAGTCGAGCGTTCAACCTGTGGTGGTGTTTCTCTATCATCCGTGTTGTTCCTCACCCTCGTCTTGTTCGTGGTGGTGCCTCTGTATCCACGATTAAACGAGACTATCCGAATCTTCTTTCACGGTGGTGCATCCCTATCCGTGGAGGTTGATCTCAACCCTTCCTTCTTCATCATTCAGCCGCATACCCTACACTCCTTCCGTTCATTTCCAATGTCACTCCATTCCGCACCGATTTCAGTGACGTCCCCATTCGTTTTCGGTATTGGAATCATCTATTCCCTACCGTCCCCGTACCATGACAGGTGTTATCATCTACGACACTCGACTCATTTACTTCAGCAAATCATAATTCTTTTGACTCAATCAAGTCTTGAATCAAATTCCTAAAGTGTATGCACTCTTGAGTTGCTTGAGTAAACGTTCCATGCCATTTACAATGCTTCCTACGTTTCTCTCGATCATATTGGGGTAGCTTATGACCATGTTTAAGTTTTATACGCCCTTTCTGGTATAACTAATCGAAAATCTTATCCATATGTTCTATGTCAAAAGAAAACCTTCTTTCTTCTTCAGATTTTTTAAAAGCTCGAGCTTTAGAATTTTTCTTCACTAAGGGCTCACACATTATTGGTTCTTCTCTTACAAACTCAGCTACATCAATTTCCGCCCAAGCCTCTACTTGACAATTCCTAACTGAGTGAAACTCTTTCAGCAAGAGGTTATGATACTCAGTTGCTCGTCTCGAGAGATCATGGAAATCTCGAAAACGTTCTCCCTAGAGTTTCTTCCTTATCTCTAATGACAAGGCGTTTTGTGCTATCTCGAGTTGATCTCTTTCAGCTAAGGCTGTTGTGCACTTCATCAAATTTCTCCTAAATTTCACTAGAAACAGAGCAGGACTCTCCCCAGGTAGCTGTTTCATTCTCATGATCTTTGCTAGAGAGGTCACTGAATCTAATTTTTCAAATGACTTGAGGAACTGGGTTTACATCTCGACCCCGAATACCAGCCAAATGCATCTCCAATTACGGAATTAGGGAATAATTTGAGTCTTAAAATGACATTATTTGACATTTCTCCCATATGATAAGTAAATATGGCTATATGTTCTACATGAGTCATTTCATCATTTCCCAAGAGCAAGGCAAAACTAGGGATTATATTCTCGAGGAATCTCTATCCCTCGTTCTATATAATCTGAAATTGGACTCCTATACAGGCGCGCTTCTTCAGTTCTTGCACCAGGGACCATTTGGTCTACAACTCGAGCAATTTATCTGCACAGGTCAGAAACAGGGTTGAGACCTACTTTTTGATTAACCTCACTTTCTTTAGGTTTATAATAAAAGATCTCAGTTTCCCTTCGTAGACCTGAGGGCGAATAAGCTGGATATGCATTATGCTCGAGTACTACGAACGTAGGACCTGCATTCCTGTTAATCTCAGGCATTGGATTTTTTAACTACCCACTCCAACTCCGAACGCTCCATTAAAATTTCCAAGATGTGGGTCAATACGCTCATTACAAGGTTCCCATTGACCTTCTGCTTTCCGACAGCTCTAGCATCTCCCATGAATGACCTATCTCCTAAGGATTCATTATTTTTCTCAATCCTATCACCCTTAAGGAGACTGATAATGTCTACAAGTTCCTATAGTTTTTCATCCATTCATATTTTTAATTCCCTATGACTCTCTGCTAATTCTAGTTTTAATTCTCGTATAGCACTACTAAACTCTTGTTTGATTACAAAGTCATTAGGTGAATAAATAAGCCAAGGGTTATTCGAAGGCCCTATTAGCACATCAGGATCTCCCTAGTTCGACTGTCATTGATTTTCCCAATTTTATTAGGGTCAACCTCTAGTGGATTTCTCCCACTTTTCGCACGAGGCATATTTTCTATGTATTCTTTAATAACTTTGGGTCCCACTGTGGTTGCAAAAAACGTGTCGGCGCGGAATTCGTTCCCCGTAACACGTATCGAATTTTACAGTATTTTGTGTGGTTGTCGTAAAGTACAAGTGCAAATAAAAACAGGAAATGAATACTTGAATTGGTGTAAAAGATGGGGTCTTTACAACACTTACAGACATCACGTGAGTGAAAACACAACAAAAAGGGAATGGAAGACGAGGACGATAGGGCTTCACATGGACGGTGCGCGAACAACGGCTACGGCAGACTGCTTTAATGGAGTCTACCTTAAGGGGACGACAGTCGAATGTGGTGAAAGTGGAAGTGGTTTCAAGACGCTTTCAGAACGTTGGAAAAGAGAAAAAAATCTAAGTTATGTGTTTGAATTGTGTTTGTTGTCCTTGTCTCGTCATTCTTTCTACCTTTTATGTTCCTAGAATCTTGCAGTTGCGATTATTTAGTTATTATATATTCTCCCTAGATCGTGTGCACGATCTGATTCTATTTTGTAGGAGATGTTCACATCGTATCTTAGACCATAAGAACGAATCCCTAAGCTTGTCACTTGTCCTGCTCCTTCCATAGTTATCAAAATCGCGATTTAAATCGTGTAATCGGGCGAGTTTACGATTTTTTACACCCTAACGAGTTGGATCGTTGTAAAAATCGTTTTTGTTTTGTAAAATCGTAGTGAAATCGTAAAATCATTCGTTAGATCATAGGAACGAATCGTAAAAAACAATTTTACAAATTGCTGAAAGCGGGCTCTAACAATCCAAAGCCCAAACCCACCTAATCCAAAGCCCACAACTTAAGCCCTAGCCACAAAGCTCTAGCCACAA
Source organism: Melastoma dodecandrum (assembly GCA_029817715.1). Taxonomy (NCBI): domain Eukaryota; kingdom Viridiplantae; phylum Streptophyta; class Magnoliopsida; order Myrtales; family Melastomataceae; genus Melastoma; species Melastoma dodecandrum. Next base: position 4,284,330 of record JARUPY010000605.1, read on the forward strand.
CTTAAGCCCTAGCCACAAAGCTCTAGCCACAACTTAAGCCCTAGCCACAAAGTTCTTGCCACAACTTAAGCCCTAGCCTAATCGTCGGTACCCTGGCTTTCCAGTAGCCCCCGAGCAGCCAGCCCTCCGAGCTCACCCCCAAGCAACAGCCCCCGAGCAGCCGGCCCTCCGAGTTCGCCCCCGAGCAGCCGGCGTCTCTTCCGTGCTTTGATGAAATTGACCCCTCGTGCATCGACGTCGTCCTCATCACTTAGTATGTGTACTTGGCGGTTGGTGCGGCGCTTACTATCACCTGCTATTAAGTTATGTGGTTCGTTGTGGTGGTAGGAGATGATTTATACAAATTAGGCTTCTGCATAGTGGTCGGATCTCAGTGATAGGCGATACAATTGCAATATTACCTGCTTGGTGTCATGCGTTTTGCATCTCTGTTTTTTGCCAGAGTTGTCCTTATATCTATTTAATGTGAAATGTTCATAGAATGTATTGCTTGTTTCAAATCAACATCTTTTCGAAACTACATGTGATGGAACATAAATCCTCATCACCAGCTTTCAAGCTAAGATTTTTGTCACACCGCCCCTGGTAGTCTGAAATTGTTGTTGTCTCCAAAATTCAAAAGCCTACCAGGAGTGAATGTAGTCTTAAAATGTCAGACTGTCGATGCAATTTGTAGTGCTTCTGCATGGGGACAAATGGTTTTTGGCTCCAAGCTTGACATTTCTTGGCGTTACCCATTTGCAATTTCTAACATGGTTCATGATGCTAAGGTTCCGCAGGTAGGTAACTGGTGTCAATTGAGAGACAAAGAGTTATCATGTCTGGAAGTGGTAGTTCTTCACGTTCTTCACCTGCACTTAAGCGCAACACTCCAAAAAATGCTCCTAGAGCCCGGGACAATGTGGGTTGGAGCGTGGCGTTGCTTTTGATAACAATCTCAGGATCATTAAGTGCAAGTATTGCGAGAAAGTGCTGACTGGAGGCATTTATAGGCTAAAGCATCATCTTGCTGGAACAAATAAAGATGTTGGAGTGTGTAAAGCAGTCCCTGATGATGTGAAAAGGAAGATGTTTGAGATTGTTTCCACTTTATAGGAAAGATTGATTAACAAGTCAAAATTCTCTTCGTTTGAGGATGGGAAAGCAAGCACGAACCAACTGCTACATAATTCATCTCAATCTGAGAAGGATCTCTTCAAAAGAAGTGCAAGTTCTCATCAAACAATCAATACCATGTTCAAAAAGGAACTTAGAGAGGAGGCTTATGAGGAAATTGCATCTTTTTTCTACAACAATGCCATTCCCTTTAATGTGTCAAAGAGTGAAGAATATCATAAGATGTTTGAACTGGTTGCTCGACATGGACTTGGGTTCAACCCACCTTCCTATCATGAGATTCGAGATAAGGATTTGAAGAAGAAAGTAAATTCGATTACGGAGGCTATTCGGGAGCACAAGAATCATTGGAAGAACTTCGGATGTTCGATCATGACTGATGGGTGGACTGATAAGCGAGGAAGGACTATTCTGAATTTTCTGGTTAATAGCCCAAGAGGTACCATTTTCTTGAAATCTATCGATGCTTCTCACATTTGTAAGAATGCTAAAAATATCTATAAGATGATTGAAGATAAGATGTTCACAGGGAGATTATCTCAAGTGGAAAGAAGATAATCACTTACATATATGGAAGAACATCTCTCATTTCGATGTTACAAAGCTTCACTAATAGAAAGGATTTAGTGAGACCAGGTGCTACTCGTTTTGCTACTGCATATCTCACTTTGGGATTTTTGCATGATAACAAAGGAGCTTTGGTGAAGATGTTTACTTTCGATAAGTGGAAGGCCAGCCAATGTGCAAAGACAAATGATGGGAAACATCTCGAAGAAGTGATTACGGATAAGACATTCTGGAAGAATGTATCATTTGTCTAAAGGGTGCGTTTCCCTTGATCAAATTGTTGAGGTTGGTTGATTCTGATGAGAAGCCAACAATGGGGTTTATTTATGAGGAGATGGACAAAGCTAAAGAGAAGATTCAAAGTGTTTTCAATGGAGTCAAGAGAAGGTAAATATGATTATTCTTATTTTTATTTTCTAGCTAATTTAGAAACTAAATCCTCTTATCTATTTCATTGTTCAGCTATCTGCCATTGTGGGAAATCATTGATCAGCGATGGGATAACTATATGCATAGGCCTCTTCATGCAGCGGGCTATTAATTGAACCCTAAACTATATTAAAGTTCCGGGTTCAAAGTTGACTATGAAGTGAAAAATAGATTATACGACTGCATGCAAAGGATTGTGGAAGATGTTGAAGAAATATCCAAGATTGATTTCCAACTTGAGGAGTTTAAAAATAAGTCCGGGATATTTGGAAGTATAGCTGCTACCAAAATACTTAATACCAAATCGCCAGCACAATGGTGGGAATCTTATGGGAGTCAATGTCTAGAAGTTGCAGAAATTTGCAATTCGTGTGCTAAGCCTTACGTGCAGCTCCTCTGGTTGTGAGAGAAATTGGAGTGCTTTTGAGATGGTAACTTTCGCATCATGATCTTTTTTTATTTAAATTAGTGTTATTTATAAATTGAAGTTGTCTATTTGGATTACTTGTCTATTTGTGTTTGTGTAGGTCCATACAAAAAGAAGAAATCGTTTGAAACAACAAACTATGAATGATGTGGTTTTTATGATGGCTAACTCGAGGTTGAGGAAGAATAAGCAAACAAGGATACCCAAGAATTATGAGATTCATGACCTTCCCTCGGACAATGAATGGATCCTTGGTGATGAAGATGCGAATAATTTTGATGATGAGATTGAAACTACAATTGGAGATGTAAAGCGAGTTGGAGTTGAAGTTGGAGCTAGTAGTGTTAATGATTTGCATATTTCAAGCTTTGAAGATGATGTTCTCGAGGAGAATGAAGATGATATGGCTGACGATGGAGATGACTATTATGATCAAAACATGAATGCTTTTTTGGATCCTTAGATAATTCTTCTTATGCTTTTATTATTTGTCACTTTATTGGACTCAGTGTGTTTTGTTTGGGAGCATTATATGTTTTATGACTTTTGATCGTGTTATGCATCTTTAAGTGTATGAGTAAAGACTTGCTTTTTATATGTTATTGGCGTGATTTATTATTTATTATCATGTATGCATACATATGTGTGTTCAAATCACAATTTTGTAAACTCTTCCGATTTCACTTACGATCATGCGAGTTATGATCTTACAGACCCCTCCCGATTCTACGTAGGATCTCGATTTTGACAACCTTGGCTCCATCATCGTGGCAAAACGTGGGTTTTAGTAAAAGAGCGTTTTCGAGCTATAGTCTGAGTCTCGAGCCACGCGATGCTTGAAGCTTACTCGAGAAGCACTTCCCAAGCGACGTTATTCTTGGGCTTCACGAGTGATATTCATGCGGAGTTTTACCTCTTCGACCCATTGAAGATGAAGCCCAAAATTCATGTGTCAACACCAGTGCTTGAGTTCCTGGTAAGCAAACTATGTAATACTTTACATTAATTTAATCCGAAATTCGTATTAATTGTAACGAGTTCCTTTTGTAGGCCATTACATTAAATCGTATTCGTGATCATTGCATGACTATAGAGCATGTGTCATCTCAGTTTATTGTAAATGCTTGTGTAGATGCATTATCAACTATTGAGCTAAGTCATTCGGAGTATGTTCACATTCATCGTGTTTTCTTATCACGCAACGACGACATGATGACGGGAACGATGAGATTGATTTCGATATGATTATTAGCTTCGAGGATGATGTTGGACCCTACCAGTATGCGCCCACATAGTTAGATTTACACTTTCATGCACAGGACGATGCATACGTCACTCCAGTTCCCGATAGGCCCGAGTCGAGTACTCCCGCGACACTACATAAGAGGAAACCACGAGATGATAACTCGACATAGGCGGAGACGATGACCTTGACTCAGCCATCACAGATTGAGCAGATTGATATCGAAGGGAGTTTGAGAGCAGAAAATCACCGACGACATAGGCTGATACGTCGTTAGGTGTATTATTGTATTGGTTTGACAAAATATACGTTTTTAGCCATATGTATTTTGAAATTTTCTTCTCTCTCAACATTTTAATTTGTTATATAAAATTTTCTGTACATTTGCCTTTGGCCTTGTCTTCGACCAACTTCGAACGGCGTTACACAGGTTGTTAAGTTGGATTTAACGGAATCCTGTGAGTACCTACCCAAGAACTGGCCAACGTGGAAAGAAATGCCACGTTGACCTACGCGGAAGTTATATATGAATAACACAACAACGATAGTTCTTCCCCAAATCATCACACAAGCCCAGTTTAGGATGGAGATGAAGGGAAACACATGAGGACATTCCCGTTGTCATTGCCTCGCCCTCTTTCTGCGGCAGCACCCTTGCTCCCATTGTTACCGACTCTAATGCCCCAAGGACCCTCGCCTCCCTAAACCTCCTGCGAAGTCTGTACCCTCACCTCCTCCCATTGCAGTGGCTCCTCCATATGTCCTCCTCCACCAGCTTCTTCCTACTCTTCCTTTCATCTGTATCGCCCTCCAGCGCAACCCTCACCAGCCCCAACGCCATATCCCAAACCAGCATGCTAGTTGGGGCGGCCAGCTAAACGAGCAGTTGAGGGGCTTCATCGAACCCTCCTGGAATGCAAAGTGGATGTGCCCCCTCCGGTTCCCAAATAGCGTGCCCACATTGTGGCTCCTCTATCCATGTGGGAACACCAGCCACTGGTGGGCTAGGATCCTCAAGAGCTTGGAGTAAGGGGAGGCAAAAGCCTTGGGGGAGCTTCCTGGAACTTTTGGGATCGTTTCGTGTCGTCCAATGCTATGAAGCTGAACGATTCGTTGCCTGCTTTTTTGGTCGCCAAATCGCCTTCTCCCTTTCTCCAGTTAGAGTTCGTGTGAATATGCTAATTTGGGGCGAGATTCATATTTAACTTTAGCTAGGTCAATGTGGAGTTCCTTTCCATGTTGGCCCGTCCTTGGTCAGTACAAATAAGACTCAGTTAAGTTCAACTCAGCAACGTGCGTAACGCGGTTCGAAGTTGGTCGTAAAAGACAAATGTATAAACATTTTTATATAATAAACTAAATTATTGACGGAAAAGAAAGTTTAAAAATACTTAAGATAAAACATATATTTTGTCTATTGATTTTTACACTTTTAAAATACAATAACATCATCGTTTTACTTTATGAATAGTACTTATTCATCTAATAGGTTTATTTAATTGTCGTTGTGGAATTTTTTACAACTAAAGTCCTCTTTTCAAAAGAAACTTTTCATTAAACTCGGACAAAGTTATTTTTTAAAAAGACGACTTTGATAGTGCGAAATTTAAAATACTTTTAATACGCGGCGGCTACAAATAAAGTTAAAATATTATTATAAGATAATTGATTATAAGTTTTAAAGAATTAATTTAGGTCTGCAAATCTGATTCGTTCGGTTGTAGACAAAACAGAAGATACGTGACCGACTACGATGAGCGCAATCGAGCACAAGGCGTACGCGAGGGTGGGGCTTCTGGGAAACCCCAGCGACGTCTACCACGGCCGAACCATCTCCCTCAGCATCGCCAACTTCTGGGCTTCCGTCCGCCTCCAACCCTCCGACAACCTCCTCATCCACCCCCACCCCACTCACGACCTCGTCAACTTCCTCTCCCTCGATCACCTGGTCTGCTCATCCCCGATCTCTCATTCCTTCCTTCTCTCCTTCTCCTTTCGAATTTATGTCCAGATCTTGTAGCTTATTCATGTTTTGTGGCAATCCCGCCGTGCCAACCGGAATCTGCGGTGGATCGGATTAGTTGTTTTTGTGTCATTTGCTGCTTTTGGGAGGTTGGGACTGAAATTGATGGCATATGTTTGTCGATCTCGTGCTTAAATAGGTGAGTCGAGTGCAAAGCGAAGGTTACTATGGAGGGGCTCGCTTGCTCTTGGCGATCTGCAAAGTCTTCCGTGACTACTGCAAAGAGAACCAGATCGATCTTCATGGGAAGAATTTCGCCTTGTCCTATGATACCAACATCCCACGACAGGTTGATGGATTGAGCTAGTATGATTTGTGGTCAAGTGAATACAGTTTGTTGTTGTTCGGCATGTTTAGAAGTTGATACCCTGTGATAACATGAATGTTCTTGCCAATTGCTCTGTTTCTTTCCTTTTTCTTTTGTGAACTTTATGAATCTAGATGGTGTTTTCTGTGTTTTGTACAGAAACATTTGCAAGAGAAGTATTGTGATTTGTGGTGGATTCTTCTTCCTGGGTTGTTGCAGCAGTAATGTAGTTAAGAAAATGTTCCAACTATACTTGACTCAAGTCATATCCACAAGTGTCAAAACTTGTTTTTAAATATATTGTACCGAGCAGTTCTTTTTTCAGGATTGTTGAATGACAATGGCATCTGGCAATATGTGATATGTTTCGTGATAGTTATTGATCATTAATGTTACTTCATCTGTGCTATGTTATTGCAGACGGGGCTGTCAGGTTCCAGTGCCATTGTATGTGCAGCCTTAAATTGCCTTCTCGACTTCTACAATGTGAGGCATCTAGTAAAAGTCGAAATCAGGCCGAATCTAGTCCTAAATGCGGAGGAGCAACTTGGAATCGTTGCTGGCCTCCAAGATCGTGTTGCCCAGGTTTATGGAGGCCTTGTTTACATGGTACATGCCAACTGTGCTTTGCAGTGGAATGCAATGTGATTGGAAAAATCTCGAACAGTTCTTAATATTCCCAACTCTTTTAGGATTTCACTGGGGGAGCCATGGAAACATTGGGTCATGGCATATATACTCCACTAGATTCGAGTCTTCTTCCTCCACTATTTCTCATTTATGCGGATAATCCAAGTGACTCTGGAAAGGTAGGTCTTGTCGATTTACTAGTATTACTGAAACTGCAGCACTTATCTGCAAAACTTCGTGCCCTGGATTTCATCCGCTGTATGAATGTTGTTGTGCATAAGTATTTTAGAGTGAAGCATTTTATTTTCTGGAGTTTAATTCTGCAAGCTTTTTGCATCTCAAACCTGGGACATTTCATTGAGTCGACTGTCTATGCAGCCGTAGCTTTTGGCGTCTAGCCATATCACAGCTGCACTAAAAAACCAATTGCTCTGAGGGTGTGATATAGTCTCTTTGATTCTTTAAGCAACAAGTTGGATGTTGTATTCTTGTCTCATGAAAGAAATGGTGTGAGACGTCATATTTATGACTTGTTTTGTTGAAGCAGGTACATAGCACGGTTCGACAGAGATGGCTTAATGGTGATAAGTTCATAATCTCAAATATGAAGGAAGTGGCAAATCTAGCGTTGGAAGGTCAGAACGCTCTGCAGGAGAAAGACTACTCAAAGCTCACAAAGCTCATGAATATGAACTTTGATCTACGAAGGTATTTTTGTGTGAATTGACAGTTCCAACTTCTACATATTCAAACAGGCAATACTTTTCATGTAACATTTATTTTCCACGGCATCAATATTGTCTGAGGTATTTGAGTATATTAGACTCGTGGCTTGAATTCCCACTCATTACAAATTACTATGCAGGACGATGTTTGGAGATGAATGCCTTGGAGACGTTAACATTAAAATGGTGGAGGTAGCCCGAAAGATTGGCGCCTCATCAAAATTCACTGGCAGTGGCGGAGCCGTGGTTGCATTCTGCCCAGAAGGGGCATCGCAAGAAAAGCTCCTTAAGGAAGAATGCAAGAAAGCCGGCTTCATCATCCAACCCATTGAAGTAGTTCCATCTCGCCTAAACGACATTGATCGCCAAACACTGTCGTCTTAAGAGTCCATTCAATTCGCTGCTTCTTGTTGTGAGTTTCATGTTCTTTAATGATCTTCATTTCCTACAAACAAGATCTTTGTAGTGCATATTTGGTCGTTACTAAGACTTTTTCCCTTTTATGCACCACAGCTGAGTAAATTTACGCCAGGCACCATCAATCTCTTTCATCGATAATTCATTCACGTCAGTATGCTATTCGACTTGGATTAAGTCGTGAAGAACTTGGACATAGTTTAAGATAGATTCTATCAGAAGCCAAGAAAATAAGAACTAATGAACTAGGTCTGAATCAAATACTCTGTTAGATGATCAAATCAAAAAGCCATTGCAGTTGAATACACAGAAGAGCACTTTACTGCACACCCCCAATTATATAACCAATCTAACAACAAAATCCTCATATAATTCTACAAAACGCGGCATCAGCGAACATGCACTTATTTGTCGCACAGTGCTGCCATGAGCTCTCGAGGAGACGCCCAGATGGGAAGGTGCAACAAGGAATCCCTGAATTGCTCCTCCTGCGCTTCACAAAATGCCTCAGCACGATCGCACATCTGGGAAAGATCATGAATGATGGCCTCTTGCCGCTCCGCCTGCAGAATCGATACCGATTGTGCCATTGTCTCTCTCAATTCAGATCAGATTAAGAATGTAAGCTTCCAAAAACCCTAGCCCGATCTGGAGTACCAAGCCTCGACGACCTACAAGACCTTGTAATTTCCACCGAAAACCCTAGCCCTAATTACACTTCCCCCAAAGAAAAGTTCAAAAATCGTCTCACCTGGAGGAGTAGCTTGTCGACGAGGTTATACTTCCGGGGCCTCTCATTCGCAGAAACCTCCTCCGGTCGAGAGCTCGAAGCCTTGCAGGAGGAGTCCCTCGCCTCCTCCATCACCGATTTCTCCGTCATCGAACGACAAGCGTCGCCAATGTGCTCCCAGAGGGCGACTTCCTGCCTGTACCTGTCCCTAATCTTGGACAGAGCAATGCTCCGGCGGCTCCTGCCATGTGCCTCGACCTCCGACAGACGGTGGAGGAGGGGAGAGGGCGGCGGAGGAAGGAGGCGGCGTCGTCGCTTGAATATGAAGCCTCCGTCGTTGCAGACCTCCCATTCCTCCTCCATCTTTTTTTCCCTTTACTCGCAAAAGAGTACACGGAAGATTTTTGAGAAAAAGAAAAAGGATTTTTCAAGTCCCCGCGCGACGCAATTCAGCACACTGCTTTGTGACTTCTTAAAACACAAATTAGCATATATATATCCTAAGACTTTTGTTATTAATGACGTCATTTGGGGAAATTTAAGTTTCCAAATTCGCGAGCTAACCCACCGAAGTCGGCCTTACAAAGGCCGACTTTGGTCCTCAAAGGCCGACTTTGGTCTTGGCGAACGGAAGTCGGCCTTACAAAGACTGACTTCACTATATTTAGAAAAAACAATTGACAAACGAAGTCAGGGACGCTGCATGAAGGAAGTCGGCCTTTGTAAAGCCGACTTTGCTCCGACCGCCCTGAAGTCGGCTTTTGTATGGCGGACTTCCATTGAATAAGAAAGTCGGCCTTTGTAATGCCGACTTTGCTAGGTTTTTTTTTTAAAAAAGGTCACTCGGGGAGACAGAACTCCCCGAGCCTTCAGCCGCCAGCCCCCGCCTCCCAGCCGCCCGATAGTCGCCGATCGAAGTCCCCTCGCCCCGATATTCCGTCCCCTCGCCCGTGCTTCCATGTAGTTGTCGATCCAAGCTGCCCCGTCCCCGACCGATCTCGAGGTTCGTGACCGCCGCCTCGTCTCCGACAGTCCTCTTCGGAGCCGTCCCGTCCCCGACTGTCCCCTTCCGTCCCGTAACGGTAATAGTGTAATTTTCACTTTTATCTAGTTAATTACTGTTTAATTATAGTTATTAATTGTTAATTAGGGTTAAGTATAATTTATGTAGTGTTTATGTGATTTTATGGAAATTATGGTAAATTATGGTTTATAAAGGATAAGGAAGTGTTTAATTGACCTTATTGAATGTAATTAACAACTAAACAAGTATAATTATCCTAAGAATTCAATTCCCTCAATTAATTAGGTAGTTATTAAGTAACTACAAAATGTATATTAACTAAATTGTATTCATTTTTAAGCTTTATGTTCTAATTTGATAGCTCAATTGATTTAGGTGTTGTGTTCCAATGTCGTCGGTTGAGCTTTTGATCTTTTATAACGGAAATACTGTAAATGGAGCTGACGGAGTTGGTTATGAAAATGGTTCAATAGCAAGAACAGAAATCCCGAAATTTGTCAATTACGAGAATTTCGAACGCTTGATATGCCAAGCTATCGGTTTGCAATCGGCAATTTCATTACAGATAGCGCATAGGTATCCTGTTCTAGAGTTAAATAATGTGGACGTGAAGCATTATCTTGTTCCTATTAAAGTGGATAAAGATGTGAAGTTGCTTGTTAAGTTTGCTATTACAAATCCAAGGAATATGCAACAAATATATGTGTAATCCGATGTATCGATGCCGCATGTTCAGGCTAGAATGGTGGCGGTTGAGCCTAATGTGGAACACCATCGTCATATGGGTGTTCGTCGTCAAACTGAGAATGTAGAGGCTAGAATGGTTGTCGTAGAGCCTAATGTGGAAGTGGATCGTCCTTTGGTTGTCGGACATGAAAATGTGAATGTTGAGGAGGAAGTGCAGCGTTGTTTTCCGGGCGAACATAGTTATAATGTTCCGATGGAAGTTGATCATCGTATGGATGTTGTAGCTGGAAACGAAAGTGTCCTTACTGAAGTAGAGATGTGTTATACTGTTGGAGAATGTTCTAATCCTCCGATGGAAGATGAAGGCAATGTGAATGATGATATATTAAATTCTGATGTAGATGTCGACACTGTGCTGAGTTTTTTAACGATGTGAATGTCGGCAATGAGATGTCGGATGATGAGAATGTCGACAATCATATGGTTATGGTTGTTGAATCTGGTGAAGGGTCCAGTTCGCGAAGTGCAACGAAGGAGAAACCCCTGCCATTTTATAATGAATATCTCGATGACGTGCATGAGAGAGTTGAGGAGTGGGATTTCCATCCTCTTGTCGAATGTTCTGACCTTATTGATGAATTTCAAAAGGGAATGCGTTTCAAGAATAAGAAAATGCTCATCAATTTGGTGAACAATTTTCATATTTTAAGGCACTGCAATTATGAGGTTGTTAAATCCACGAAGACATTGTGGAATATATGTTGTTCTGAATTCGAGAAGGGCTGTAAGTGGAGGTTAAGGGTGATACAACCAAAAGAGGATGATGAGTTTGAGGTGAGAATAGTTGGTGAACCTCATAGTTGCGTCAATTCTGTACTATCGCGTGATCATGAACATCTGGATTCAAATTTCACGGAACCTACGTTCAGGTCGTTTGTAAGTGATAGTCCGGAAGTTAAAGTTCAAGTTCTTTGCAACTTGATGAAGGAGAAATATGGATATGAAGTGCCAAGGAGAAGGGTGTGGGATGCGAAAAGGAAAGCTATTGCGTATATTTATGGCTCATGGGATGAATCATACAACGAGTTGCCACATTTGTTGAACGCGATTCGTGCCTCTAATCCTAATAGTTGCATTGATTGGGGAGGTTCATACATGGTTGGTGATTCACAGTTTGTTTTTCAGAGAGTATTCTGGTGTTTTGGTCCCTCAGTAACGGCATTCCGTTATTGTCGCCCTGTAGTCAGTATTGACGGGACTTTCTTGTATGGAAAATACAAGCATAAGTTATTAATTGCTTGTAGTTTGGATGGCAGCAACCATATCGTGCCTTTAGCATTTGCAATCGTAGATGAGGAAAGCTACCAGTCGTGGGGATGGTTTTTGAAATGCCTTAAACGTTACGTGGTTGGCGATGAGTGTCAGGGCGTATGTTTGATTTCAGATAAGCATTCTGGTATTTTAGCGGCGGTAAACGATGTTGAAGTGGTTGGACGCCACCTTTTGCACAATGGAGGTTTTATATACGTCATGTAGCTAGTAACTTCAACTCGAGATACAAGAATGTACGTTGCAAAAAATGCCTAGCTATTACTGCAAGGAAATGTATGCCTCCAAAGCTGAAGCAATATTTGCGTCGCATTCTAAAAACTATTCCAGAATCAGCTGACTTTTTCGACGAGATGGATAGGTCACAATGGACTCTCAGTAACGACGGGGGCCACCGTTGGGGTATAATGACGAAAAATTTAAGCGAGAGCTACAATGCTGTTCTAAGGGGTGCTCGATCGCTTCCGGTCTCTGCTTTAGTGAGGAAGACCTTCTACAATTTGTGCTTATTGGATTAATAGAACAGATGAAGCTGATGCGGCGATAAGGAAGGAGGAGAAATTCACTAAAGTTGCCATGGACCGTTTTAAAAAGAGGAATCGGGAAAGTCAGAAATCACCAAGTGACCCTTCTAGATCGCGGTGAAGGTATGTTCATTGTCACGACCCGGGGGAATTATAAGACAAAAAACGTCTTCCGCGACACCAGAGGTGCTCCTGCAAGAAATGGCAAACCTATTGGATACAATGTTCTCATGCCCTTGCTTGTTTCGCCTATGTTAACGTAGATGGCTCGGATACCATTCACAATATTTACACCCGGGCTAATCAAAAGGCGGTATACTCATCCATATGGCATTCATTTAATTGTAAAGAAGATTGGGATGCGTATACATTCCCAAATGTCGTTCCGAACCCAGAAAGGGCACGACCAAAAGGGAGACCCAGATCTACTAGAATTCACAATGAAATGGATGTGAGGGAACGGAAGACCAAGTTGACTTGCGGTCTTTGTAAAAGAGAGGGACATAATCGCCGTAGTTGTCTAAATAAATGAAACTATAAAGTGTAACCGGATTATCTTGAATTAAACTTGATATGTTTCATTTGTACGTTTATTATAAACACTTCAAAATGCTGAAATAATTTACATTTCTCTTTACAGGTTATACTATGGAGCCAGGACCGCAAGACCCGACTGTACTGCACTCCTAGGAGCAGCATCGTTCATCTATTGTCTAGGATTCATCTTATATGGAGGTATGTTTATCTTACTAAATATTTCGTATATTTTGAGTTATGTTACTAAACAATTGAAATTTCATTTTCATGTAGAAGAATGTTTTGAAATGTCGCCATCATGAAAGTAGCGTAAAGAAGATACTTCGAGACCGCCGGATGGATAGATACCTCCGACAGGCTGGCTTCTTTGGAGTTGCGAAGCTACCATTCATTCAGCTGGATCATGCGCTTATCACGGCATTAGTGGAGAGGTGGAGGCCGGAGACTCATACTTTCCACATGGCGCATGGAGAGATGACCGTGACATTGGAGGATGTGGCGGTTCAGCTCGGATTGCCGATTGAGGGTGACCCCGTTATCTCCTACACCAGCTTCGACTTCGCAGCGGTTTGCGCTCATCTACTAGGCGACGTTCCGGGAACAGGTCAGATGAAGGCGGGAAGGGTGAAGATGAGTTGGTTGGCCTCCCGTTTCGACGTCTTAGATCCACATGCACCGGAAGAGCAGGTACGCATGCATACCAGGGCATACATACTGCAGCTTATGAGATCAATGGTTTTTCCGGATAAGTCGGACAACCTAGTGCATCTGATGTGGTTGCCGCTATTGGAGGACTTTGAGATATGTGGTAGTTACAGCTGGGGATCAGCTTGTCTAGCATGGTTATACAGACAATTATGTAGAGCGGCAGACAAGAAAGCATCTCAAGTGGCTGGTTGTTTAGTGTTGCTGCAGACGTGGGCGTGGGACAGATTCCCACACTTATCTCCCCTCAGACGCTGGAGCAGACAGAGGCAAGGAATGCCTCTTGCATATCGATGGGGTGCAGCTCTTGATACGACTGCTGTGGCCACGCATGTCCTATCTGTTATCAGAGAAGCACTAGATGGGCAGAGTCCTCGCCAGGTATTTTCCTTCGACTTTATGTTCTTTCAATTTGTTGTGGTTGTCGAAATTTCGTTGGTTGGTTATGTTTGTTCGTTTCTCAGGTCGTTTGGCATCCATACACGGATGACATGTTTGACGTCGATGCGTTCATCATGCAATCGCAGGAGCATGAGGTATATCCGTCTCTTGTGATTGATCCGACTCCAGTGGATGCCTATAGGACTCCGGCATTATATGCTTCTACGTCGTCCACTCCCGAGGCACCAAGGAAGAGTAGGAGGGATCGAACACCCGTTCGTATACAGAGGATTCTTCTCAGGTAACGCAGATGGAGTCTCAGCGGCGGTTTGGATCATTCTTCTACTCTAGGCGCTCTCGAAGAAATGAGGATTATGTAGACTTCTCCTATGTACTTCCTTTGGCATATTGAATTGATTTTAATTGAGTTGAGTTGAGTTGGTTCGAAGTATGTTGTGTTGAAGTATGTGTATTACAGGTGTGTGATTGGAACCGAAATTTGTTTTGTTTAAGTGCTGAGGGAAGTCAGGCTCACAAAGTCCGACTTCGGTTGCCTTAAATTTTTTTTTTCTAAGTTTGATGAAATCGGCCTTTGTAAGGCCGACTTCGGGGCGGTCAGAGAAAAGTCGACCTTACAAAGGCCGACTTCGGGGCGGTCAGAGAAAAGTCAGCCATACAAAGGCCGACTTCCTTTCGCCAAGACCGAAGTCGGCCATTGTAAGGCCGACTTCGGTGGGTTAGTTCGCGAATTTGGAAACTTAATGCGTCATTTGGCGAAATTCGCCAAATGACGTCATTAAGGAACAAAACTCTATATCCTAAAGTATCACCATTTTTTCCATCAATCCAATACTTTCAAATGTTTCGTAACTAGATAAATATTTTCGGTGTTATATCGAGTGTTGTCTCGGCTAATTCAGAAAATAACGGCTTCTTACCTGACGACGCTTGGACATAAGCCATTTAATTTACCATTATCCTAACTTCCGTCGTCTCTCTCCACCCATAGTTTTTCCCAAATCGTGGAAACTTAAAATTACCCAAACCTAATTTAGTTTCTCGCAAGAATCCACGAATCCTGTCCTGTTTCGCTTCTTCAACCCCAAATCTCATTTCTTGTAAATTTTTCATTCCATTATTTGTGTTATTGTTACATATAGGTTCGATTTCAAAGAGACTTAGGAGTGCTTGGTCTGTGCCAACGTTGTTGAGATCGTGGAGAACGTCTTCTATTTGGTCTTAGTTCCCTCTACGAGGGACGAGGAAGAAAATGGGTGAATGAAGTCATAAGGAAAACACAACGGAACGCAAAGCGCAAGACGATGGTAAGGTTGCAGGAGAGAAGTGATTTGGGGGAATGAAAAATTGTAAGGAGGCGATTAGGGCTTGGGGCATAGGGGAATATGGGTGGGTGAAGTCTTAATATGTTTGGCGTTTTGTTTAATTTTAGAACCAACGGGAAATTAATTTAGTTAAATTAAATGGGTGGAGACGAGGAGAAGTTGGGACAATGGTGGGACTAAATGACGCATGTCCACTTCGATCATAAGATGCCGTTATTTTCTGAGTTAATGGAGGCTACGTGTGAAAGTACCGACTATATAAAAAAATAGTCATAGAGATATATTTGATAATTTAGCCTTCTTAAAATTTCATATATTAAAAAATAGAATTTATGACATCATAATATCTTTAATTTAAATAATTTTAATGGGAATTAATATTAATTTGGTAATAAATAATGAATTATCAGCACAGTTAATCATATTTCAAAAATATATTCTTATAGGGTAATCAATATAGGGTTCATAATGAAGACTACTAACACGTTCATTGTGTCTTCCTATTAGTAATCCGCAGGCATTCACAACCTCTAAATACAAATCGACCCCTAATTTCTTCCCAAATCAACCGTAAACCCTAAACTAAATAAAAACCTCATCATGTTGACACATGAATTTTGGACTTTGTTCTTAATGGGCCAAAAAGGTAGAACTCTGTATGAGTACTACTCGAGGAGTGCCTCCCGAACAAGAGCCCAATATTACCGTCACTCGAGAAGTACATATCAAGTACATCATAGATAACTCCATACAACTGGAGACTGGAATAGCCTCTCACCACTCGAGAGTCTGTATTATCTCGAGGAGACTCACATTAAACCACGTCCAGTTACGTCAAGAAGAACATGACACGTGGTAAACCCAGAGAGGTCGACTAAAGCACGACGTGCATGGCTCGGACAAAATAGGAATCAGATCGTGCACACGATCTAGGAAGATCACATACTGACTGAATAATCGCAACCATAATATTCTGGAAATATAAAAGGCATAACGGAAGATAGACAGAGGACACACCGAACACAACTCAAACACAGAACTCAGATTTTTCTTATCCTTTTTTAGCATCCTAAAAGCGTCCTAAAACAGCATCCTGAAATGACTTTCACCTTCACTACGTCCGACCGCCAATCCACCTAGGTAGATTTCACTAAAGGGATCTGTTGTAGCTGTCGTTCGTCCGCCGCCGTCTGTTCGAAGTGTTCCACTACCGTCTTTCACTTTATTTTGTTGTATTTCACTTCACGTCATGTCTGTAAGTGTTGTCATGTAATTCAGTATTGTTTGATTAATTCAAGTATTTTATTTCCCTTCCAACTTGCGTTCATTTACTTTACGACGACCCCACAATTTACTGTAAAATTCGATATGTGTTGCGGGGAACCAATTCCGCGCCTAACACTAATTCCCATCATCACTGGACCAAATCCTCGTAACATTGTCCGAGCGTAAGCTTATATGGAAATATTTTAAAAATTTTAGGATAAATAGAAAATATGGTGAAAATTCTAACACAATTTATATGACTGGCTGCGGTTACAGATTCCTGCTTATTTCGCCGTTGCCACGAATTCAGACTGCCCCATTTCTCTTCAAAAGAATGGAAATCCCGGATCCATAAATCTCTCCTACTCCCCATTCCCAATGGCCCTGTCCCATGAATCGACCGCTGCTCCGCCGCCCCCGTACAAGCGGCCATTCGTGATCGGTGATGACGATCTCCCTCAATCCCTCCGCTCGTCCAATTTGAATGTCTGATCTTTCTTTTTGTCGACTAATCTTTGGATTCCTGATTCACTCAGGTGTTGCCGGAGGAACTGTGTTCGCGTCGAAACGGATCATGTCGGAAATATTTGGCAAATGGACTCACAGGGAATTGTATGTGGTCGCCAGAAAGATGAATTTCAATGATATAAAAATAAAGCTGTTACAAATTTAAAGGTTCACAAGAGGAAACGCGTGCTTACAGCCATAAAAATGAAGAAAAAAACGGTGCTGAAAATGTTGTAGACTTGCGACTTGAAGTGCGACTGGAGTTGACGTCACCGCTGACGCTGTAGACTCACTGCAGCGAACGTAGACTTAGGAAGACGTTGGTGAGAAAAAAGAAGGCGACGTAGACTCGCTGCTACAAGTGCGACTGGAGTTGACGTCACTGCTGACGCTGTTGACTTAGTACAGTGCGCTGTCGACCTGAGTACTCGTGGAACGGAATCTGGCTGCTGGCGCTCGGTATTATTGCGACGGGCGGAGGTATCGTTGGATGTGGATGTCGAGGCTTCAAACAAACACCTTGCTGGCGGAGATGCGGGTGAAGGAAGATAGCCGGAACTACGGTTGCTCGTCCCGACGGTGGAGGTGATGGCGGAGGGTTGTCGTCTCGGTTACAGTTGCTCGCCGAGACGAAGGAAGTGCTGGCGGAAGGTTGATCTCCGGAGTTACGGTTGCTCACTCCGAAATTGGAAGGATGACCTGAAACCCAGGCCGATGTATTTACTAAGCTAAGGGTGACGAGCAATGCAAAGCTTGTGTTTGGCTGATTGATCGTGTTTTTTCTAAAATGAGTCTGTTCCCCTTTTATACTAAATCTCAATAGATCTTTGTACGCTGCGCACGTCCCTGAAAAATCCCTTGAATCGTGGCTCGATCTTAACTCCTCTCCGGGGATCTCGGAGTTTGTTTTTCTTAGAAATTCTTCTAACCTCCACTTAGTGAGATCGTGTGTGGGACGTGTCCAGTAGACTTAGCTCACACTCGCATTTTAAAAGGGGTTTTAGACTTAGGCTGCTACGGACTGATATTTTTTGGCTCAGTCGACGGGCCATAGACTTAGCTAAAGCCCGTGTTCTAATATGGGCTGTAGACTTACTACAGGCCCAAAGTATCTTATTGTGTCAACATAAGCCCCCCTCTTTTGCTAAGGCGATTTTCTATCGCCTGAGCACAGTGACTGACTTTTGGTTTAAAAGAAACGTTTCATTTTCCCTCCTTTCACTTACGTCTTTCGCCTCGACTTCTTCCTCTCCAAGAAACCTCTGTTTTCCTTGAAACCCTAACTTCTTCCCAAAGAAAAAAAAAACCTGATGTCGACTCTTGGCTCCTTTCAGTGGCACCAACAACGAGCCGGTCCCGCTGGTATCGTTACTACTGTAGATGGCGAGGGTCTGGCCCTTGGTCCTGTCCTCAGCACTCAACTTTTCCCGGACCCTGTTCCTTATGAGTATCTGATGACGGGATTCCAGATTCCAATCTGCCGGGCAGACTTCGTCGACCCCCTCAACTGGGAAGACAAGAGTAGCTTTCTCTGCTTTCCTTCCGTAGAGAAAGCCCTATTTCGCTAGTGGTTTACTTGCTGGCTGGAGAAACTGCAGGGCAGGCTTAGGACATGCGGCCTTTGGTCTTTCATGAAGATCACTATGCTGGGGAAACGTTGCGACCCAAGGGTATGTGCCAGTCTACTTTCTCTCTGGGATAGCCAGGTAAACTGCTTTTATCTACCGGAGGGTCCCATGACTATTACTCTAGAAGATATTTATTTTCTGACTGAGAGTAGTGTGGCTGGAGCCCCCGTTCGCTTGTATTCTTTGGATGGTGATTATCATCCTAAGGAGATTTTACAGATTCAGAACGTAGCAGAGAGGCACCTTAACATGATTGAGGGCCAGTCTACCGATGTCTGGGGCAAGGCTGAGGAGGTTGAATTCCTCAGCATCTGGTTGAGCAAGTACGTTTACTGCTTTGCTGGCAAGAGGGTGCCGAAGCTTGTATACGGGATTGCCAACTTCTTGAGCACGGCGAAAAGCAGAGTGGCTTGGGCACCATTCTTGCTGGGTATTATCTACCAGAGCCTTTATAAGAACAGCGCATCCGTCCAGCCTTTTCCAAAATACCCAGCTGGTGGCCTTCTTTGGGTGGTGCATCTTTGGGCATGCATATGGCTTCCAGGACTCTCTGGATATCGGATGCCCCCCAGCGTCGCGAAGGATAGCTGTTATGGGATCCACATGCTCAAGTCTTGCTGCCAATCAAAGGATCAATGGCTGTGGGCCTCTGTCACGGGGCACATAAAACACCTGGTCGACATCGACCGGAGTGAACGCCGCGACTGGCACCCATTCCCAGCTAATCATGCCATCAGCAAGCGCCGAAAGAAGCTGGAGCCGAGTGTTTACTGGGACTCTGTTCTTACTAGCAGAGTCTTACCCTGCGCAACAGAATCGGGCTTCAGCCTCAAGTATTATAACCCTCAGCCATGCGCAAGGCAGTTGGGTTTCGTCCAGAGCTCTGCAGTCCCATACTTTGACGATTCCAATATGGTTTCTAGGAGTAGCTTTGTCCTTTCTAAGGATTCCCTCCAGGCAGCGGTGGATCTCCTATCAAGGAAGACGGAGCTTCGGCGTATGGAGTTCCCTCTCAAGAGCACCGTGGTCTATATCGCCGAAGCTTTTTCTTATCAGTGGTCGTTGACCTTTAAAGCTCTTCGCAGTAAGATGAGGTTCCTGGACACCTCTACAGAGCCGGACCTACATCTTTCCACCGATATGAAGCTAAAGGCCGGTCGGCACGTACCAGCTGGTAAGACCTAGTAGCTTTCCTTCTGTTGGTCGCTTTTTTAAAAAACAAATGTTTGTTTTCCGTGTTTCAGCAACGGTGGGTGAAAAATCTGGATCTGGAGGAGGTACTCCTTCAGAGACGAGCCTTACTCCTCCAGCCAGTCGCTCGACTCGCACACAACGGCGAGTTCCTGTGAAGAAGGTTGTGAAGCCTGAGGCCGAGGATTTGCCTCCTACCTCTTCAAAGAAACGCGGGAAACGGAAGATGCCTTCTCCTCCAGACTCGGATTCTGATGAAATCCCCATTTCCCAGATGCAGAAGCAGGCAAGACTTACCTCATCTGGGCCTCAGATTCCAAGTTCGGTGGCTGCCCAGTCGATCACTCCACCTCCAGAGTACGTATCTCTCCTTTGTTGTTAATGACCATTTTTGTCAATTCTCATAATACTTGCTCTTTCGCTTTAGGCAATCACTGGCTTTAGTACCTTTGGTCTGTCTATTGCCGGAAACGCCATCAGAGCATGAGATGGATGTAAGTCTTTCTTCGCTGCTTCCTTTCCCTTTAATGCTTTGATGTCTAATTTCTTTTCCATTCACAGGTTACCTCTCTCCCCATTCCTCAATTGCTAGCGCTTACAGAGGGAGATGATGTTATTGTCGGGGGGGAAGTCGCAGCGCAGGAGGAAAAGATAGATGCTCCTGAAGCCACTTCCCTTGGCGCCGTAGACCCTACTGTGTCTACGGCGGACGTTGCGACTCAAAAGGGGGCGATCGCTTCAGAAGCTGATACTGGTATTGATACCCAATCAGCTGCAACGCCTGTCGCTTCTCCTCCTACCCATCCTCTGAATATACCTTCTGGCGAAGGCGCATCAAGCGGGGCCAGCGACTACACTCGTATCATGGAGAACGTGGACCGTATCGCGAAGCTGCTTTGCTATGAAACCTTCTCTGAAGCTCTCTTTAAGGAGCTACAGGACTGCGTCGCAGAGATACAAGGTTCTCCAACAGCTAGTGTGCAGATGCTGGCCGCCTGCGAGGAGTTCAGGTCGCAATTTTGGACTGAGTGGTCAGTCTATCAGGATGAACTCAAGGCTCACCAGGAAGCTAAATACCAGATCCTTGAGAAGCTGGCTGCTCAGTCGCAAGAGGTGGATGACATCCGACTCCTCAGGGACCAAAAGGAAAACATGTCCCAGCAACTCCTTCAAGTCCAAAAACGACTACAGGAGCTCTTGGCCCTTGAGAAAGATCTCAAGGAACGGGTCGCTGTGGTGGACTCCCTGCTCGTTGAACGGACTGCACATGCTTCTGCGCAGCAGGACCAAGACGAGTTGATGTCTTGGTACCGTCGGAAGAACGAGTTCACCCTCAAGCGCAACCGTGCCAAGGTTTTGACTCTTCTGTTTGTGGAGGCGACCGATTCGATTTCCAGGCCTGGCACAAGATTGAACCTGCGACTTATTCCGCGCTGAGGTTCAATCTCTTTTTTTTTTCTTTTTCTTTACTTTTTCCGGTTGTAGACAGCAGGTCGCAGGGATGACACCCTATAAACAAACTCAGTCCGCGATCATGTATTCAATTGATTTATACCACTTTTTTATGATGTAGACAATATTCATAGCACAAATTCGCAAGTCTACAATTACATTAACATTTCTCTTTGTGCAATTTCTTTAAAAATGGCTGGGAAACATTTCTCTAATACCTTCCTATGGGATTCCCAAATGGTCTTTCTGTATTGCTTCATATACTTGCCATTAATTTTTAACGGTTGCTTAACTCCCTCGAGTGTCGACAACCTATAACTATTCGTTGAATAGGCTTCGATTACCTGATATGGTCCCTCCCAATTTGGGGACCATTTTCCTAATACCCGATCCTTGGATTTTAGTGGCAACACCATCTTCCAAACCAAGTCGTCGATACTGAAGTGTTTATGGACTACCTTCTTATTGTAGTATCGAGCTATTCTTTGCTTGTGTGCTTCTAATCTGTCTACAACTTCTAACCTTTTCTTCTCTAATTCCTCTAGAGCTATATACATAGCTTCATCTTGTAGACTTGAATGTGCAACGCGAAGCGACTTGTATCTCATTTCTATGGGTAAAATCGCATCATGCCCGTAAACTAACGCGAATGGCGCTTCTCCGGTGCCTTCTCGCTTAGTGTCTCTTAGAGCCATAGGGTATCATTTAACATCTCATGCCATTTTTTTGGATTACACCCAATCATCTTTTGGATGTTGTTTTTTATCAGTTTGTTATATGTTTCAACCTGCCCATTCGCTTGTGGGTAATACGGGGTAGAGTTTGAAATTGTGAAGCCAAACTCTTCAACGAATTCCTTCACCTTGGCATTATTAAAAGCCGTTCCATTGTCTACAACGATGTTTTGAGGAATGCCAAAGCGGTAGATGATGTAAGTTCGCAAGAAATCAATCACTTCACTGTGGTCAATTTTCTTGTAGACTTGGGCTTATATCCACTTAGTGAAGTAGTCTGTTGCGACTAAGATGAACACGTCCCCTCGACTAGAGTGGGGGTGAATTTCTCCTATTATATCTAAAGCCCAAGTTCTAAAAGGCCAAGGTTTGATTATGGGAATCAGGTCAGTTGCTGGTGCGCGGGTCGACGGGCCGTGTCGCTGGCAATCTTGACACCCCTAGCCATTTCAATACAGTTTTTCATCATTGATGGCCAATAAAACCCGTTTCTCCGAATAATCCAGCACATTTTAATTCCCGATTGATGCAATCCACAAAGTCTTTCATGGGTTTCTAACATTATTGGGGTGGCTTCCCCTAAGTCTACACACCTCAGGAGTACCCTGTTAGTATCTTTCTTATAGAGGACACCATCTAGAAGAACATACGTTAGTGCCTGGACTTTAATTCGTTGTTTAACCTTTCGACTCGGATCAGAGAGAAAATCTATGATTGGTTTTCTCCAATCTTCGTCTTGTTTCATTATGTCTATAGCCATGACATTATTTCTTGACTGCAGATGCGACTCTATTTCTATCAAATCCCTTGAGTTAATTTTTCCTTTATAACCTGAAGCAAGTTGTGCCAAGTTATTAGCTACTCTATTTTCGTCACGGCTTATGAAATGAAATGTTATATTTTCAAAGCGTGCGACCAGCTGCCGAACTATATCCAGGTAAGGTCGCAACTTCTCTTGACACAAACACGCCTCATTCACCTGGTTGATAACCAACTGGGAATCACCCCTGATTCGAACTCGCTTTGCTTTTAATGAAAGGAGTTCTTTTAGCAATGTTATCAACGCTTCATACTCAGTAGCATTGTTGGTTGACAATTCGCATAAACGAAAAGCCAACCTAATGTCTCTGCCCATAGGAGATATTATATGGACTCCTATCCCCGCTCCGTTCCTTGTGGATGAACCATCAAATCACGCCTGCCAGGCATCGTCGATTTTTTCCTCTTCATCTACCGACAAGTCCGGGACATGATCCACTAGGAAATCAGCTAATACCTGTCCTTTAACCGACTGCTGGGATTTGTATCTCAAATCATACGAGGAAAGAATTAGGCTCCATTTGCTGATACGTCCGGCTAATAACGGGCTTCCAAAGAAATATTTAATTATGGGCGACTTAGATACCACGTAGACTTCCCTGTTCCCAATGTAGTGTCTAAGTTTCATTACTGCATAGAACACCGACAAGCACAATTTCTCTTTTGGAGTGTATCTGACTTCAGTCGGGGTTAGCTGTCTTGATAGGTAGTAGACTGCCCTTTCGTGTCCGTCCTGATCTGTTTGTGCCAACATTGCGCCTATTGTTATTCCAGTAGCCGCTATGTAAAGGATGAAAGGCTTTCCTTGTTGAGGAGGAATCAGAACCGGTGGATGCATTAAGTATTCCTTTAAGGCTTTAAAAGCCTCTTCGTGTTTCTCAGTCCATTTATATTCATTCCTTTCTCTCAATAGATTAGAGAATTCATTTGTCTTCCCTGCGACAATCCCTATGAATCTACGTAGGTAATTCACTCTTCCTAGGAAAGCTTGCAACTCTTTCTTATTTTTTGGTGCCGACAGGTTCCGAATGGCTTTCACTTTATTTTGATCAACCTCAATGCCACGTTGATGCACTAGGAAACCTAGGAAATTCCCCGCCTTGACTCCAAAGGCACACTTAAGAGGATTCAACTTTAGTTGGTGGGTCCTCATTTTCAAAAAGGCACTTCTCAAGTGTTCAATATGCAGTTCTTCCTTCGTCGACTTAACCACTATGTCGTCGATGTAGACCTCTATTGTTTTTCCGAGATATGCATCAAATATGGTGTTCATTGCTCGCTGATAAGTGGCCCTAGCATTTTTCAAACCGAAAGGCAATACTACCCATTCGAAAATGCCTAGTGGACACCTAAACGCAGTCTTGTGAATGTCTTCTTCTGCGATGAAGATCTGGTTGTAACCCGAAAAGCCGTCCATAAAGGACATGACTTGATGACCTGCAGTTTTGTCTATAAGGTCATCTGCGGCAGGCATAGGGTATTCATCCTTAGAAGTAGCGCGATTTAAATCTCTGAAATCCACGCAAACTCTGATCTTTCCATTTTTCTTTAATACGGGAACGATGCTAGAGATCCATTCTGTATACCGTGAAGTCCTTATATACCTGCTCGAAAGAGCTTTTTTACTTCTTCATACACCAATTACGTTACTTCCCTAGACATTCGTCTTGGAGCCTGTTGCACTGGTTTAAAATCTTTCTTGATAAGTAACGTGCGTGTTCCACTAGCCTGCGATCTAGCCCCGGCATTTCGGTGTAATCCCAAGCGAAACAGTCTTTGAATTCCTCAAGTACACCCTTGATCGCATTAAAAAAATCTTTATTTATTGATGAACTGATGAAAAGATTCCTAGGAGAAGCCTCGCTTCCCAAATTAACACTGACCAAAGGGTCACATGGGATCATCAAGGATTCACGACCGTTGTCACCACAAAGACTAGTGGATACGGGGTTATTACAAGCATCAGGCACTCTAAGCCCTGCTGAATTTATTGCTAAAGACGATGTAGACTGGTCCCAGAAACGTCCTTCTTTATAGACTCGGAGTCGCTGGAGGACATCAGCGACTATCGCATTTCTCTCTTCATTCTGGTCCATAAGTTCCTTCCTTCAGGAGTCTATCGGGCTCCAACTCCGCACCATGGTTCTGCTGGCTTTCCACGGCTCCTTCTTCTACGTGGCCGTTTGTGCTTCCTTCAGCAGGTTTCTCCCCTGAATTGACTTCTTGCAGGACTTCCTCTATGTCCTTGTCAGTAAACTCATCTCCCCATCCTGTTGGAACAATCGGGCCAGACTCTGGCTTGGGGTGTGACGTCCCGTAGTCCACAATGTAGTCGAACTTTCCGGAAGGCTGGCCCAGGGGTCCGACTGTAGGATCGCCCAGCTCGTATCGCTGATGCAGAGTAAGGTCTTTTACGGTCTTGCTTGTCTCTGCGTGCAAAACACCTCTATCACAACAGGAATAACCATCAGCCTTAACAATCTCGACCTCAGAATCAAGCCATAACATTAGTTCCCTATGTAAAGTAGATGGTATAGCGGCGGCTTTATGAAGCCAATCGCGACCAAGCAAGGCGTTGAAAGTGGGAATTATGTCTATGACAAAAAAGGCAGTTTCTTTTTCCTGTCGACCCACACCTAAGTGTACCGAAAAGATTCCTAAACATTCCGATTTCCTGCCATTGAATCCGCTTACGGCTACATCCGTTTTTATCAGGTCGCATGGCTTATATCCAAGCATTTCAAACCTGGATAACGGCAATACGTTTATAGTAGCTCCATTGTCTACTAAGATGCGGTTCACCACAGTGCCGTCAAAGGTAGCAGTGATGTACAAGGAATGCATGTGTTGCTTCATACTATCTGATGGCTTCTTAAGCCAATGGAGTGGGAAACCCGATGGGTAAATTAAGGGACGAGGAAAAGATGGCTTACCTCTAGAAGCCTCTGTATTTTTCGCTTTGGCGAAGTCCATAGGCAAAGTGATAGCATTACAACTCACAATCACCTCTTTGCTAGGATTAGCATCACTCGGGATCTCACTCCGAAGAGGAGTATAGTCGAAACTTGAGCCAGGCTCTTCTGAGTGGTCCGTAGACTCGTTGCATTCGGCTTCCGCCTTTGGTTTCTTCACATAGAGCTGGGCATGCGGAGCGACCAATGTCGGGGCAGGTCTAGGCCTTTTGGCGACGTGACTTAGATGTCTATCTCTCCTTTTCCGGGCCTGTAGTGGTAAAATTGTTCTACCCACGGCTTTCTGCCAATATTTCGAAGGATTAGTCACCCTCACCATTCTTGATTTCTTAGAATCAATGGTGGCCTGACATACCTCTACGAAGTCCTTGACGAGTGGATCATATCCCACGACTGTTCGTGACGGTCCCTGTTTCATTTCTGGATTAAGTAAGGGGATCTGAGTACCTGTAGTCGCAGGGTGAGCTTGAGAAAATAGTTCACGCAGCATGCCGTACAGAGTTGCGTGATCAGAATCCCATTTCGTCCGATCAGTTTACACTTCTGGCACAACAATCTCTCATCCAAGAACTGAGCAATCGGTGGTCCCATTTGGATTGCTTGGGCGTCCATTTTATGCGAGCCATACTTTGTCTTAGCTCATTTCCTCTGTGCTTCATCGCCTCGCTGTGCCCTGTCAGTCGCACCTGCTAGGGGGTGCGATTCATGGGTGCGACCGTCATTTTCCTGCTTAGCTTTGTGCTGGGTCAGCTAATTGTCGAACTCCAAATGTCGCCTGGAGCATTCTTCAGCATGAGAGTGATGTTCGGGCGTCCTTCCTCTACCATGAGGACCACCTCTGCCTCCTCGAATTGCTGCCCTACGTTCCTGACCTGTAGGGCTTTTGAATCCTCTTTGCAAATTATTTGGGGCAACCCGTGGTCCCGGGGAACCTAATCCCATCGCCACCTCCTCAAGTGGGGTTAGGTCATACCAGGTGTCGCCCTGATTGGCTTGCAGATACTTCCGAAAGGTGTTACACTTATCAGTAGTGTGTGTGTCATCTATGTGCCAACAGCAAAGATTCCCAGCAATTGCCTTGGCTGGGCAGGTAATTACCCCTTTATCAGCCAGTCTACGGAACAGGGCGTTTGCCACCATAGTCTCTCCAGAGGTTTTTATGTCCTGCAGAGAGAAATCGTTATTAGCCTCTATGAGATTTATGTCTACATCAGAAATGTCAAACATATGAATGGCGACTTCGTCATCAAACGGTTTCTCGTCAACCATAGTGACTTCGTCGACTTCAGGAAAACATAACTCTTTTGCCTCTATGAGGTCTTGAATAATGTTCCTAAAGGATAAACAATCTTTGGTTGTATGTGTAAACGATCCATGCCACTTGCAAAAATTTCTAGACTTTTCTCTATCTGTCTGGGGGGTCCTGTGGCCCGGTTTCAACTTAATTCGTTTTCGCTGGAAGAGCCAGTCGAAAATCGCATCAGCTTTGTCCACATCAAAAGAGTATTTCCTTTCTTCCCCTGTTTTCTGGGATGCTTTCGCTTTGGAATTCCTCCGTGCTAAAGGCTCACAAACGGTGGCCTCCCCTTTTATGAACTCAGCCATGTCTACCTCAACAGTCTCTAGCTGATAGGTGCGCGTAGACTGGGCTTCTTCCAACAATAATTGATGGTACTCAGTCGCTCTCCTGGCGAGATCATAAAGGTCAGTAAACCTCTCTCCCTGTAATTTCTTTTTGAAAGGAATGGATAAGGCATTTAATGCCACCATGAGTTGATCTCTTTTTGGGATCGCTGGTCTACAGCGAAGCAGCGCTTTCCGCAAGCACATCAGAAACTGCCCTGGATGCTCACCGGCGACTTGCTTCAAGCGCATCACCTCAAAAATCGACAGGGGTGAGTCCAAGCGGGCAAATGCCTTCATAAAGTTACTTTGCATTTCCGCCCAAGATGCCACTGATCCAGGGGGTAGACTAGCATACCATGTAAAGGCGTCTCCCGTGAGAGAATTTGGAAACAGCTTTAGTTTCCAAAAATCATTAGCTGCAGCTTCCCCGAGCTGATGAGTGAATCGCGCTATATGCTCCAGAGGGGTCATCTCATCCTCGCCTGAGAAGCGGGTGAAATCAGGCACTCTGTACCCCCTGGGCAAAGGGAAATCCCTGTCAACGTATGCCGGATAAGGACTTCTGTAGAAATTGTGATCGTCCTGTCTCACGACTCCAGGTACCATCTGTTCTAGCACTTGGGCTATCGTTTCCCTCAAATTTAATGGGGGTGGACGGTCAACCGGCTCTCGTACAGAGTCTTGACCCCATCTTTCTCCTGCGTAAGGCGCTCTTTCAACGCCTTTTGCTGGCACCGAGTCTACAGGGGCTTTAGCATAAAAACTTTCCATTCGGGATGGATCCCTTGCGCTTGGCAAGTCCCCTGTCGGAATTTCATCTATAGGGGCTTTTCTAGGTCGACGAGCGGAGACAGAAGGTACATATCTGTTTGTCTCGCCTTGAGCTTCGCCGTACTCGTCCTCTGGATTTGCTGCGTAGACGGCATTTTGCCTCCATCCTGTGGGCGACCTAGAAGCTGGTCTAGAAGGAGACGTCCCATCCCTTGATTATGCAGGATATTGGTTATCACTATTCCAAAGATCATCTTTTTGGAACGAAACACTCCTTCTCTCGGTGCGCCGCGCATCCCCCATAAAGGAGAATTCCCTGTCTACGGGGTTACTTCTTCCTGCGACAGCGCTGGGCCTATTTAAGGCACTGATTTGCTCCAGAATCCGAGTCATGTTGTTTTCCAGTCCAGATATTCGTCTATCGACCAGATTTCTCATATCACTGAACTCCTTGTGAAATTCGAGTCTGGATATGAATTCGGAGGGTGTATGCGCTCCGAGATCAGTTTGACTGGCATTCACCTGACTACTTAGAGTCACATCGCCCGCGTTTGTGTTTCCTTCTACGGGAACACCGTCTCCATCTAATGGAGCTGGGGGATCTCGGTTAGTTCCGCTTCTGGTATTTTTCGCCATCAGCAAACGCGAAGTACTTTTTCCGCTCCCACTGTGGTCGCCAAAGACGTGTTCGCGTCGAAACGGATCCCGTCGAAAATATTTGGCAAATGGACTCACAGGGAATTGTATGTGGTCGCCAGAAAGATGAATTTCAATGATATAAAAATAAAGCTGTTACAAATTTAAAGGTTCACAAGAGGAAACGCGTGCTTACAGCCATAAAAATGAAGGAAAAAAAGGTGCTGAAAATGCTGTAGACTTGCGACTTGAAGTGCGACTGGAGTTGACGTCACCGCTGACGCTGTAGACTCACTGCCGCGAACGTAGACTTAGGAAGACGTTGGTGCGAAAAAAGAAGGCGACGTAGACTCGCTGCTGCAAGTGCGACTGGAGTTGACGTCACTACTGACGCTGTAGACTTAGTACAGTGCGCTGTCGACCTGAGTACTCGTGGAACGGAATCTGGCTGCTGGCGCTCGGTATGATTGCGACGGGCGGAGGTATCGTTGGATGTGGATGTCGAGGCTTCAAACAAACACCTTGCTGGCGGAGATGCGGGTGAAGGAAGATAGCCGGAACTACGATTGCTCGTCCCGACGGTGGAGGTGATGGCGGAGGGTTGTCGTCTCGGTTACGGTTGCTCGCCGAGACGAAGGAAGTGCTGGCGGAAGGTTGATCTCCGGAGTTACGGTTGCTCACTCCGAAGTTAGAAGGATGACCTGAAACCCAGGCCGAGGTATTTACTAAGCTAAGGGTGACGAGCAATGCAAAGCTTGTGTTTGGCTGATTGATCGTGTTTTTTCTAAAATGAGTCTGTTCCCCTTTTATACTAAATCTCAATAGATCTTTGTACGCTGCGCACGTCCCTGAAAAATCCCTTGAATCGTGGCTCGATCTTAACTCCTCTCCGGGGATCTCGGAGTTTGTTTTTCTTAGAAATTCTTCTAACCTCCACTTAGTGAGATCGTGTGTGGGACGTGTCCAGTAGACTTAGCTCACACTCGCATTTTAAAAGGGGTTTTAGACTTAGGCTGCTACGGACTGATATTTTTTGGCTCAGTCGACGGGCCATAGACTTAGCTAAAGCTCGTGTTCTAATATGGGCTGTAGACTTACTACAGGCCCAGAGTATCTTATTGTGTCAACAAACTGCATCCGGCAAGACCATGGTGTGCAACATGATCGTTTCTCAACTCCACGATCAGCGTGTCGTCCTCGTCAATCAGGTCAATTTCCTTGGCTTTCTCGATTGTAACAAAATACATTCATCTCTTTAGGACTAGGGCAATGATTGGGATCAGTCTTTTCGTGAGAGGATCCAGGATTCCTTCTATCTCTCGCTCAGCGGCGAGAAACTGCAGCGGGTTCATGAGTACAACTTCGACCACCCCGGTATTGGTTCGTGGATATTTTGCGAAATAAGATAAGGCCGCGGTCGGAGATGTGGCTTTTGATCAATTCCGAACATTCCGTTCCAGATGTGTTTAACACGGACCTGCTACTTTCGTGCATGGGCAAGCTAAAGCAAGGGGAACCGGTGAGCATCCCAGTCTACGACGTCAAGAGCCACACAAGCACCGAAGAAGCCTGCAAGGTAAGACAAAGGTAAGATGAGTAGTGATTTCGCTTTAGATGCTCACCACGAGCGATTCCTTTTGTACTTAATGTAGGTTAACCCATCCGATGTGATAATTCTGGGGGAATACTCGTGCTTCATGATCGTCGAGTCCGTGATCTCATGCACATCAAGATCTTTGTAGATACAGGTTCCGTTCTGGCCTTTGGTGTTTCATTGGTGATGCCTTTTCCGCTTTGGTTTTAATTGTCGCTAATTTCTCTTGTCACTGTCATCAATGCAGATTCAGATATACGTTTGGCACGTAGGATTCGACGAGACACGGTTGAAAGAGGCAGAAACTTTCAGAGCGTGCTTAAGCAAGTTAGTCTCGAAGTATAGATAGACAACTAGAGTTATGCTTGCCCAGCATGTTGAATTTTTACTTGCGATTTCGTTCAGTATGATAGATTTGTCAAGCCCAGCTTTGATGAGTTCATACTGCCAACGATGAATGATGCTGATGTGATCCCCCCTAGAGGAGGAGACAACAATGTGGCGATAGATTTGATCATACGGAATATTCAAACGAAGCTAAGTCAGCATGATTTATGCAAAATCTACAACAACATTGACGTAATTACTTCGACCTTACAGGTATAATCCCCAGTTATGAGGCCCATCTATGAAAGGTGTTCGTCCATTCAAAGGAAAGCATCTCATCATTTGTTCGCTGGCAGATTCGAGGAATGCACACATTAATTCGGGATTCTCAAACGATGAAGCATGATTTTGTGTTCTATGTCGACCGCCTGATCCGACTGGTAAAAAGTCCAAATTGATCTGTGATACTAACCTCGACTCATGCTCGACGCTTATGATTCCAGGTTGTGGAATACGGACTCGGACATCTTCCCTTCTCGGAAAAACAGATAATTATGCCAACAGGCATGTCTCGGTTCCCTTAGCCTTGTCTTGCTATTTCCAGTGAGACCATCTTTACAAATTACATGTCATTTCTCATATCGCCAATCGGTTTTGTCTCGTCATTACAGGATCAGTGTACCCAGGGGTAGTTTTCCGCAGGCGACTATGCGGTGTCTCCATTATTCGAAGGTATAGTCCGACATTAAGAAGCTGCTACATTTTCTCTTTAAGAATAGAATACTGCCACGATCTAAGAGTAAGATTGCATCCTTGAAGAACTACGATAGATTCCGACTCTTGTCTGACTGTCATGGAGGAACATAGTTGCAGGAACAGTAGATCTTAGCTAATTGTATTTGGCTGTTGCGCTTTCTTTTCATCGCATTAAATGTGATTATGCCAAACTCGGGTATTGAAGTATATAACTATTTATCATGTTGTGGACAACAATCAGCGGCGAAAGCATGGAGAATGCGTTAAAAGCATGTTGTAAGGGAATCATGAACGGGAAAATCCTCATTCACGGAGATGGTGACCATGGCAGGCAGGTCCGTGCAATAGACATATGCATTTCATCAAAGATCCCGGGAACTACTCACAAGTTGTCATGTGGGGCCGCGCCTATACAAGGCAACGGCGCACCCGTGACATCCGCAGGGATGTAATTCGGGAAAGTGGCTAAAATTAGGGAAGAGCAAATCAAGGGAATAAGTTTTAGGAGAGATTTGCTCCAGATTTGTTAGGGCCAATGGCCTAATTATTCATGTAGTCTGGATCAGAGAGAGGACAAAAAGTATTATTTCCTAAATCTCTCTTCCCCCTTCTCTAAACCAACTGGGTGCTGAGGGGAAAAACTTCGCCCCTAACCACGGGTCGCGTCTACGAGCTTCGTAGTCGGGGTCCAGCCACCCTGGGGCTTGACGCCCTTGACAACTTGGTATCAGAGCCTAGACCATCCTCACCTCGCCAATCCACCTCGCCGCCGCCGCTGCCCCGTTCCTCATCTGCTCCACCCACGCCTCAACGTGCCGACACCATGGGAGACAAGGACGCCGCCCTCCAGACCACCTTGGATACCTTGGCGGCCACCCTCAAGGCCCTGCAAGCTTCCGTCGAGGCCAACTCTCAGGCGATTCAGCGCCTGAGCGCTGCAACCCCACCGCTTTCATCTTCGTACGGCAACAGGACCGCCTCCGGAGAAGACAATCAGGATCGTCCACCACGGTTCCAGAAATTGGATTTTCCGCGATATGATGGCAAATCCGATCCGCTCATCTTCATTAACCGATGTGAATCGTACTTCCACCAGCAGCGCATCATGGAGGAGGAGAAGGTGTGAATGGCCTCCTACAACCTGGAGGAGGGCGCCCAGATGTGGTACATCCAAATTCAACAGGATGAGGGCATTCCATCATGGCGACGTTTCAAGGATCTGCTGCACCTTCGCTACGGTCCGCCCCTAATTGGCAGCGTGCCAGGCACGAGCACCGTCGCGGAGTACCAGGATCGTTTCCAAGCGCTCCTTCCTTGCGCGGGCTGCCTCGACGAGGACCAGCGAGTCCAACTCTTCATCGCGGGCCTCCTACCGCCGCTCAGCTTCGACGTCGAGGTGCACAACTCGCAGTCCCTCGCCGGGGCGATGAGCCTTGCGCGCAAGCTCGAACTACGAGAGCAGTACGCGGCGCCTCCACCTCGACCGGCGGTCCGCGCACTCCTTCCGCCGCCTGCACCGCGTCTCGCCTTGTCGGCACCGCCAGCAACCAACCCGACCGCCTCAGCCGCAGTCACGCTGGAGCGCCGGCCGGTTAAATGCCTCACTCAGGCAGAACAGGAGGAACGCCGCCGCCAGGGCCTATGCTACAACTGTGACGAGAAGTTCGGGCGCGGCCATAACCGTGTCTGCAAGCGCCTCTTCCTACTCGAGGGCATGGTGGAGGACGAGGAGGAAGTACCGGAGTCGGCAGAGGAGGTAATCGCCGAGGGAAGCCCCCATTTCTCCCTCCACGCCATCGCCGGTGTTCCCTTCGGCAACACGATGCAACTCGGCATCGGGTTGGGTGGCGCGTCCCTCGTCGCGCTCCTCGATTCGGGATCCACGCACAACTTCATCTCCGAAGCCGCGGCTCAACGCACGGGCCTGCCACTGCAGCTCCGTCCACACCTGACGGCCACGGTGGCAAACGGCGAGCGTGTCTCTTGCCTGGGTGTCATCCGTCAGACTGCCCTCACCATACACGATGATGTCTTCACTGTCGACCTCTTCGTCATACCTCTCGCCGGCTACGACATTGTTCTGGGCACCCAGTGGCTGGCGACACTGGGTCCGATTCTCTGGGATTTCAGCGCCCGGACGCTGAAGTTTCAACTGCGCCAACAGAAGGTCTGCTGGCATGGAATCACTGGTCCTGACGCGCCTAGCCTCCGCACGACCACGGGCAGTGCCGCTCTCCTTGACGAGCTCCTCGCCTCCTTCGACGATGTCTTCGCCGAGCCACATGGGTTGCCCCCCCCCCCCACCCCCGCGCGGCCGCGACCACAGCATCGTTCTTCTTCCAGGATCGCAGCCCGTGGTCGTCCATCCCTACCGGTACCCGGTGACACACAAGGATGAACTGGAGCGGTAGTGCGCCGCCATGATGGACCAGGGGCTCATCCGCCGGAGCTCCTCCGCGTTCTCATCCCCGGTCCTCCTCGTCAAGAAGGCTAACGGCTCGTGGCGTTTCTGCGTCGACTTCCGCGCTTTGAACGCCCTCACCGTCAAGGACGCTTTTCCCATTCCGGTGGTGGATGAGCTGCTCGACGAGCTCCACGGCGCAAAGTTCTTTTCCAAGTTAGATCTGCGCTCGGGCTACCTCCAGGTCCGGATGAATCCGGACGACATCGCCAAGACGGCGTTCCGCACCCATGAAGGGCTCTATGAGTTCCTGGTGATGCCGTTTGGGCTGTGCAACGCTCCGGCCACGTTCCAGGCTCTCATGAACGACGTACTGCGCCCTTTCCTACGCAGGTTCGTGCTTGTTTTTTTTTATGACATCCTCATATACAGCACCTCCTAGGCGGACCACCTCCGTCACCTCTCCGTGCTACGGCAGCACCGCCTCTTCGTCAAGCGCTCGAAGTGCGCTTTCGGGGTCGACTCCATTTCCTACCTAGGCCATGTGATATCCGAGGCCGGCGTGGCTATGGATCCTACCAAGGTACAGGCGATCCACGATTGGCCTCAACCCCGCTCGGCGTGCGCGGTGCGCGGGTTCCTCGGGCTTGCAGGGTACTATCGCAAATTCGTCCACGACTACGGCTCCATTGCGGCACCCCTGACCGCACTCCTCAAGAAGGAAGGGTTCACCTGGAATGACGACGCCACCGCCGCTTTCACTGCGCTCAAGATAGCGCCCCGGTCTTGGCGCTACCGGATTTCACCAAACCGTTCATCGTCGAGTACGACGCCTCCACACACGGTTTCGGGGCGGTGCTCATCCAGGACAAACACCCGGTCGCCTTCTTCAGCCGACCCATCGCGCCGCGCCACCGCTCTCTCGCCGCCTACGAACGGGAGCTCCTTGGCCTCGTCCACGCCATCCGCCATTGGCGACCGTACCTCTGGGGCCGCCACTTCCTGGTACGCACGGATCACTACAGTCTCAAGTTCCTCCTCGACCAGCGCCTCGCGACGATTCCGCAGCACCACTGGGTTGGCAAGCTGCTGGGATTCGACTTCACCGTCGAGTACAAGCTGGGCGCGACAAACACGGTGGCCGACGCCCTTTCGCGCCGCGACACCGACGAGGGATCCGTCCTGGCCATCTCCGCGCCCCGCTTCGATTTCATCGCGCGCCTCCGTCAAGCCCAGGACATCGACCCCACCCTCGTCGCCATGAAGGACGAGATCCACGCCGGCACCCGCACATCACCTTGGTCGCTCACCGACGACTTGGTAACGTTCGATGGCCGCCTTTACATTCCGCCAGCTTCACCTCTGCTGCAGGAAATCATGGTCGCTGTCCATGAGAATGGCCACGAAGGCGTACAGCGCACAGTGCACCGACTCCGCCGCGACTTCCACTGCCCCAACATGAGGCGACTGGTGCAGGACTTCATCCGCGCGTGTACCACCTGCCAGCGCTACAAGTCGGAGCACCTACATCCGGCGGGCCTTCTCATGCCGTTACCGGTTCCAAGGCCGTCTGGACGGACATCGGCCTCGACTTCGTGGAGGCGCTGCCGCGCGTTGGGGGGAAATCGGTCATACTCACTGTGGTCGACCGCTTCAGCAAGTGCTGCCACTTCATTCCCTTGGCGCATCCGTACACCGCCGAGTCCGTGGCGCAAGCCTTCTTCACCGACATTGTTCGTCTTCATGGGGTACCATAGTCCATGGTGTCCGACCGTGATCCGGTTTTCACCTCGATGTTTTGGCAGGAACTCATGCGCCTTATGGGAGCTACACATGACGACTGCCTTCCACCCCCAGTCCGACGGCCAATCGGAGGCCGCCAACCGCGTCATTGTCATGTACCTGCGTAGCTTCACCGGGGACCGTCCCCGCCAATGGCTCCGTTGGCTGCCCTGGGCCGAGTATGTCTATAACACCGCATATCAGACTTCGCTCCGGGACACGCCGTTTCGGGTGGTGTATGGTCGCGATCCGCCGACCATCCGCTCGTATGAGCCGGGCGAGACGCGCGTGGTTGCCGTCGCCAAGACCATGGCAGAACGTGATGAATTCCTCGTTGACGTCCGTTATCGCCTGGACCAAGCCCAGACGGTGCAGAAGCTCCACTACGATAAGCTGCACCGCCCCGTCTCCTACCAGGTCGGCGATTGGGTTCTGCTTCGCCTCTGTCATCATGCTGCGGCCTCCCTACCTCAGGCGACCACTGGGAAGCTCAAGCCGCGCTACTTCGGGCCTTACCGCATCACCGCGTTGATCAACGACGTCGCGGTGCGCCTACAACTACCTCCACGTGCTCGGCTCCATGACGTTTTCCACGTGGGCCTCCTCAAGAAGTTCGTCGGCCAACCGCCGGATGCTCCGCCACCTCTTCCAGCCATTCACCACGGCGCGGTGACTCCCGTTCCGGAACGCGCGATGCGGACTCGCTTCGCGCGTGGCATTCACCAGGTGCTCATCCACTGGAAGGGCGAATCGGCAGCTTCGGCCACTTGGGAAGATGTCGACGTCTTCCTCGACAAGTATCCCGCCTTTCAGCTCGAGGACGAGCTGCTAGTCGAGGGGGAGAGATGTCATGTGGGGCCGCGCCTATACAAGGCAACGGCGCACCCGTGACATCCGCAGGGATGCAATTCGGGAAAGTGGCTAAAATTAGGGAAGAGCAAATCAAGGGAATAAGTTTTAGGAGAGATTTGCTCCAGATTTGTTAGGGCCAATGGCCTAATTATTCGTGTAGTCTGGATCAGAGAGAGGACAAGAAGTATTATTTCCTAAATCTCTCTTCCTCCTTCTCTAAACCAACTGGGTGCTGAGGGGAAAAACGTCGCCCCTAACCACGGGTCGCGTCTACGAGCTTCGTAGTCGGAGTCCAGCCACCCTGGGGCTTGACGCCCTTGACACAAGTAGTCTTGGGTTAAGTTTGTCGGTAAACAAAACTTCCTTTGCAGCTAATCTACGAAAAGCTACCTTCGGACATTGCGAGTCGCCATGTATTCTTACTGGACCCGGTACTTGCTTCAGGTACGGGGTGGTCATTACTTTTCCCTGCACTTCCCCTGGACTCAAAAAATGAGTAAGTACCTTTTTTCATGAAGCGATAAAAGCATATGTTTCAGGAAATTCAGCAATCAAGGCGATCTCCCTATTCCTTAGTAAAGGTGTGCCGGAATGCAACATCATCTTCCTCAATCTTATAGCCGTAAGTCTTGGTTTCGGTGCTCTCTAGATGCGCCAATCATCCCTCCTCCGCTCATTCTTTTAAGGGGGCGGACATGACATATCTGGTTCTCTGTATATGTGCAGGCCCCCGAAGGGATTGACGCAGTATGCCAGAGATTTCCGCTGCTGAAGATCGTGACATCCGAAATCGACGAGCACCTCGACGTGAACTCCCGAGTCATTCCCGGGATGCGGGAGTTTGGGGATCGATACTTCAGCACGTGCTGAGATACAGGGAAGGAAATCGACCCAGGGTGAAACCTCAATAATCTCTCTATGATCCAATTCAAATTAAGAAGAATTCTTCGTGCATTAACGGAAGGCGGAGGAGGAGGATACATGGTAGCCTGATTGATAGTCATGTTCCTGCCAACTTTTGCTACCCTGTCCTCCCTGTGAAGATTCCTCTGGTCTGTCTTTTTAGTTATACACCAAGGAGATAACATGGCTGCTTCAAAGAATGTTATTTATCATTTGTTATCCTCGAATAAGACATGGGTCTTTGGATGAAAGTTGGGCTTGGAGAGTTTATAATCAAAATCCTTAGATGCCCCCAAAATTGATTTGAATATTATATTTTATGTATATTTTGAAGTTATATACCTCAATTTGTATTACATATATTTTTTTTAATTTTATAAAAAATACACGGACATGGATAAATTCAATTGCGGTTGACATTAAACACAACTTAATCATCTGAATCCATCATATTCCAAGTTGTATTGGTTCCCCGTCCAGATTTATTTTCCAAGGATGGGGAGAAATGACGCTGAAAACCGTAAAATAGTGCAAAGAAATACGGTAATTTTTGTTGTTTGTTGTGGTGTTCTGAGTTTAGATTTGGTAAGGTGGTCGAAATTTATCGCTAACAGTCATGACCTATATATTATAATTAGGTATCTTATTCGACTGAGTTCGAAATTAGTTGAAATAAAGTTTTGATTTTTTAAAATTTTATAATTAGTCGAATGATGTGAGAGAAAATATAGTCCGATCCAAGGATTGGAAAAAAAAAAAGATTAACTTGTGAAATTAATAATTATTAAAATTATCAATTTAAGAATTTATTCAAGCCATATTTGGGAAATTTTTAAATTGAAACCCAGGGAGAACAAAAAAGAAGAAACATTCAAGAGGAAAGACAACCTGCGACGACGACGACGACGACGAGACACATCCAGTACAGTTCGAAATTACGTTCCATCCAAGTTCCAAGAGAAACAAAGTTCCCATCTCTGGTAGCCTACCGGTCCCCCATTTCCTCTTCTCTACTCAAGAGCAGGTAAGCCTCATCCCCTCGTCCTCTAGATTCGCCCGGGACCACATTTGCACGTGCTACCGGCGTTGATCCGCGCAAGCTCGATTTCGGATCTCTCGTCTTTTCTTTGTTAACGAACGACTCCGAATCGCGGTTCCCTTACTTAATTTCCGAACCGGGTAGTTTCTTTCTTTTTTCTTTTTTAGTAGCTTTGTTAGTTGTTTGAATCTTCCGGTGTGAGTTTCCCGGCCACTTCTTGCTGGAGGCGGTTTCAGTGCCGTTATGGGATTTAGGGCAGTTCTGGCTTTGGTGGGTCTGAGTGGTGATTTCTCTGTTGAGATTCGAAGTTGCCAAGTAGAGGAAAAAATACCGAGGGAAAATTGCAATGACCCAAAACCCTAGAATGAACTAGATCGATCTTACGTGGGCTTGATCCTACACGGCGGCATAATATTGATGTTTGATACGTGGCTGATGTCTTGATGTGGTTATCCTTGAGGAGCCCCTTCAATGGCGTGCTTGTTTTTTGTCCCTTGGGGTTGTCCAGTGTGTGTTTAGCCTGCCTAACTTTCTATTTGTTTGTGGGGACCTTTTTCTTTCTACTCCTTGATCTGGCCATGATTGGGAAAGTATGACACTTGTCCACGAGTGAAAATATAGATTTATTTTTTCGACCCGTCAATGAATTCCGAAGTTGTATGCCGATGCCATCATGTCATTCTCAACTCGGCAGGGACAGGAAACACAAAATCCATCAGGATCAAGTTACCGTGTTGCCAGACTCTAACACAGTGGAAAAATTGTTTGCTGAAAAGTTCAATACTGCCCTATAGATTTTGCTAACCTGC
The DNA here is from genome assembly GCA_029817715.1 of Melastoma dodecandrum. Lineage (NCBI taxonomy): Eukaryota > Viridiplantae > Streptophyta > Magnoliopsida > Myrtales > Melastomataceae > Melastoma > Melastoma dodecandrum. Next base: position 4,323,539 of record JARUPY010000605.1, read on the forward strand.
ATCATTATGTTGTCTTTTATTACATTAATAATGTGATCGCTTATCCCATATAGTCTGTCCCCTTCTGTCAGGAATGTCGCTGGTTAGGAGGGTATGGGGCCATATCTTCACAGGTTTGCTGGGTTCATCTTCATACGACCAGATCTTGAATATGTTTGATGTGATTGTGTGTATTCTTTGGAGTTAAGCGGTGGCTTTATATGGATCTTATCTGCTATGTGCAGTGGACTTATAAGAAAGCCTGATCATACAATGAGACTTCTGGCTACCACATTCTTTGGAGTTGTTTTTGGCTTTTTTGTGGGCATCACCTTCCCACCACTGTCGTTGACTAAGGTACCTACCTACCTATCTACCTAATGCTTGTGGATTACACTGGGTGTTGTTTCTAGTAACAGTATTACTGGTTGTCCTTTCTATCAGCCTGGATTGTAGATGTAATATTGACTTTTATTATCTTCCTTGCATATGTAAAATGATTTATCTTTGTTATTTACTGCAAAAATATTTCGCAGTTGAATATACCGTCAGCGATTTTCCCTTCCATTGATCTCACCTACATCGAGGATAAGTACTCAGGCCTTTCAACCCAAGCATTATTGAATGCATGGTCTTCCTTGAAGGGAAAAGGAGGAGATGAAGCAGAGATTTCTGATTTCATCACTTCAAAAGTATGACTTTCCCTGACATTCATTTCGATTGTCCAATCTTTATCGCCTGTTTTTTTGGTTTCTTTAGTTGACACTACTTTTCAGTATAAGAAAATAGATGTTTCGAAATATTTCTGCGGTATGGAAGAGGCTAGATCATCTTTGAAAGATCTGTTGCTCAAAATGACTTAGCCGAGAGTTACAAGTTGCTTTATTTCGCATTGAATTCCAAGTACAGATGTCGAATTTTGTCCCACTATGCTGAGGACCTTTTCATTTGATGATATCTACTTGTTTGTAACAATGGCACCTGCTTTATACCTCAGATTTGGGTTCCGACTAATCCTCATGGCGCAGAAAGACTACCACCTGGAATAGTTGAATCTCAGTCTGATCTCTTTCTACGTAGGTTATGGGGCCAGCCTAGTGAGGTAATGCTATGATTGTGATCAACATTCAGTATGATTTTTTTATTATCAATTTTCTGATTCTAGTCTAGTCATCTTTTTCTCAATCCTTTGAACCAACTTACAAATGCATACCTATCAAACAAAAATAATTACAAATGCATGTAAGCACTGACATACTTGTGAATCAACCACATTGACTTGAACCTTTTGCAGGACTTAGTCGTTAAGCCCAGGTATTTGGTGACCTTCACTGTCGGTTATGATCAGAGGCATAACATTGATGCGGCGGTTAAGAAGGTACTTTTCTCTCTTCTCTGGGATTTTATGCGTAGACATCCTCCCTGACATTGCAAACTAACGCATCTTCCGCGCACAGTTTTCAAAGGAATTTACCATAATGTTGTTTCATTATGATGGCCGGGTGTCTGAGTGGGATGAATTCGAGTGGTCAAAAACAGCTATTCATGTGAGTGTTAGAAGGCAAACTAAATGGTGAGTACAAAAGTTTCATTCTCCAGCATTATTCTTCAGTTTCAGGCGAATCACCAGATGTTAGAAATAATAGAAATACCAGATGTTGATATCTATAAAGTTGCATTTCTGGTTGGTTTGTATTTGTTATGTTCCTTCTCTCTCACCATCTTTCATGCAGGTGGTATGCCAAGCGCTTCCTTCATCCCGATATCGTGGCAGCATATGAATACATATTTATATGGGATGAAGACCTAGGCGTGGAGCACTTTAATGCGGCGAAGTTAGTGTTTACTTTCTCTGATCTCTGAACAACGTAGTATTTCCCTCTTGAAAATTTGGTCTGTTTTGACGCCCTTCATAACTAATTAGGTACATAGAGTTAGTGAGGAAGCACGGATTGGAAATCTCACAGCCTGGTCTGGAACCAAATAGTGGTTTGACATGGCAGATGACGAAGAGGAGAGGTGAAGGAGAGGTTCACAAGTGAGGGTTTAGAACATAATCCTCCCTCGAGGCATGTGTTTGGTAATTCAGATCCTTATGCTTCACTATTTGCATCTCTACAGAGACACTGAGGAGAAGCCAGGATGGTGCAGTGATCCACATCTGCCTCCGTGTGCAGCGTATGTAAAATGACGCTTTTGTTGCATGATGAATTTGTTTAAATAGATAATTTATATGTACTACATGAACTGGCAGATTTGTGGAAATCATGGCTCCCGTCTTTTCTCGAAGTGCCTGGCGCTGTGTTTGGAATATGATTCAGGTAAAACTATCCATGGCGGCACTCATCCTTGTGAATTTGTGAACCATCTTCCAAATTGTGGCTTCTGACGTATGCAGAATGACTTAGTTCATGGATGGGGCCTGGATTTTGCTTTGAGGAAATGTGTTGAGGTCTGTCTTATATTTTGCTATCATCTCATATTTTGCCAGTCTTAGGGTGATCGATTTGATTCATCTTTCTTTTCGGAGAATGATGAATCCTTAAAACCATTTGATCCAGCCTGCTCATGAGAAGATAGGAGTCGTGGACGCACAATGGATTGTTCACCAAAGTGTGCCTTCTCTAGGCAACCAGGTTAGCACCGGTTGTTTGTTTGTTTCGCACCAATAAAGGTCCGGCCAAATGTTTAAACTGTCACTTTACCCATGTTTTCTTGTTTGCTCAAAAAGGGCCAGGCGGAGACTGGAAAAGCACCTTGGGAAGGGGTAGGGTTCCGATCTTTCATCCCTAAGTGTTTCCTTTTCCCCTTTCTTGTTCGTTTTCCAAAATTATCAACCTCGGATCCATTCCCGTTGCAGGTGAGGGAGAGATGTAGGAAGGAATGGGCGATGTTTCAAGACCGACTGGCCAAAGCCGAGAAATCTTACTTCCGGTCTACCGGGACGGATCATCCCGAACCCCGTGCTCTTTAAAAGCGGGGAAGATTGGGATCCATCCATATGAAGGAACTAATGTTCAGTGTCAAAAACGTGCGTTTCGATGTTGGATTGAATTTGTACTAATTATGGGGAGCATGGCACGGCATGGCATGGTTTAATTATTCCACTGAATTCGAATATACCATCATTCTTTTTATCACTTTTTTGTGATGTGGATATGGGCCTTTTTCACATAGCCATTGTTAATATTTTTGGTATCAGACCAAATCCTTAACCTTTTAATTGGTTGGCAAAGACAAAGGACAAATGTATTATTAGTTTGAGTATAAATGGGAACGAAATAAACAGGCAGGATATGGGGTGGGTTGGGCGATAAGTATTGAAAAATCATGTTCACGGATGTGGAAGGGAAGAGGGTTTGGTCGTTTTTCTGGCTGGCATTATTGTCAGAAATTGGCCCGCCTGATTTTATTTTATGTCATGTTTTCTCGGTTTGTTTCTTTCCGGTCGTTAAATTTACCCAGTTTTTTTCAATAAACATTGTTCTTTGATGTTGTCGTCGTCATCATCATCCTCTTACTTTCAAATAACAACAACAACAATGATAATAATAATAATATGGTCGGAAGCAGTTATAGTCTATATCTGACGAACTAGTGTCGGATGGAGTGTTTTATATTCAAATCTGGGAAGCGGCTAACGGTACGTGCACGTAACGGTTACGTAGTTTACTAATTAATACTAACGAAAAATAGTAATTTTTACTAAAAGTTGACCGTTACTAACGAAGTCAACGCATATTTAGTAAAAAATGTAGTAAAATTTACTACTTTTCGGTCAACTTTTAGTAAAGTCAATGCAAACTTAGTAAAAAAGTATGGAAATTTTACTCCTTTTTTTACTAAAACTAGTTTGACTTTACTAAAACACGAAAAAAATTAGTAAAGTCAACGCAAAATTTGTAAAAAAAAGGAGTAAATTTTACTACTTTTTTTTACTAATTCTGCGTTGACTTTACTAACGGAAATGTTTTAGTAAAGTCAGCGCAAGGTTAGTAAAAAACGTAGTAAATTTTACTACTTTTTACTGTACAAATTATACCGATAATTAGTAACTGTTTACTACTTATGGTGTTTTTTAGTAAAAAACTCTTCCTCTTAGTAAATTTTACTAATTTTGAGTTGTTTTTACTAAAAAAAGTAGTAAACTGTTACTAAAAAATGAAGGCGTTTACTAACAAATTTACTAATTAGAACAGTGTTTCCGAACCTAACTCCGAACCTATTTATGTTGTGAAATTACCTCTCTACCCTGGTTACTAAACTTATTACTAATTTACTAAACATATTACTAATTTTGTTTGCATTTAGTTAAACTGCGTAAATATTACTAACTTAATTACTAATAATGAGGTCTAGTGTCGTAAAATTTACTAACTTTTTAACACACATATCTGCATTTAATATATATTGGTAAAGCGTTTATCGTTGGATTCGGGTTTCCTGGCTGCACGTCGTCCCCGAGTTCCTGCTGCAGGTCGGCTTCATCCCAGATCTTCGGCTGGCCGCCGTCTTCAACCCACACTCATTCTGCAGGTCATCCTCCGAGTTCTTCAGCTGGAGGGAATCGTCCCAGGTATTCGGCATCGTCCCTCCTCTTCGGCCGCAGGTGGAGTTTCATGCTCATCTTCTTCGGCTGCAGCTGGTCCGACAGGGGAGTGTTGTTCGACTGCAGGCGGAGTGACGGGTTCATCTTGTTCGAATTGTGGTGGATTACAGGTTTGCGTCGTCGTTGGCCTAACGTCATGGAAAGTGTATTGAACTCGGAAAAGTCAAGATTCGGTGAAGAACATGATATTGATCCTGCAATTATTATTCATCATCCCTAATCTATTGATAACCTTTCATCATTAATGTGAATGTAGGTGACCAGGATGTTCACCACTTCTCCAATATACTCACTGATATGAATGAAGAACATATGTTGAATATGTCATTTGGTACGGCCGAAGAAGTTGAAGAGTTCATTAAAATGTATGCAATGATTCATGGGTTTTCAGTTCGGAAAAGAGATCGGCAGAAATTAAGAAACGGTGAATGCATCATGAGAAAGTGGATTTGTTCAAGGGAAGGCGAGTGTTCCGATGTCCTTGTGTTGATAGCGAGAAGTCGGGTTAGAGCATCTGTCAAGTCGGATATGCGAGCTCGTATTTCGTCATTCATGTACAACAGTAGACCAAGTGAAGAAGTTGAAGAGGAGTGGTCGTCTTTAATGAGCCATACAGGTTCCATAAGCATTAGATGACTACAACAAATTTATGCATGCCGACATATGTGGTGGCAAACGTATCTGCATGGTCATTTCTGGGCACAACTTAGAAGCACTCAACGATGCGAACGAATGCACCGTTACATGAAGGGATATGTCGACAGGAAACATAAACTGCATAATTTCGTTAACAATTTTGAGCGCGCAGTTGCTGATCTTCGTCACAAGGAATACGAAGAGGACTTCAAATCAATGCATAAGGCATTCAAGCCAAGTACGATGTTGCGCCGACTAGAGGAGGATGCAAGTAAATTGTACACCCTGAGTTCTTTTCGTAGAGTTCAGTCCGAAATGAAAAAGGAAGCGCGATTTTATGTGGAAGATATAGTTGATGGGAATATAGCGAGGGTATACACTCTTTCGTGTTATGACAGTGAGCATAGATGCGTGCAAGTGTCGTCTGGCAAACAAAATGTCGAACTCAGTTGCAGCTGCTTACATTTTGAGACATTTGGTTTTCCGTGTGCCCATCTCTTCCACGTTGCGAAAGTTGAAAGATTCTTGACCATACCAAAGCATCTGGTCAATAAAAGGTGGACAAAGTTAGCTAAAAGTGTAAGTTCTGAAATTCTATCTTGCTGTGAATACGGTGTCGACATTAATGGTCTACGACAGGGTATTCTCATGATTGCATGCCGGCGGATGTGTTTTCTTGCTGGAAGATCAGACAACGCATTTCGGATGGTTCAGAAAAAAATTCAATCATTGACGTTGGAGTTGGAGTGTAGTACTGTGGAGAAGGAAGGTTTAACGGGGGTTGATAATCGCGTCGCGTATAATATTGGTGACCAGATTCGTAAAGAGTATGTCATTCACGGTAGCAAGGAAGAAACTGGGGTGGGTCCCTCTCAACGATTTTATGATCGTCGTCTCAATAACGAGAAACTACCAACCGTCTGTAGTGAAAGTTGTTTTGAAATAGAAGAGGATGTGCGCTGTGAAGATAGCTCAGTTTATGGACAGTTGAAGGTGTACCCATAACTTAAAATTTCGACAGCATAACGGCAGTATTTTGACAAAATATCAACCTGTTCATTCAGTTACCAAAGGTACGCTATGCACACACCGACTATTCTGTTACAACGTTTACATATTCCAAAATTGCAACTTCTACTTAACAGGTTGCCAGTTATTACAGGTCATCAGCAGTTCGTCAAAATCAGGTCGTCAGCTCGCCGAGAACGCAGGTTGCTAGTAGGTCGTCAAGATCATCTCGTCAGCAGGTCGAGAGCGCAGGTTGCCGACAGGTCGTCATAACCAGTCGCAACCTGTCAACAATGCCTACGGTCTAACACACACAAACATGCATTAAGGGACAGCTATCAGTGAAAAGAAAGCCAAGTTTCTATCCAGAATAGCAGCACAAATACAATCTAGCAGGAAAATGATCATACGGTCTAACTACACAAAGACTGTAAGTGTTTTGACAGTAATTACGTCGAATGAGTTAATGAACTTACCACTTCTTCAACACCAAACGGCGGTTCAGCCATTGTCATGAATTTCATGACATATATTCCACATTCGCTTCTGCAGGAAAAGCAATGCATAATATGTGTAAGGGCTGGTAATGTTCATACAGTTGAAAAGAAAATTGGGTAATGTAGTTGGACGTACTCATTCCCGACAGCCATCTGGTCGGGCATGTTAGTCGGATATGTTATTTTCCAGCTGGAAATGTCTGGTAATTGATACCCTTTTGCCTTTGATTTGACCCGATTCTCTTCCATAACGACGCGTAGAAGCTTTAATACACGATTATGAAGCTCTGATCTGCCCCCGACGTTGGACAGTTTTTTGTACATTGTGTCCATTATGAGGACTTCTTTTGTCCTGAATGACACAATCTGTAATGCCTAAGCGACGCGACGCAAAGCGGAATAAAAATCTGCAAACGGGCATAACATTCACTTTACGAAACAAAGAACATGGCAGAGGTCGTAAATTACTAAATTAGAAGTACCTGGAGATTGGTACGAAGGCAGTTTCAAGTGTCTGGATGCTTACCCATTGCACTTTGTGGTGCTTCCCAATGTGAGACTTGAAGTGTGCATATAAGGCTGCGGCATTTACTTTGCCCATGACGGGCATTTTTGCTGCACTATATTGCGTCGATGTAAGATTCTGAAATCGGTGCATGGTTAGTGCATGGTCAATTCGGGTGAATTTGGAACATCAGGCAAACGTATTAGCACTTACCCCTAACCAACTTGGAAGGTACCAAATCCTTCTCATTTCGGGATCCATGCTACTTTGTAGCATGACGGCGTGGAAGTCTATAATCTGCAACAACGAATAGTCGCGTCGCCGACTTACATGGGTTAATCCTCATTTAAGGTTAGTAATTAAAGAGGTAATCTTACATCGCTGTCTATCCATCTTCGTGGTATAAGAGAACGCATCGCATGCCTATTAACGTGTGCGGACTCTGTCATACAAAGACTTTCACTGCAACAAATAATATCCATAAAAAATTGTTGAATAAACTTAAACAAATTCCCAATATCCCAATATCCGAAGACGGTGACACTAACCTATTGTCTCGGTCATCATTCCAAGCGTACTCAATGACACACCATTGAGCCGGTGTAAATGTTTTCAGCTCACTAACAGGCACATCCACTGGGAAGTATTTTTGCAGTGCCTATCCATGACAAATTACAATAATGGATAAACCCATTAATCCTCATGAAGCTCACAGTCGAGGCAGGACGAGTGGGTATGCTTCAGTCCATTTATACCTCAGGGATGGAGGACCGTCCACGCTTTCTTGTCCTTGTTACCGGATTAGGCGGGACAAATGGACTGCGGTTAAATGTAGACGGCTTCCTCTCGGCCGTACGACGAGTGGTTTTTCTATTAAATACAGCCGTTGTCGATGATCCACTTTCCTGCGAATCATAGTGTAGCGAACTTTAATATTAGTGATGTTCAACAAACTTAACAACAGAAATGTGAATGCACGTCACCTTCAAATAAACTTCAACCTCTTCTCCAGTCTTCGTCACCCCTTTCCCCACTTCCGGATCACCGTCCATGGGATGCTCAGCGTCGTCATCTACTTTAGCCGTGGGAACCTCCTCAAATTCTGCACCACGTTAATCTCCTATAACATCCTTGTCCCATAACGGGATGGCCTTGACGAGGTCTTTCTCTTTTCAGTTCTCTAAGAATCAATCCAAATTTGCGGACGATGTGCTCATTAGTAGCATGGAGTCTCAGAACAGAAAGTTCCACGTTCTGCTTATGCCACAATGTGTATAATCAGTATTTGCAAATCAGCTACATAAACCAAATGATAAACACATACAGACCAGCACACGACATGAAGCATACCTTCAGACGATGCATCACCACATCCATCTGCCCATTTTGGGTCGCAGGGTCCACTTCTTCCTCTGCGTTACTTTCGACCTCGCGGGATTCCTATAAATGGAGTTACTAAGAATATCACTCGGCGACATATTAAAAATACGCTACTAGGCATTACAAGAAGGGAAAAACCTACAAGTTCAGCAAGATCAGCATTTGCAACTCTGAAAATGGCTTTCAGCCGGTCATCATCCCAATCCTGGCACAAAGGCGTACTCCTGCTCGTACTTCTTGACGTGGTCTCCTCCATTGACTTCTTGCAAGCGTAAAACATCTGGTGGATTCATAATTCCAACACATTAACAATGAGTAGTTCACATTAATAAATTCAATCAAAATACAATTAATAAGCAACACACACACTGTACTATACATTATCACCAGCAATACATGGACGCAACCTCCTATATACTTTGTGTGATGACCTTTGAAGGCCCTCACTTGGCTGCATAGAGTATCGACCACGTGAGTGGCCCAGTCAAACTTACAAATGGAGGCGACGTCACGTGTCGCGAGCAGGTACTCCTTGTCGATGTCGAATGCCGTTGTCGGACACAAATAGCTTCCTAGTATGAATAATACTACCTCCACTTTCCATATGTCGTCCGACATTTCTCTTCTCATCATGCTACTTTCCACGGACTTGAGAGAAATCTTACCCCTCTTCAGATGCGTCTTCAGCTCGTCATGGACGGTGTCCATGTGTTCGCTAAACGGGACACCGACTTTGGTAGCTGGAATGCCAATCAGCGCCTCAACATCCGAAGAGAGCATCCGGTGTTCCACACCGTCGATGACCATAACCCTCTTAACGAGGTCGAACAACTTGAGAAGACACTTCAAGGCATTGTGATGAACTTGCCGACTTGCCAGATGCAGTAGCCCTTCAAATCCTAGGTCAGAAAGGGCAGCCCTCTTGGCTTCGTTAAATGTATTCAGTGCCACCAATAACTTTCGTGGACTACACCGCGTATAAAGGTAATACTGTAACAATATACATCGCGAATACCTCAATACTACAACAGGAATACTGCTAACACTCACAAAAGATGGAAATCATCGTTACCTTGGATTTTCGCACAACCTTCGCCTTCTCCTTTCTAGAAGAACCAGGTGTGTTGACTTCAATTCCAGCTTCTGGAGGGTCATAACCCGCTGCTTCCTGTGAATATTCTCCAACCAAATCTGCAAAATCATCTTCCATATCTGCACTTTCCAACATATAAATAAACACGACATCATTGACGGTTCACAGCCCCTCACAAATCCATATCAAATTAACATAAAACGAAATGAAGATCGGACCCCACTCCAACCAGATGCCCTGAAAACAAACCAAATCGAAACCATAACAAAACCAAAAGCCAAAGCCAAACCTCCTCAAAACCGAACCAACTCAAACCCGATTGTGCTTTCACCAAATTAAACCAAAATAACCAAACCGTTCTGGGTTCCAGGTGCATGCTTAACAGCATAGACCCAGACCAAGTAAAACCCAACCATGAGCCAAAACAGGAGGAGTACCGACAAACAACTCAGGAGGACAACCAAGGATAACCAAGACCCACACCCAAACAAATTAGGACGCCCACCACCGACCCAAACCCTAATCAAACCCGAAAAGACAAACTACAAAACGGAAGCGGGGGAACTTGCAGAAGAGCCGCCCGCGAAGTTCAACCGCAACACCACACACGGCGGCCGAAAAGGAAAGCGGAGCACGAAGGGGACGATGGCCGGGAGTTAACAACGACACGAACGGAATGACGAGTCCAAGTAAAACCCAAGCATGACCCAAATCAGGAGGAGTACCGACAAGTGGTAACTCACGAGGACTACCAACAACAACCACGACCCACACCCATGACCCACAACCACAACCGCCACCCACACCCAAACAAATGAGGACGCCCACCACCGACCCAAACCCTAATCACACGGGAAAAGACATACTGCAAAACGGAAGCGGGGGAACTTGCAGAAGAGCCACCGTCGAAGTTGATCAGCAACACCACACACGGCGGCCGGAAAGGAAAGCGAACCACCAAGGGGACGATCGCCGGGAGTTACCAACGCTACGAACCGAATGACGACTTCGGTCCTTCGAAATTAGTAATAACTTTAGTAACCAGGGTAGAGAGGTAATTTTCCAACATAAATAGGTTCGGAGTTAGGTTCAGAAACACTCTTCTAATTAGAAAATTTGTTAGTAAACGCCTTCATTTTTTAGTAACAGTTTACTACTTTTTTTTGTAAAAACAACTCAAAATTAGTAAAATTTACTAATAGGAAGAGTTTTTTTACTAAAAAAAAACACCAGAAGTAGTAAACAATTACTAATTATCGGCATAATTCGTACAGTAAAAAGTAGTAAAATTTACTACGTTTTTTACTAACCTTGCGCCGACTTTACTAAAATATTTCCGTTAGTAACTTCAACGCAAAATTAGTAAAACAAGTAGTAAATTTTACTCCTTTTTTTACTAAAACTGGTTTGACTTTACTAAAATACGAAAAAAATTAGTAAAGTCAACGCAAAATTTGTAAAAAAAGGAGTAAATTTTACTACTTTTTTTTACTAATTCTGCGTTGACGTTACTAACGGAAATGTTTTAGTAAAGTCAGCGCAAAAGTAGTAAACTTGAACTGGAATGAACAGTGAAAAAGTAGTAAAATTTACATACTTTTTTACTAAGTTTGCGTTGACTTTACTAAAAGTTGACCGAAAAGTAGTAAATTTTACTACATTTTTTACTAAATATGCGTTGACTTCGTTAGTAACGGTCAACTTTTAGTAAAAATTACTACTTTTTGTTAGTATTAATTGGTAAACTACATAACCGTTACGTGCACGTACCGTTAGCTGCTTCATCAAATCTGAGGCTTAAAAAAACCATATAAAAATTAATTTTGGATGAAGATTCACAAAATGTCCAAAATTTGAGTTCTACAGTTGACATTCGGGTCCCTTTCGTTGCACATTGCAGAACCCCGCGCACAACTTAAATACTTTTGGTCAGACAAGAATTTAATTTAATTCAAAAGGCTTTTGGAAATGATTCTTTTAAGATTTTCTTGGTCTAAAATATGGTTTTTGAGACGAAGTTGTATTATTTGGTATATCAAAATTCTTAAAAAAAAAACATTCAAGTGGTACTTAGAATTAGACGAGAGTTTGTAGTATAACTTTAAAATATGTAGAAGATGTCCATGCCATATCATATGATGATGGAGGACCCTCTGGATAAATTAAAAATCTAACATTAATTAATCATTATCATCTTCCTCTCCATTCAACCACCACTCAAAACCCACAAAATTCAACAAATTAAACCCTTTTAATCCTTCTCTCTCTCTCTTGCAAATTGTAGGATTTGATTAACTCACCTTTTCCCCAACTTGGAAAAGGAAAGGAGAGTTAATTCGTCCGTCCAAAATGTAGGATTTGTCTGTCCAAAAACTTCATATGTTAGAAATTGAGGTAAGAGTAATTCGTCATCTCATATTCATCCATGAAGATGGATGTATGAACCATCTTGTAACATTTAATAAGTGATTTTACATTGATTTCTCTTATATATATATATATATATATATATGTATGTATATCTATTAACACACATGAATTTCCGGACTACGTCCCTAGTGGGCCGAAGAAGTAAAGTTTCGTACAGACATTATCAACTCCGCTCGAGAAGACCATGTAAGCATTGCTCGGGACACATTCCCCGAATGCTCGAGACCGACCTCGCTCGAGAAGCAACTTACCAGCATAGCTCAAGACATGAATACTGTCTCGCAACTCGAAAACTTGGCCAAACCATGTCCACTTTACGTCAAAGGAGCGGGACACGTGGCAAACCTAGAAAGGCTAACCAAAACACGACGTGTATGTTTCATGCAAAATAGGAATCAGATCGTGCACACGATCTAAGAAGATCCTGGGCTGACTGAACAATCGCAATTGCCATATTCTGTGATATAAAAAGGATCACAACAGAGTAACAACAACAACAACAACTCAAACTTTTATCTTTTATCTTTGACCCTTTATCCTCCAACCTCAGCGTCGTCGATTATGTCCGATGTTGTTGACGCTCTCCGCCCAGCCTCAATACCGTTGATTCTGTCCGGCATTGTGGTCCATCCTTGGTGCTGTTGATTCTGTCCGACGTCGTTGACCTGTTACCACCTCGACTCCGCCTTCCAACCTCGGTGCTGTCGATTTTGTCCAGCACCGTTGATGTCTCTGCCGCTCCATAAGGGTGAATTCCATCAAAGGAGTTTGCCTCGACCGTTGTTCACCCACCGCCGACTGTCGTGAAGCTTCGTCACCAGGCCTTTTCCATTGTTTTCTGTTCAAGTCATGTCTATAAGTGTAACGTTGTAAGCTCGATACTGTCGTATTAAATTCCAGTGTTGTGTTTACTTTATTATACTTGCACTCGTTCACTTTGTTGTGTACAACACCAAATGCTGTAAATTCTGTATCGTCGTATTAAATTCTGGTATTGCGTTTACTTTCATTTTACGGCGACCGCACTATCACTGTAAAATTCGATACGTATTGCGAGGAACGCAAATTCCGCGCCAACACGTTTTTGGCGACCAAAGAGTAAGAATTCAAAAATCCACAAAAAGCCCTCGAAAAATGGCTCGTACTAAGAAAGACATTGTAGATGAGGATCCTAAGGAAAAGGATCAAAATGAAAATCAAAATAAGGGAAATCGGGATGCGCCCATAGTGCCCCTGGATAATCCCTGGTGAGAATATTCGCCTAGTGATTTTACCGCCAAACAAGAGTTTGGTAGTGCTATAAGCGAGCTAAAATTAGAAGTAGCAGAAAAATCATAGGAGAATAGAGGCACGAATGAATGAAAAAATCCAAGAAGTAATAGATGCCTTAAGTTTCCTCAAGGTGATGAGTCTGAGAAAAAGACAGAGCCTTTACATGAGAAATCATTCATGGTAGATGCTAGGGCTGCTGGAAAGCAGAAAGTTAATGGTGCAAGTTCACATAACGAACGTGTAGAGCCATGTCCTGTGACTTCTAATGGAATAGGTGTGCGTAGTTGCAAAAGTCTGATGCCTGATAAGAATGTAAGTCCCATATTTATAGATCTCGAGCAGAATGCTTGTCCAACTTATCCTACACAGGGTCAATGTAAGGAAACCGAGAGTTTTTATTACAAACCTAGGGAAAATGAGTTTAATCTAAAAACGAGTTCTAATCATGTGGTAGACTTGAGCGGACAAATCGCTCGAGTTGTGACTCAAATGGTTCCAGGTGCAAGGACCGAAGATGTGCGTCTGTATAGGGGTACAATCCCTAAGTACATAGAACAAGGAATAGAGATACCTCGAGGATATAAGATACCTAATTTCACCTTGTTTTCAGGATAAGATGAAATGACTCCCGTGGAACACATAGCCAGGTTCACTTACCAAATGGGAGAAATGTCGAATAGTGACATGTTAAAGCTTAAGTTGCTCCCTAATTCCTTGACCGGAGATGCTTTTGGCAGGTATTCGAGACTCCATTGGGTCGAGATGCATACCTAGTTTCTTAAAGCGTTTGATAGGTTGGATTCAGTAACTACATTAGGAGAGATCTTAAAAATGAAACAACTTCCTAGGAAAAGCCCTGCTCTATTCCTAGTGAAGTTTAGGAAGAACCTACTGAAGTGTACAACAATCTTGGCTGAAAGAGATCTGCTCGAGATAGCGCCGAACACCTTGTCTTTTGAGATAAGGAAAAAACTTCAGGGAGAACGTTTTCGAGATTTCTATGAACTCTAGAGACGAGCCACCGAATACCACAACCTCCTGTTAGAAGAGTTTCACTCGGTTAGAAATTGTCAAGCCGAATGGGCTGAGATTGATTTAGCGGAGTTTATAAAAGGAGAGCCAACCGTATGAGAGCCCCTAGTAAAGATGATTTCCAAGGCTCGAGTTTCTCCAAAATTTGAAGAAGAGAGAATGTTCTCCTTCGATATAGAACATATGGATAAGATCTTCGATTGGCTATATCAGAAAGGGCGTATAAAGCTCAGACCTGGGCATAAGCTACTACAAAGTGATCGAGAGAAACGTAAGAAGCATTGTAAATGGCACGGAACATTTACTCACTCGACTCAAGAGTGTGTACATTTTAGGAATTTAATTCAAGACTTAATTGAATCAAAGGAATTGAAATTTGCTGAAGTGAATGAGTGGAGTGCAATAGATGAAAATCCTTTTGGCGAAGAGCCTATAATACATATGTATTCTCTCGAGAATGAAAATAAATATACAAAATGTATCGATGATGATTTACATGTACTTTATCTCATGACTTACACTCGTACATCGCAGGGAATCAAAGTGTCTAGAGGCCATTGTCGCCAACAGGCTTTTCATGTACCTAGTCGAGAGGCAGGTGGTGAATTGCCCCGCTCGAGAAATTCATGAGGAGTACTGCCACTAGCGTCTGGATTCTTCTCACTCCACAGATAAGTGTCGCAACTTCCGCAGGTACTTGCAGATGAACAAGGAGAGCATGTGGTATGATCTGACTCAGCTCGAGGAAGTGGTGATGGAATGGTGCCATCGTACTCCCGTTTTGCCATAAAGCACCCTCAAGGAGTTCTTCATCTGGGTCTGTTGGCCGTGAATATCGACAAAGGCAGCATGATGAAGGCGAGCAAGTCACCAGGCCTCAAGTGCGTGAGCATCTGAATGAACAAGGCAGGACTGAACGGAGCGCTCGAGAAAAGGCATTAGACAAGCCCTTGAAGCACAACGATCCCACTCCTGAGATGGTCAAGGTTGAAAGTGTTGCTGCTGAGATGAAAGGAAAAGAAGCAGCACAGATTAATCCGAAACTGATACAAGACGGACCACAGTTTGCTCGCTTCCTTGAGGAAGAGATGTTATGCGAAACGTACAAATTGATTGCTTCGAATAAGTTCCTCATCCCACATATGTGTACCAAATGCTGCGTGGTGTACTTTCTGAAGTTAGTTCAGATGTCGACTAATGGAGAGATTGAGATCAAACTCAAGAGTGAAATTACAGGTCATTTCACCACCAATTTTATTGATGCCGTGATGACTGAATCTAACATGTAGGAGATTCGAGGCTATGATCCCGAAAAGAAAGATTTTGTTTACGTTAAACGCCCTGTTAAGAGTTTCTGGCGAATTGTAGGAGAGCCCTTGGGAGACCCACAATCAGAATGGCAAAAGGTCTGCAAGAAAATAGTGATCCCGAAGGCAGCACACAAGAGAGTCCAAAGACGGACTCAAAGGGAAGCTATGAAAGGCAAGAGCATTTCACCAAAAGAAGCAGATGAACATCAAGAAGGGACATCACAAGCACAAGGTGAAGAAGAAGAAGAGGACGTTGTCTATGATGATTATATAGACTACACACCTCTAGAAGAAGAAACCCCTGAGGGGCATCAAGAGCGTCACGAGGACAAAGATCCTATGGTGACCTCCTGTAATGTGGTCGAGCTGCTTGTCTGCTTCTCGAGAGAAAATAAGAAGGTCATGCTCGCTAATGGTGTGGTGCGTAGAGTCCCCAAGTCGAGTGTTTGATTCCCAAAAGGATCTCCACTTCATTGGTTCGAGAAACCTTCTCTCAGGATGAGGCAACATATCCATTCCATGTACATCACATCAGACTTCAACGGAGTAAGAATGAACAAAGTGCGGGTGGATAATGGAGCTACGGTCAACATCCTTCTCTTCGTGACCTTCTTGGCGATGGGTAAAGAAACGTGCCAATTGACAGACACAAGGATGTCAATTACGGCCTTCAATGGAAATATGTCAGAATGCATAGGAGTGTTCTCAGTAAACCTCCAGGTCGGAAGATACGAGATGGGGACCAAATTTTTGGTGCTTGACAACGCATCAACTTTCAACGCGCTACTGGGTCGAGACTGGCTACATAAGGCCGCCGCTATACCCTCGACTCTGCACAAAGAGTTGATGATATGGCTTGATGATGAGATAGAACCCGTAAGAGCTGATAAGAATCATTGCTCTTATGAATTTAAGGCTTTATGTTACATTGCAGAGCCGGAGAAGAAAAAACAGGAGAAGAAGGACAATCATGAGGACAGGTCGCTGAACCCAGAAGTCGAGAAAGTCGTGGTTCACCAGGCTGAGGCAGTGAGTGTCGAGCCTCCTATAATCCTGAGCGGATGGAGAATTGATGAAGATGATAACGCCCCTCAAAATAGAGGCATCGTCCCACTGATCAACTTTACCATAGAGGGCTCGAACGATGAGGAACTCATGAACAATCCAGGGATGCTTGTACTTGAAGAAGGGTTGCCCATCACTTGGTTTGGTGAGAGGCCTCAATACATTCCAGAAGGCGAGATCGTCTTAACTCAAGCTGGAATTAGAATTGGGGACATATAATTCACTGACGTCGAGTACCGCACTAGACAAGCCGCTCGAGAGCAAGATGAAAACGCGGAGTTGGGGCCCCGATAGACTCCTACGAGAAAGAACCTATGAAGATTGAAGAAGTAGAAGATCTGATCGATGCGCACCAAGAAGCACATTCTTTAGATTTTTCTAGTCATGAAAAAGTGCGTTGCATCGCACATTTATCTTTCCCTTTGAATTCTAGGCCATTTCTAGGCGTTTTTTCCCTTCAACTCGACGGCTATAGTCGAGAAATATTGTTTTCGGCTTTCGATCCTTTAATTAGTGTCAATCTCGGTTCCTATGAAAATCCTCGACTTACTTACATAAGTGCAATTCTAGGCGACAAGCTAGCATCAACTCTAAAAGAGCTGGTGTACGAGTTTCGAGATTGCTTTGCTTGGGATTATACAGAAATGCCTGGGTAGATAGGAACTTGGTAGAACATAAACTCCCAATTCGAGAAAACTTTAACCCTTTCCAAAAGGCTCCTGGAAGAATGGCTGACGAAGTAAGTAAACCGGTATATGAAGAAGTAAGAAAGCTTTTTCAAGTCAGCTATGTCAGAATGTCTAGATACACATAATGGATCTCGAGCATTGTTCCTGTAGTAAAGAAAAATGGTAAAATCCGGGTATGCATTGACTTTTGAGATCTAAACAAAGCAACGCCAACAGATGAATATCCTATGCCAATAGCTGATGAATTAATCGACAAGACGGCAAGGAACATCATTATGTTATTCATGGACGACTATTCGGGATATAATCAAATCTTTATTGACGAAGAGGATGTGTACAAGATGGCTTTTCGATGCCCAATTGGTATCTTTGAATTGGTAGTAATGTCATTTGGACTAAAGAATGCGGGAGCCACATACCAGAGAGCCATGAATGCTATTTTCGACCCCTTAATTGGGAAGTCTGTGGAGGTCTACATCGATGACATAATCTGAAGTCGAGGAAGAACGACTCATATGTCGAAGACCCCCGAGCAACATTCATCTAGATGAGAAAACATCATCTGAAGTTGAATCCTTTGAAATGTGCGTTTGGAGTACAAGCCGGGCACTTCCTTGGATTCTTGGTACATCAGAAAGGGATCCAGATTGATCCAGGGAATATCAAAGCAATACAAGAATTGCAACCCCAAAAGAATAAGAAAGAGTTACAAGCTTTCCTCGGACGAGTGAATTATTTGAGAAGATTCATCGGCAATCTAGCAGGAAAAGTGGAGGCTTTCTCCACAATGTTGAGATGAAAGAATGGATATACTTAGATGGACGATCATGAGCGAGCGTTCGAGATTATCAAAGGCTATCTAATGAAGCCTCCATTTTTAGCTTTCCCTCAGCTCGAGAAACCTTTTATCTTGTATGTAGCTGCGACCGCTGCCACGATAGGTGCACTCTTGACGTAGGAAGATGATCAGAAAAGAGAAAGAGCCGTGTTTTATCTGTCTCGACTCTTGAACCCTGCCAAGACAAGGTACATAGCTTCAGAAAGGCTTTGTCTCTCAATGTACTATGCAGTGATGAAGTTAAGGCACTATATAGGGAGCAGCGAGGTTCATGTAGTCTCAAAAGCACAAGTATTGAAAACATTCTTCGAGAGCCCTTTGCTTACTGGAAGAGTTAGCAAGTGGAGTCCTGTGCTCTCGACATATGACTTAAAGTTCAAACCCCAAAAGGTTGTCAAAGAACAAGTTCTCGCTGACTTCTTAGCAGAATACTCGAGTGAGACCTCAGCAGACAAAGAAGAAGAAGTACATGAACTTTGGGAAGCCTGGTTCGATGGATCATTAGCAAGGTTTGGAGCCGGGATTGGAATTGTGATAAAGTCACCAGCGGGAGTTGAGGCTAAATTCACTTTTAAATTGGCTGATCTTTCAACTAACAACGCAACAAAGTATAGCTCATTCATTATTGCGTTACAAACCTTACTCGAGAGCCGAGGAAAAGTTGTGTTGATTAAAGGCTATTCACAGCTAGTGGTAAATCAAGTAAACAGCTTGAGTCTTTGCCACACCCAAGAGCTAAAGAAATACTTAACCCTGACCCAACAGCTAATTAAAAGGTTTCAACAAGCTAACCTAGAGCATGTAGGTCGAGGGGATAACGCAATATCCAATTTGTTGGCACAATTGGCATCTGGATATAAGTAGATCGACGTATTACGGAAGGAAATAAGAGGTATCATCCCCGAAATCAGTTCACCTATAATCGAAGAGAAAGAGAGTGACTCCACTTCTAATCATAAGGTAGACGTCATGAAAGCAGACCAAGATTGGCAGGTACATTATGTCAAATTCTTGGAGAACCCTAATTCACAGGTCGAGAGAAAGGTTAAATTACAATATGTGCTCTTGGATGGTCTATTATACAAGAAAACTAATGAAGGAGTTTTGTTAAGATGCGTTGTCCTGGACGAAGCGACACCAATCTTGTTGGAAACGCATGAGGGGTTATGTGGGACTCACCAATCAGGAGTGAAGATGTTCCGGATAATCCAAAGGCACGTATTTTATTGGCCATCCATGAAAAAGAATTGTATCGAGATGGCTAAGGGTTGTAAGAAATGCAAAAAGTTTGGTCCCACAACTCGAGCTCCGGCAACGGAATGAAATCCAGTGACACAGCGATGGCCATTCAAGTCTCGGGCTCTAGATATAATCAGAGAAATCAGACCCCACTCGAGTAAAGGGGATGCCTTTATATTGGTAGCTAGGGATTACTTTACCAAGTGGGTGGAAGCCAAAGCTTATCAGAGAATCGATCAGGAGGAGATCATCGAGTTCATTAAGACAAATGTTATCTTCCGTTTCAGTCTCCTACACAATACAGTAGTGGACAACGGAACCGCGTTCCATGGGGAACAGATGCAGGAGTTCTTGAGAGAGTTTGGCTTTATCATCAATAACCCCTCACCATATTATCCACAGTTTAATGGACAAGCAGAATCTACCAATAAACTTATTAAAAGTGTAATCCAGAGAATGATTGAAAACAACCCTAGGAGGTGGCATGAAAGACTCATCGAGACGTTATGGGGGTCTAAGAGTCACCAAAAGGGACAACACTGAGGAAGCACCTTATAACCTGGTGTATGGGCAAGAAGTCATTGTTCCCATTGAGGTGAAGTATAAATCTTTTCCAGTCAATCAAGCAAACCAAGATGTGGGTCGAGAAGAGGAACTTCCTCAAGACAATGAACACCTCGAGAGTTTGCGCACAAAAGCAGCAAACAGAATGGAAGTTTAGAAAAGAAGAATGATGAGACATTACAAAAAAATAGTCCATTCCAAAAGTTTTAAGGAAGGAGAACTGTTATGGAAAACGGTTCTCCCAGTAGGCACTAGAAATTATTTCCTCGGGAAATGGTCATCAAATTGGGAAGGTTCGTTTAGAGTTAAGGATGCATTCCCCAAGAACATATATCATTTAGCTGACCTTGAAGGGTGTTCTCACGAATTGAAAATTAACAGGAAATATCTGAAACCTTACAAACCAACCAATTGGGAAACTCATAAAGAAATTCTACAAAGGAGATTCCCAAGCATATGGATGCAGTTGGAAGAGTAAGATGTTTCTTTAAAAATAAAATCTATTACATTAGTACAATCCTCGAGAGGACAACATGTAAGCAAAATACATAAAGATCAGTTCCGACAAACATTTTGATAATCACAGACCAATATAGTGAATGGACGCTTCTTTTCACAAGACCGAGTGCTACCAGGCCCCAGACTCCTCTTCGCAAAGCTTGGAAGAGAAAGAAGCGCAGAAGAAGGGTGGCCACCACGAATTCCTTCATCCCCTCAAGCTATCTGACAAGCCAACTCCCTAGCACAGGATACTGGTTTTGTTCCCTCTTCAAGGTCAATCTTCGGGAAGGAGGAGCTAAAGTACTGCGCGACAGGGGGGCCAAATCATAAGAGTGCGCTCGATTTCATTTCCTCTTTCCCACAAACGGAATGCAAGAGAATGAAGAGCTGGAGGAGTCCCTCAAAAGGTACCCACCTACAGGGGTCATGTAGAGCTGATGAGCGACATGACCACCTAAGGTTGTGGACTTAGGCTTTCGAGGGACGGAAGGTTGTGAACTTAGGCTTTTGGAATCAAGAGAAGGTTTCGAGAGAATAGGTTGTTGAGAGAAGAGAACAACATCACAACAAGACATGGTTGGTGTGGATATGCAAGTTTGTGAAGGAAAACAGAGTCTATTTATAGCTAAGAAAATGAATACAATCAGGGACAAGTTCATGAACCTCGTGAAGGAATAGTAGGAAATCTTGAGAATCTCGAAATCATCATTTTTGAGAATCTTTACAGCCTTAATGTACAACATTAAAGCCGTTCAAAAGGAGAGTAAATGATGCACACTGTCTTGGGAAAAGATGAAAACGTTTCGGGCAGGAAGACCAAACAAATGAAAATACTAAATGACATTTAATGTCATTAAAGACAAAGAGAAAAATTACAGTGGTGGGGGTAGAATATCAACAAAACATTCAATGAGTTCTAGACGTTGCTTCTCATGAAACTCTCCCTCTCGTAATACAACCTGATAAATTATACTCTCTCGAATTGAGGGATCATCTAGTTTTGTAGCAACTGACTACATGGCTCGTTTCTTCTTGAGTTTGGACAGAGACCGTTTTTTAGCCTCTGCTAACTCACATCGATTTATCGATTCTCGAGCCGTTTGCTGGGCAGATCGATTCTTTGCATACTCATCGTAACTAAGCCAGTAGAGTTGGCGAGCAAGTGTGCAGGCAATAATCTGGTCCACTGTTGCTAGAAGAGAAAGGATAATGCTCTTAATAACATCTCTATATCGATAAAAACTTGCCTCAGAGTCGACAATATCAGCACGGAGGAAATCAATCACAAATTAGAAGTCCGCCGGGAATTGTTGATCCCTATCCAGCCCTAAAAAACTATCCCTTTTGGAAAGAAGGTATCATTGGCGTCATCCTCAAGTGGGTTGGTTGCTGGATCCTAACAAGGGAATGATAAAAATTAAAAAGAGAAAACATACTCAACAATGAGAAGAGAGAAAGCACTCGCTTACATTGGGCGGAGCATCTTCTTGAGATGCATCTTCAGAGAACGGCTCCTTCATGCTCAACGTCCCTACAACAGCAGGAGGAGTAGCCATAGACATTTCTTCCATCTCAACAGGCGATCATGGACTTCTTTGGTGTCCTCAGGAGGCTACACTTCTCGAGTTTCCAGACTTGGGGTGTTTTCTCGGGACGCCTCTACATTCTCGAGTGGAGAGGCAACTCGGGTACCTAGAATATCTCAAGAAGTAGGGGGAGCACCCTGAGGATTCTCTTCAATTAGTCCTAAATGAAGATCAACCTGTATCATGTTTAAGAATAAGAAAAAACAAAAGGAAATGAATCCCAGAAATGAAAATCGAAAGAGGTAAGGAAATGCCTCATCGCTAGGGACTTCTGCATTTGTAATCGACTCATCGACGCTAGTAGACGACGTTTCAGGAAGAGGTGGAGGGAACGTATCCGCCTCTGAACTTTGATCTAGAACCTGAATAACAGATTCTTTAAGCACAGGTTTCACCCGTCTCTGGAAGACACGCTTGAGTCGCTTAGAAGTTGATACTCCCTCACTCTGTGGTCTAGAAGGACGGTCTTCTCGAGCCTTGGAACGCTCTTCTGCAAGGCCGCCTTCTTCAAGGGATAGGACGGACCGGGTCTTGCGCTTCTTTCTAAGCACTAGAGGCTCTTCATCGAAGATTGCCTCTGGTGAAGCCCTAGTACCAATCTCGGCTGCAAAAGGTACGCAAGGTAAGGCCACAATAATCAACAATTAACAATACAAGTTGGGTTTCATAACTTACGCTCTAGAATAGAGGTGGGTACGTAATGGTCGCCCAAGTTGCTGTTTAAGATAGCCATGTTCCCTCGTAACTTAGACCAGGTCATGGCCCAGTAGATTTGAACAACAACAACAACAACTCAAACTTTTATCTTTTTTCTTTGGTCCATTATCCTCCAACCTCAGCGCCGTCGATTCTGTCCAGTGTTGTTGACGCTCATCCGCCCAGCCTCGGTGCTGTTGATTCTGTCCGGCATTGGGGTCCATCCTTGGTGCTATTGATTTTGTGCTGTTGATTCTGTCCGACATTGTGGTCCATCCTCGACATTGTGGTCCATATTCTTAGGATATTCTCTCACGAGCAAGGCATATAGAGTCTTCAATAAAAGGACTCTAACGGTTGAAGAGACTATCAATGTTAAAGTTGATGATTATCTGACACAGAAGGAAGATGATGTGGAAACAGCAGTACAATCCTCAACCATAGTATCAAATAAAAAGACACGGCAAATGATTGCTGAAAGTAATTCGATTGGAAACTCTGTAAATATTTCTAATGTTTTCCAGGATGTACAAATAGTGGATCGTGTTGCCTCTTTATATAAGAAAAGTCATCCTATTGACCAAGTCGTAGGACCATTGCATATAGGAGTGCGAACCCGATGTACAACAAGTTTGTACTGTGAACATTCGCTTTTATCCCTCAAAAGGAACATCAAGGCATTGATGATGTGCTTGATGATCCAAATTGGATCCTTGCAATGCAAGAAGAACTAAACCAGTTTGATAGAAACAAAGTTTAGAGTCTAGTACCCAGACCAAATGATCGTTCCATTATAGGAACAAAATGGATTTATCGAAATAAACTCGATGAGTCTAGAAATGTTGTAAGAAACAAAGCCAGACTTGTAGCAAAAGGTTACTCTCAAGAAGAGGGTATCGTTATGATGTGACGTTTGCTCCTGTGGCGCGTCTTGAAGCAATACGTCTACTCGTAGCGTATGCTTGCTATAATAACTTCAAGCTATTTCAAATGGATGTGAAAAGCGCATTCCTCAATGGTGATCTGAAAGAGGAAGTATATCTTGAACAACCTCCTGGATTCACCCATCTAAAATTTTGTAATCATATCTACAAGCTATCTAAAGCTTTGTACGGACTTAAGCAAGCTCCGAGAGTATGGTACGAAAAGCTTAGTACCTTTCTTATAACTAAGGGATATAGGCGTGGAAAACTAGATACAACCTTGTTTCTCCAGAAATAGGAAGCTGATCTTTTAGTCGCTACTATGCACTTAATTCTCTAATTTTATAAGAAGATAATTTGAAATGAGTCTCATGGGAGAACGAACCTTCTTCCTTTGGACTCCAACTTAAGCAAATTGTAGATGAAATTATTACCCATCAAGAAAAATACAGCAAACGGTAAACCTTTGTCAACTCCTATTGATAGGGTCATTACTTTATCATGTCCAAACTATACAGAAGCATGATAGGGTCATTACTTTATCTTACTGCTTCAATACCTGATATCATGTTTAGCGTATGCTTATGTGCTAGATATCAGTCTGCTCCAAAAGAATAACACCTGGTTGCAGTCAAGAGGATCTTTCGATACCTCGCAGGAACTGTCTGCTTAGGTCTATAGTATCCTAGAGGATCGTTGCTGGATCTTGTAGGATATTCAGACGCGAATTATGCTGGGGTGTCATATTGATAGAAAAGGTACATCTGCTACTTGTCAACTATTGGGAAATATGTTAATCTCCTGGTTCTCTAAAAAGTAGACATCAGTAACTTTATCCACGGCTGAGGCCGAATAAATGGCAGCAGCCAATTGTTGTGCTCAGTTACTATCGATGCGACAACAACTTGAAGATTATGATCTTCATTTCAATAATATTCCAATAATGTGTGATAACACTAGTGCAATCAATCTATCTCGAAATCTTGTCTATCACTCGAGATCTAGGAATATCGAGTTGAGACATCATTTCTTCCGTGGTAACGTATAAAGTGGAAGAATTGATATTCAGTATGTAAATACTGAGCAACAGCTTGCTGATATTCTTACTAAACCACTTGACAAAGAAAGGTTTGGATATTTGTGAAACGAATTAGGAATATGTGATCCTAATCTTTGAGGTGACATAATTGTCATACATTGATTTTGGAAATTTTTTATGGCATATTTAAAAATTCCCAAAATTAGAGAAGATATACTCTTACCTTCGGTGGCACTTTCCTTCTTTTTGTTATAAATTAGTTTATATAAAGCAACCAAACATATAATTACCTTCTTATTCATTCTCAAATCCCTAAGCCTCATCCTTCTCCTCTTCTCTTTAACCTCACCATGGCACCAAGCTCTGCGAGATTGACTAAGGGCAAGAGAACTCCCAAGAACGGTCACAATCAATGGCTGCTTCTGCCCAGCAACTTTCCGTTGTAGAGATTCCTCTTGTTACTGAGGGAGAGACATCTGCACTGCATGTCCCTACTCCGATGGTCCATGAGACCGAAGGGAAGACTGCTACTACTCTTATCAAGGAAATTGAGGCATCACCCATTGATGCCACAGATACTGATGAAACTGATGCTGTAAAGGATGCTGCGGTGAAAACCCTTGTTGTTAAGGGAGAAACTACTGCTTAGGAAACGGTTACCAAGGTAGCTCCAACATCTTCTGAGTCTCTTGAGGAAGGGGACACTTCCCTCTCTCAAGATCTAGAAATCTCTGTTTGTGAGGGTAAGAAAGACGAGGATGATGATGTTAGTTTGTCCGTGAAGGAATATGATTATTCTGTTCAGAAGACCACTACTGAGGAAGTGGTTGAGACCATGACCAAGGATTCTCCTCTTGCTCACTCTTCTCTTGGTGTTGCATCGCATACCAGGATAAAGCGATCTATGGCAGGTATAAGAGATGGTCTGCAATCTAGCTCTTCAGGGCATAAGAAATTGGAAACTATAAATTTCTCTGTTTTTGTTCCTGAAGTTGATCAAAATGTCTCTTTGGCTGAGATAAATCAGATTCTTATCGATGATGCACTGCCTAATAGAAATATGGATAAGCGGAATGTTGCTGCTTATAGGCGTGTGGATTTTGATTGGTTACTCGACATCAGCTTCATTCTGTTGAAATGTTTGTAAACTGACCTGGAGGTCATTTTGTGAGTATGATGGCATTGGCCCTATTTCTAAAGTGAAGGAACTTTATGCCAACATCACTTTTCACAAGGAGGACTCGCTCATCAAATTTATTAAGGTACTACTAGATGATCAGGTGTTTGTATTCTCTATCTTTGATGTTTACCGACTCTTTGATTTTAACCCTTTCAACAATTTGAGAGTGATCAATGAGGGAAAGTTGGAGGCTTATCAGACCATCAATGACGGCGAGCTTATCACTATTAGTGGATATCTTCAGAATACAGGGCTGATCTTCAACAACAAGATGTTTCACAAGGCAGTGATGTCCTGCTTGGTTCCTAGAATTGGCAGCATTGACTCTATCATGCCCAGGGATTGGAATCTGATGGTTCACCTCAACCGAGCCATTCCCGTTAATTTGGAAAGTGTGATATTTGGTCACATGCCATCATATGTGAATGATGAAAACAAAGCTCTTCCTTTTGCGCATGTTATTTCAACATTGTTGCAGCATTATAGAGAGAAGGTCAGTCCTCTGAACAAGATGGGTACCTAGACTACTGAGGTAATTGATGCTAACTCTGTTGAGAGTATGGGCTATTAGTACATAGAAGGCGTCTTTGTGAAGAAACCAACTAAGCGAGAGCTCGCTGCATCTGTTCGTGGCAAGGCTACTACTACTGCTGCTACTACTGGGAAACAACGCTATGTTAAGCGTGAGAGAGATGTTGTTGCATCAAAGGAGTCCCCATTTTTTTCAAAGCAGTAGAAAGTCCTCTGTGAGGATCTCAGCTTCACCAGGTGCTCTATTCTTGAAAGGATTGATGACTTTGCTGAAAGACCTGGTCGACTGGAGAAGATGATCCAAACCTTGCTTGATCATGCTAAGGATTGAGCTGTGCTCTCCTACCAACCTCTACTTCTTTTGCTGTTAAGGATTGAGATGTTCTCCTGCTACTGTTTTCTTTTGAACAAATGTTCGCAACAACTTGTTGTCTTCTGCTTTGTCCTTTTGGGTGTTAACTTGTTATAGCTGCACTAGTAATAAAACTATCCTTTGCTGCTTTATTTAATTCTTTTTGATATGACAAAAAAGGGGGAGAAGAACACGTGAGGGCGAGTTTTAAAAACAAAACGGCAAAAACTAAAGCGAGTGCTTACACTCAGGAGGAGTTATATCTCAAGCTCCTCTATTCCTAAAGAATGATTATGTTTTGTCATCATCACAAAGGAAGATAATGTTAATTATGGTTTTGATGATATACTTAAGCAACGTATTACTTGTGGTCAGCAATGTTGTCTTATAAACTGTATGCTTATCTTTAGTAATGAGCTTGAGCAAAGAGTTGCTGTGTCAACTAACGTGAGCAGGATGTTGCTACATTACAATATGCTGCTACTGTCTTGCTACGCTTGATCATTAAATATTTGGAAATAAATATTTCTTATATTTTGAAATATTTCAGAATATTTTCGATATGTCTTAATACATTGAATTTGGTTTGGAATTTCCAGATCTTCTAGTTATATAACTTAAAATATGATATTAGCATTCCAAGTTAAGATATGGAAATAAAATATTTTATTATAGAAGTCTCTGATCATCTGCAGCAACGTTACACTGTAAATAAACGAATTGTAAAAACAATAATCTTGATTATGATTTGATTTTAATAATTGATCTGATAAGGTTATTATTAGGTCAGTTAATTTGCAAAATATGGAAATAAATCTCACTCGGATGAGATAAATTAATCAAGGGAAGTTACCGTTTGAGGACTTCCGTCTTGGGCGCAGCGACCGTTGAGCACGCATCTGCTCAGAACTTCTGTAACTTGGGAAACTAATCAAGGGAATCATCCTAATGAGCCTGGACACCTCCCATGATGATTCCCCCATAAAAATCAGACAAGGTTCTCATATCAAAGTGCCTTTGTGCGTTTGTGTGGTTGTCCAAAGCCTGTGTGATCTGTGTTAAGCTTTAAGGATCTGTGTGAGCTGTGTGATCGATGGAGAACGGAAGGTGCTAAGTGATCGTCTGGTTCTTACCTTTCGCAACTGCGTGCAGGAATGGCAAGGGTTGTGTTGCTACCTTGGTCGTCGTGAGAGGGACTGTGTGTAACCTTCGTCAACGTGCAGCTGGCGAATTGTCTAAGGGAAGCTAAGTGAATACTTGTTATGATTGCAGTAACCAGTTGCTGACCCGTCGGGAAGAAGTCGTTCTTGTCGTGTCTTTTCGTAGGGATTTCTCGAACCTGTGGAGTTTGAGCAGTTAGACACGTACTTGCGGGTGCGTGCCAGAAGTCTCGTGCTTGTAGGGTAGAGCAGTTGGGAACACCGCCGAAGTGGAAAGAGGTCTTCCAGAGCACAGGGGTGTTATGCAGAAGTCACGACCTCCTGATATAATGAGACAATAGAGCAGGTTGCGTGGGAGCCGCCGAGCTAAAAATTCCACCCGAGGCACTGGGTGTGCAGTACAGTGAGTCACGGTTGTGGTAATCGTGCACGCCCGAACTGTATGTAGGACGGATACCTCGACTTTGCTATGTGAAAAGTCAGGTTCCGCTGTGTGGGGAACCAACCTTTTCTTTTACTTTTCTTTTCTGTTCTAAGTGACTCTCTTTGTGGTTGCCTCTCTTGTGTTTATAGACATACTCTCATCAAAAGGAGACAAGAGCTTTGTGGAAATCCTCTACTGTGTGATTAAGTGATGAAGCATTCCTCTACTATGAATAAAAAATGGAATGCTCCCTGAGAAGTCGTGATGTCACTGTAAGGAATAATTTTATAAGGATTTATATGACAACGTTGTCTTTGTGCTTTGATAGACAAGTCTACACTAACGCGATAACGTGTTGCGTGATAATCGATTGAGCTACCAACTGCTGAACGTGAGCATCCATCTGTTGGAAACGAAAAGGTACCAACCAAATCGTAACGCTTACAACGAAACAAATTTCATAATCTGATAAACACTCTGCTGTGATACAGTACGCTTCCTCTTACACTGGGAAAAGGGCGAAAAAGTTACAATCACTAATTCACCCCCTCTTAGTGCACTTCAACGATCTAACAGGAGTTCTCTACTCAGTTTTTAAGCAACCAACGGATTGGATGCTTTCAAGGAAACTCATAACATCACCTTATCCAAGGAAGACACCCTATTCGGTGGCCTAATATCGAACCTCCAGGTGATTTGTTAGTCATCTTCCCTTTGGGACCCGTTCGAACTAAGCATCTCAATAATATGAGCTCTCTCATCCAAATTTCTTCCACCCTAAAGACGAGCTCTCTCGTCCAATTTTCCTTTGATTTTGAGGTGAATGCTCACTCTACCTCGAACACATCACACAAACGTAGAAAGCTCATATCCAGTTAGTGTTGATTGTCCGTTGGTGCTGTTAATCCAGTGGTCAGTGGTGAGTGATAGATCCGATGTTGTTCGTCCAGTGGTGAGTGATAGCTCTGTCTTCCAATCTGAGTTTCGAAGTCGTCCACGTTGAACCAAGCAAGCCAAGATAGGTTGATCTCGTTGCCGGTTTTGTGGGTTATCTGGTGGTGTTTGTTTTGGTGTGAGTGGTCATTTCTTTATTTAAATATTTGGTTTTTGACAAGGCGTGATCGAAGCCGTTGCATATAGTTGTAGGAATGTCTGGACATGGAGAAAGTATTTCAAGCAAAAGAAATAAAATCAAAAATAATAGTATCAGTTCAAGTCCACAAGGCCGAGAAAGGATATGTTATTGTTGTTGTGGATTGGAATGTCCTCTAAAGATTGCACAAAATGCGAAAAACAAAGGAAGTATTTTGGTTGTCCTCGTTTTAGAGATGCAGATGGTGGGTGTGGGTTCTTTATATGGATGGATAACATTATTGGAAGCGAGTATTCAAAGAGGTCGGCGGGTGTTGTCGAAGATGATTCATCTCTGGAAGCAAAATTATTGAAGGCGTAAATAGAGTTGATCAAGGCAGAAGCTAAAATAGAGATCCTTAAGTCTTATGGTAATGGATATATGCTTATGTATTGTGATTTAAGTTGTGTAATCTTTGTTTTAGTTTTGGGAATGGGTAAACTGTTGTAACCTTTTTTTTTGTTGTGTTTTAAGTTGTGTAATCTTTGTTTTAGCTTTGGGAATGGTAATTTGTATTAGCTTTAGCCTACTTGCCTTTTCAGTAAATGAGGATTCACACCATATTGATGTTCTGTAACAAAGTTCCTGAAACTGTTTAGGAGCTGCTACATAAGTTCCCGCTCTCCATTTGAACTTATGTGTAATGCTAGCGACACAGCCGTAGGAGCTGTCTTGGGGTAGAAAAAGGATAAACATTTTCATGCAATCTACTTTGTTAGCAAGACACTAGATTTAGAGCCGGTAAATTACACCACAACAGAGAAAGAAATGCTAGCAATTGTGTTTGCCTTTGACAAGTTTAGATCGTATCTGATTGGATCTTCAGTTATTGTTCATACTAACCATGCAGCTATATGATACTTAAAACACAAAACCAAGATTAATTCGTTGGATGTTATTGTTGTAAGAGTTCAACCTAACTATTGCGGACAAGAAAGGGACTGAGATCCAGGTGGCAGGTCACTTGTCAAGATTAGAAGAGAGAAATGACTGCACATTCAACAATGATTAATGATTCTTTTCCGAATGAGCAACTACTCACTGTTGATGCAGCTGCACCGTGGTATGCCGACTATGTGAACTACATTGTAGCGAACGTTCTTCCTCCGGACATCACAGGTCAACAACGCAAGAGGTTTGTATATGAAGTTAAGTTTTATATGTGGGATGAACCACTTCTTTTCAAGAAATGTGCAGATCAGGTCATTCGACGATGTATCCCTGAAGGGGAAATAATGTCGATTCTTGATCAATGCCATGCAGCTCCAAATGCTGGACACTTCGGCGGTAACAAAACTACAACAAAAGTTCTTCAATCAGGTTTCTTCTGGCCCACCCTCTTTAAATATGTACATAATTTTGTTGCCCCTTGTGATCGTTGCCAACGTGTGAGAAACATTTCTCATCGTGATGAGATGCCTTTACAAAACATATTAGAAGTGGAAATCTTTGATGTGTGGGGAATAAACTTCATGGGTCCCTTTGTTGACTCTTTTAATAGATACATTTTAGTTGCGGTTGACTATGTATCTAAATGGGTTGATGCGGTTGCATTGCCAACTAATGATGCTCGTGGAGTGTTAAAGTTTCTCAAATAGATTTTCACACGTTTTGGAGTACTAAGGGCCATTATTAGTGATGGCGGAACACATTTTTGCCATGGAAAATTCACTGCACTCATGAGAAAGTGCGGAGTCAAGCACAAGATTGCATTACCGTAGCATCCGCAAACGTGTGGCCAAGTGAAAGTGTCAAATAGAGAAATAAAGAGGATCTAGAAAAAACGATGAGTACTAACAAGAAAGATTGGTTGATCAAATTGGATGATGCTATGTGGGCATATCGAACATCATTTAGGACCCCAATTGGAACATCGCCATACAAGTTGGTCTTCGAAAAAGCATGTCATATGTCAGTGGAACTAGAGCATAAAGCGTACTGGGCGAGTCAAAAGCTCAACATGGATTCAATTGCGACAGGAGAACATAGGCTTATGCAACTGAATGAAATGGAAGAATTTCGTTCAGAAGCTTATGAGAATGCCTGAATCTATAAAGAGAAAACCAAAATGTGGCATGATCGTCGAATTAAAGATCGCAAATTTTTTCCAGGTCAGCTCGTGCTTTTATTTAACTCACGTCTTAAGTTGTTTCCAGAAAAACTTAAATCCCATTGGTCCGGTCTATTCAAGATCACCCATGTATTACCTTACAAAGTTCTCGAGTTGTTGGGAAATGATTATTCAAATAAGTTTAAGGTAAATGCTAGCCGAGTGAAGCCCTACTTAGGTGGTATTGTTAACCGGGACCCAATGACACTAATGATGGAAGACACCTAACCGCAGTCAAGCGTCAAGCCGACGACGTTAAAATCGAGCGCTTATTGGGAGTCAACCCAATATTTCATTTCAATTTATGCGGTTTTTGTTATTTTTATTTTACCGTTTTCATGCACGTAATAAGTGGTGGACAGAAGGTTTCGTGCAGCCACACGACACATTTGTGTGGCCACACGAACTGTTGCTCCCACCACAGAAGGTTTCGTATGGCTACAACCCACTGTTGTGTGGCCACACGGGCGACAGCCCAACGGAAGGTTCTGTGCGGCCACACCACAGTTTTGTGTGGCCGCACGACTTTAAAAAAAAGTTAATTAAAAGAATAATAAAAACCAAAATCGAATTTGTTCCTTCCTTCGTCTTCTTTTAGGATCTTTACTTTTGTTTTGCTTTTATCCTAGGGAAAAAGGAAGAACTCCCATACGCCCACCTACGCTAGCCGTCCTCCAAAACGCTCACCCATCTCCTGTGGTACACCGCCCTGGCTAATTACGGAAGTGCCCAACCGATTCCATCCTCCAAGGCCGCTTAATGGCGCGACCATGAACATGATGTCCGGATATTTTGATCATGAACATGACGATGATGAAGGTAATATGTCCCGACCTGCACAACAACATATCTCTAACCCTTCTAGTTTTGCAGCGTCTTCGTCTATAAGAAGCACCAAATTCGCCGACCAATGGCATGAAATGGAAAAATTCATGCATTATGAAGTAGAGTGCAATCGACGGTTCACGGCGGCTTTACATGTGGACATCACTGATCTTGAAAACCTTTTTGCTCATACCCCATCCAACAATGAGGACGACATGAATGAGGAATCAAAAGATGATGAATAAGGCGCGTGTCATTTCCCTTTTTCATTTTGTTTCTTTTATTTTTCTTATTTCTTTTATCATCGGGACGATTCTTCATTTAGGTTTGGGGGGATTTGCATTTGTATTTGCATTTGCATTTTTTTTAGGTAAGATTAGTTGAATGCATGAGATTAGATTTGCATTGTCAATCTAGGGAGTCAGAGTTGGTATAATTGTGTTCATTGATGTGATTAATCGGTTACGCTTCTAGATGTGGGAGGATGAGAATCTGAACTCTGACTTGTATGAGGTGATATTGTGTTCATATCCAAAGCTAGGGGAGAAATTGTTTTTATGGCTGAAACGAGTCCAGATCTCTTAAAGCACATAGAGATTAGGGAGGAGTAGAGCCACCAAGATAAATTTGTGAAGTGAACCTTTAGGTGGAATAAAAAAAAAATCTTGCCAAGGCTCTGAATACCAATGTTCAGGCGAAAAAAAAAGAAGAAAGAAAGTATGAAAAATCAATAAAATGCTTGAATAAGTACTTGTGGTGTGAGTCGTGATAATGGTGGCTTGAGTTATTAGATCCTAGGGGTGCTTTATCATCTAATGCCTTGGATCGACTGGTTCGAGATTCATTGGTCGAAAGCTCGTTACATGAGTCGCCATTATTACCGATAAGACATTTAGAGTAGAGCAAGAGAAAAAAAAAGAAAAGAAGAAAAAAAGTTGAGAATTTGTGATATGTCGTGATACGTAGTGCAAGCAGATTGAGGTGTTAGGGTGGTTTTGCAAATCAACTTTCTGAAATGTGTTATTTGAGTGATGGACTTGTTTCAAGCTGAAAATGTGGTTATTGAAAATGTTTTCAAGAAAAGATGGTGGAGGGTAGGAACATGAGTTTGTCGAGACACGAGTTTAGTAAGGACATGAATCTAACTATGCTGGTTGTGTGTAGCTAATATCTGAGAACAATGAGTTTCATAAATAACTCTGACGACCTTGGCTTTATTTGGTTTAGAAGTATTTTTCTTTCTATTTTGCTTGGAACTAGCAAAAGTTAGGTTGGTGGTGTGTTAACTCTAAGAAATTAGAGTTATGTGTCTTATTCATAAGCCTAATTAGTGTTAGACATCCCATATTTGTAGACACTTTTGATAAGTTTGCATGTTATTTTCGTTTGGTCATGTTGCATGGATACTTTCGGATTTCATGATTTTCAATGCACATGAAGCAGAAATCATATTTAATGAGAAATCTTGATAGAGGAAGGCAAGGCCTTTTAGTGAGGAAGTTGCAGAAACACGACAGGCGAAGGCTTGAGGGCGAAATAGCTACCAAGCGACAAAGGTAACCAGGCGACACTAATAGACAAGCGACAAAGGTCACCAGGCGACACAAATAGACGGAGCGACAATCAACTGAGTGAACGAAGAAACCTCTACCGGTAAAGGTTAAGGGCGATAAGGTTGAGCGGTGGTTGTCATGGAAAGATATGTGAGATCTCAGGAGTATGGAAGGAAATAATTGCCTAGAGTATAAAAAAGGAAAAGAGAAATTCTACGAGAGGGAAGATGATGGACATGAAGAGTTGTGTTGCCACATGAGGATTTGGTGTGGCCACACAAGCGTAACAGAATAGGACAGAAAGGTTCGTGTGGCCACAGGAGGATCTGGTTTGGCCACACGAGGCGAGATGATCTTTTTAGATTATTTCCTAAAATCTTGGGTGTTTAGGGAAGATTTAAAAGGGTTTAAATCGTGAGCATGAGGAGAACAGAGGCTACAAGGCGACGGCTAAAGGAGAGAGATCGGAGAAGATGATGGATATTTTCTTTTCTTCTCTTTTCTTGATTTGCTTGTCGACTAGTACGTGGAACTAAATCTTTTATCTAGGACGGTGATGAACCGACTCGTGTAGTTGATTGTCTAAACTCTTTTCGGAATCAATTCGTGAAGTTTCACGTTTGTTTATGTTCTCTTGTGCTTAATGCTTGCATATTGGGTTGATCGCCGATTTGTTTGATTTCTTATCCTTTAGTGGACTCGAGAGAGGGACTTAGGATTAGAAGAGGGAGAATATAACCTAGGGTAAGCTTGAGAGATCAGATTAACTCAGAGGAGTATAGAGATATACGCTCGTAGGTAACCAAGACAACAATTGGCACATAAATGGTTATAGTTGTTCGTACATCACTATGGAGATATAGGTTTACGAATAATTTATAATTCACCATTACAAACTCGAGAAAGGTCTAACGAACTATAAGAATTGTGGTTAGTAAACGTGAAACCGAGGGAATTGAGGAAGAGAGAGTACAGATAGTTCACGAACGATAGGAGATTCATAGTCCTGGGTTTTTCATCCATTGATTTATTATATACTTGCTTTTATTTAGTTACTATTTTCATTCTTACATTAAATCTTCTATCAATTAAAACTCTACTGGCTAGATTGAGACTTGTTAAGTTGATAATCGATAAAATATTATGAACAATCTCCGTGGGAACGACTTTTACTCATTACTTTATTACTTGTGCGACCCGTATACTTGCGTGTGCGTTTTATGCGAACAACTACTTGGTATAAATCCAGGATGTGAAGCATGCTACTATATTGCTTTAAAATTGTTCGTGGAGAATTAGGAGTAGTCATCCATAATACACCTTCGTGGATATCATCCGTTTTTTTTTTTGGTTAATGAAACAAAGATATCTAAAACAAGTGAATCATGTGAGTGCCGCTCTGATCACATTTTCAGCTGATTTATTGTTTTTTAATCCTTAATCTTCAGACAGAGGAATTTGAAAATGATAAAGTAATTGGAACTGTCTTGAGTTCTCTTTCTGAAGCTCCAAGGTTACCAGGTGGAATGGGGAGCAATTGTCAGACGTTGCACGAGATTAGATATTCAGGGAGGCCGCATGATTACATCTGTTTTGGCTCCTCAAAGGGGAATGCCATGGGAAGAAACTCCAAGACTCGCTTTTAGCCCACTTATCTCATTATGATCATCTTTTGGCTTTTCTGGACCGCCTGACTGATTTAGCTAGGTTCAGAACACTCGAGATAAATCTACGGTCGTGTTCGCTTCTCCACCTGCCCGATCTTGTCAAAAGCTTTTCACGTTCTTGGCTCGAGAATCTATTATTTGATTTGAATGACTTCTTGGGCGATATGAGAAGAGACATCTTAGTCCTCCTGACCAGAGGCAGCTCTGAATTTCTACCTGGGAAAGACTTCAGCGGTGTTAGAAACAGTTCCCGATTTAAAGGACACCCTTCCCAACATCGAGAAGGGCGTGGAGGTTCTCTTTTCTCTGTTTCCATCATCTCAGTTAAGGGCTGCTGAAGAAAAAGACAATCCAAGTTGCACGGAAGAATGTTCTACGGCAGTGAGGTGCTTTAAGAAGGTCCCAATGGATTGGCTGTTGAACTTTCTGCTGGTACATTTTGGTCCTCGATAGCTGTTATGGGCATCTCTTTCTCCGAATTTAGGAGGCCATTCCGTTTACGGATTATGATTCTAGTCCGTTTTTCTCTTCGTTACCAGCTTGACAAGAACCTAAGGAAGGTTGTTATGAAAGCAAAAACTAGTGAGGACTTCCACTCCATCTTTGACTGAGTTCGCGAAGCTGAAAGCATATCTACTGAACTCCCCCCTGGTGGTTTCTGTTTCCTCATCTCAAAACCGTCATTTGGAATGTCCTAATCGATTGCGGCACTGCAATGTGCCGAAGGAAAGGTTAAGAGGCAGTGGTTTGCCAATGCTGTAGAAATCAACTGCCTATCAAAGTATCCGTTTTTGGTTCTTTTTAGCTTCCATTGTTCGTGTGAAGGATGTCAGATTCCGATCATTGCAGGTCATTGGAGTTGTTGGCTTGCTGTCAGGGAAGTTGCTGCAAGTACATGCCCATCTTGATGCTAAGAACAGAGGAGCGTCCTTTGTGACCTGCCTGTTACGCTCACCTCTCGTCGCTTCCCTAAAACGGGGACAAGCATACCTTAACTAGAGCGACTATCACAGAGGGAGGTCAACTCATCCGGGACAAGCAGGTTAGGCTTGCGAACATGGCCGCGAGCTCAACTACGTGAAACTTGTTTTTAGTATACGAAGTATCAATAACTTAGGTTGTAACTTGTAATAAACCCAGTCATGGGCCACAAGGAATTTTGTTATTCAAACCTGTCATTTTCCTGCCATTTTCTTTTTTATATAATCGAGTTTTTGGGATTTTACTTTGTGTGGAAATAAAGGGGCAAGCGTAATAGTAGTGATTTTTAAAAGGCCGCTTTATCAAATATATCCCCAAGTTACAAAAGTTTTCAAATCTATCCTCAAGTTTAGAAAATATCTCTCTATGTCCTAAACTTTGACCCAGTTTTCAAACATATCCATCAGAATCCCAAAGTAAGATTTTCTGAATGGCTGGAGAAGGAAAATCTTCGGGAAAT
Organism: Melastoma dodecandrum; assembly: GCA_029817715.1. Taxonomy (NCBI): domain Eukaryota; kingdom Viridiplantae; phylum Streptophyta; class Magnoliopsida; order Myrtales; family Melastomataceae; genus Melastoma; species Melastoma dodecandrum. The sequence goes on from JARUPY010000605.1 coordinate 4,360,805, forward strand.
CCTTCTGGGACTCTATCGCGGTTGGAGTTCGTTCCAGAGGCTAGATTGTCCCCCTTTGGAGTTAGCAAGAGTATAAATGATATTTTAACTCATCTAACCATTCAGGGGAGCAATGAAAGTCTAGAAAGCCGAAACCAAATGGCAAAAGAAGTAGGCTCCATTGTAAACACAATGTTAGACGCTCTGGAAAGAGAAAGAGGTTTAAAAAGGCCTGAAGCCGAGGCAACCTCTAGATTGGAAAGTACCACGGGAAAACCAGTCGAAAGATTGAATCTGGGAGGAAGAAATTCCAAACAGAATCAAGGCAAGAGTGTGGATGAGATGTATAAGGAGTCAGTGGCTCCTTTCATTTTAGACTCACAAAGGCGAAGTGCAAACTTGAACTCCCAGAGTGGGGAGTTGGCAAAAGACCTAAGAAAAGCCTTAGGTCTGGCAGAAGATACGCCAGTTCATTTAGACAATAGAACGTTTAACGAACTGGTAACTGCGAAAAAGGAAATTTACAGGCCTGATTATCCTCATCGGACTAAACAAGAGTTTGTCCCAATGGATAATATTTTAAAGCCGATAATTACCCCTGGTGCTTTTCTAGACATTGATTGTGAGAAGCACGTATATGAAAAGATAGATGAGTGGTTATCACTTATTCGGATGACGGCGTCTGCAGGAGGAGTACCTCCTGGAGCAGTCTACGAATTATGTGTAGCAGCCCTCATGGGTACAGCGCAAAAATATTGGAAAACCTTAGTGGCGCATACAGACATTAAGGAAAAGATAGATCAGGCGCTGACGGTTGATGGAGTATTGGCAATAATTGCTGATGCCCTGAAACGTGAGTTCTGTGGTTTCTCATTATCCACTGAGACTGTGGAGAAGGAGCAGTCATTGACCGCTCTAGTCAAACTACAGATCTGTGATATTTGCTGGTTTGATAGCTACGTATGAGAATTCCAGAAGTATTATTACAATCTGGATGTAGTATCACAACAGTTCATATTAGGAACCTTTTTTGCAAAACTTCCTGAACCTTGGCCGGAAGTGGCGCAAAAAGCCTATGAATTACTTCTGAGTGAGGAAAAGATTGTCTCTGGACTTGGAGGAAAAATTCAGGCGGTTAAGTACGCAATGCGCAAAGCATGTACTGAGCTCCAAGTAAAGGAGGCAGCTAAGAAGCTGCCATATTTGAACAAGAGCTGTTGTTCTCAGATAGAGTATGTGCCTGGAAGGTATGGATGCGATACTCGCAGTACTCCAGGAGACTCTTTGAAGAGAAGAAACTTTCCACGAAAGAGAAAGTTTGTTGGGTACAACAAAAGGAAAGTTTGGCCCAAAAAGGACTTCCAGCGTAAGCAAAAGGGAGGCCCTGCTTACAAACCAAGAAGGTTTGTGAGGAGAAGGGATAACCTGAAGGATAAAGATAGGATCGTTGCCTTCAAAAGAAAGCATGGCAGAGAGCCTAAATGTCCTAAAGGGAAACCTTTGAGCAGTTGCAATTGCTGCTGGTTTTGTGGTTCAAAAGACCACAAGGCGGATAGTTGTCCAAAGAAGAACCAAAGGAGAGAAAGACTCCGGATGGTCTTTCTGGATGACAGGAGTCATGAGGAAGAAATCCTTGCTTATGAACCAATAGATGAGCAAGAAATTTCCGACTTAGACTCGGAAGTAGAGTCGATTTATGAGATAGTGTCAGATTATGATACAGACTCAGAAGATGACTCTGATATCTGGAAAATGCATCTGTTCATGATGAGAGCAGAGCAAGACGGAGATGGTGATGAGATGGTTCCGTTAGAAGCATCGAATCAGGTACTGGAAGAAACCCACCAGTACGAGGATCCATCCCAGTCAGTCCTGGAATGGAGGTTGCCCAATGTTAATGTGAGGGAAGTCTATAACATATCGAGATTCAATTTTAGATCGATAATAGACATCTCATAAACAGAAGCAACGGCTCAAGTTACAAATACGGAACTTGAGACTTTGGATATCCCGTTACTCAACGTACAACGCATTAGAGAAACCATGCAACGTGCGAGAGGTGTATACAATTATATACACATTGGATTGATCCAAGTAGGACTTATCCCGCTATTCCATCTTCCAGCGGATAGTCCTGTGGTAGCAGCAGTGATCGATAAAAGGTGGCGAGAGTTTAGAGATCAGTTGATATCATGTATACAGGCCAACTTAGCAAACGGCCCTGTATGATTCCAAGTCCATCCAAATTTCATGATGGCCCTGAACGATCGCTGTTTGGGAAATTCATTGACCTTGAGGATCAAATCAATGAATATGGATCGAATGAATTCCCAGGCCAAGTTTTTGGCGTATCACACTAGAGTAATTTACCGATTGGTAAATACCACTAGCCCTGGTGTGAGGAACATCTCAAGACTTACTGAGCTATTCGAAGAAGGTCATAATAACTACCAACAGTTTCATAGGCGAGAGGTAAACCCACTGGAGTTAACCTGGCCAAGAAACTGGGTTATGACTGAACTGGAAGTAACTCTAGGCCGATTAGTGGGCTAACATTCGACAAAGAGGTAACGAGATTACTTTAATGTTGGGTGAACCGTCTAGAGACAGTTTTAGAGCTGATAGGCATCTGCCTATGAGGATGCCACTCCTGAGAGAGCCAAGAAATCATACGCTCTCTGATGTTTCTTCTAGAGCTAGTGATGTGGGAGAGGACATAATGGTGTCCCGACCAGCAGAAGCATCTGCTCCACCACTAATAGAAGAAATGTCTCGAAAGTCTGTTGATTCGAGAGCCCCATCGCAACATACGGGTAGGATCGTGGGGTATAGACAGGTATCATTACCAGTCTATGAAGACCCTGTAGACCAAACGAGAGAGGAATCTATACGGATGTTGAGAGTTACCAGTATGGAAAACTCTTTATCTAAGGTTCCTGAAGTTTGTAAGGTTATTGAACAGATAGCCGAGCAAAGGTCTATTCCAATAGACGATATCTGGAAGATGATCGAACCATCCCAAGAGGTACCTAAGAATATTGGGTTTAGTATTCGGAAGGAAGACTTGAGCACATATGTTGCTCTAACTTTCAAATTTCCAGGATACTATGAGTATTCTCTGGATACTTTAATAGACACTGGGTGTAGCATAACTTGTGCTAGACTCAATGCTCTACCAGATGAGTGGTGGGAACCACTGCAGAAACCCATCCACATGGTTAACGTCGATGGTATGGCAACAATGGTTGGCCATAAGGCAAGCAACGTGCCTGTCTTTATTGGTGGACAAAAATTCATCATTAAAGAGATTCTTGCACATCCTTTACTAGAGGCCGACATCATTATTGGTAACGCCTTTTTGAAGGGTCAGAAGGAAAACCTTCCTTTTGTGCAGAATGAAAACGATGTTTCCATCGGAGGTATAAAGATAAGTATTCTAAAAGAGCCTAGACTGCGGTTAAAGTTTGGCTTTTATCCGGTAAAACGGACAGAATACTGTGGAGATATCCCATGTGAAAGAGCTTTCAGAGTGCGAGCTCAACGTGGTGATATACGGTTGGATGAGAACGATTCATGGGAAAAAACCCTGTTTTCTCCAACGAATACCAGAGTTTCTAACTGGTATGACGACTTGTTTCCGAAACAAGAAGTGTGCATGGCTATCAAGTTAGTAGGAACAAAATAGGATAGGTTCCTAGTAAAACTGGCCGATAATTTTAGTGAAGATCCACTAAAGTTATGGACTCGAAATGGCCTAAAGGCTATACTAGAGTTGAAAGACCCCGGAACCATTATAAGAGCCAGAAACATTACGTATACGGCTGAAATGGTTGAGGAATTTGACAAACAAATTCCTGAGTTGCTTGGAAAAGGCTTGATAAGGGACAGTTATAGTCCACATTCTAGTCCTGCCTTTATGGTTATTAATCATGCCGAGCAGGTGCGAGGTAAAGCACGAATGGTTATAGATTATCGTCAGCTTAACAAAGCTACAAAAGACGATGGCTATAAGATTCCCACTGCGGGAGATTTAATTGATAGGGTAAGTCTGAGCCAACCAAAGTTCTTCTCTAAGTTTGACTTGAAAAGTGGATACTGGCAAGTCAAGATGGAAGAAGAGTCGGTTCCTCTAACTGCCTTCAATGCTCCGCAAGGAATGTTTGAATGGCTGGTAATGCCATTCGGCCTGAAGAATGCTCCAGGCGTTTTTCAGCGCAAGATGGATAATGCTTTTAAGCAAGTCCGAAAATTTTGTGCGGTCTATATTGACGATGTGTTAGTCTACAGTCAGACTGAGGACGACCACATGAGGCACCTAGATAAGGTGACTGACATCTTCCGACAGGAAGGTATGATTCTATCTGAAAAGAAGATAGAATGGTTTAGGAAAACAGTTAACTTCTTAGGCATGGAGATTGAGCAGGGTAAAATTAAACTGCAAAGTCACATTGCTGAGAAAATAGTTAATTTTCCTGACAGACTTGAGGATAGAAAGCAAGTCCAAAGATTTTGTGGATGCGCTAACTATGCAAGAAAGTTTGTGAAAGATCTTTCCCGAGATCTAAGTAGGATTTCGAAGAAAACCTCTTCTACTAATCCTTGGATATGGGAAGATGAGGACACTCAATCTATTAGAAGGATTAAAGCAAAGGTGAAAAATTTGCCACAATTAGCTTTACCATCTGACAAAGATGAGTTAGTCTTAGAAGTTGATGCTTCTGAAGAATTTTGGGGAGCAGTCCGCAAAATTAAAGGACGAAAACCAGAACCGGTGTGTAAATACTGGTCGGGAAGCTTCAAGGGGTACGAGCTACGATACCCGATACATGAAAAAGAAGTATTAGCCTTATAATATGGAATAAAGGCTTTTTACATCTTTTTGGCACCGAAAGAATTTTTAGTGCGCTCTGACTCGACCTATGTAAAAAGGTTTATGAGTCTGAACCTTAAGGAAGCTAGGCAAACTAGACTCTTAAGGTTGCAAGAATGGTTCAGCTATTTTAAATATGAGGTCGAATACATTCAGTCCGACCACAACATAATAGCTGACTCTCTCTCTAGAGAACTTGCAAACACCTCTCTTTCTAAAAACTCTGCAGATGGATCCTGCTGCAAAGAGAAAGATATGCTGGGGATGCAAGAAGGAATGACACTCCCGAAAGGTATGTCCTAACAAGGGAGATGGTGAGCATAGTGATGCTGGTTCCGTTTCAGGAACGAAGTCAGCAGTGCTCTGCTGGCAGTGCAAGCAACTAGGACATCGTTCTTACGAATGTCCCAAGAAGCTGAAAACTGCGGATTCCCAGAAGGGGAAGGCTGAACTTAAGGAGAAAGCAAAAGCTGACTCCAAGAGTGAGGCGAAACCAGATCTCCAGAAGGAGATGGCTAATCCCAAAGAGGCTGAGGCCAGATCTAAGGGAAAGGCGAAAGATTCCCAGAAAGGGATGGCTGGATCTAAGGGAAAGGTAATAACCAATCCTAAAGAGAAAGCGAGAGTTTCCCATGAGGGGAAGACAAATCTGAAAGAGAAGGGTAACACCAACTCTGAAAGAGATGTGAAGAAAGATCTTCAAAAGAAGATGACAGATCCGAAGGAAGAAAGCTCCAGAGGAGATGTGAAAATGGTAGATCTGAAAGACAAGGCAAAATTTGAGTCAGAGGAGAAAGCCAGGAAGAAGAGGGAAGCCAAGAGGCTTGGGTCTTCTGGTCCAAAAGGGGATGATTCTGCAAAGGATGGTCTGAAGAACGACGGAAAGGTTGAAGAACCTTGGTGGTCTCCTTTGACCATGGAGCAGTTTAATTACTGCCGAAACCACTTAGCCAAAGAGCAGAAAATTTCCATTAATCAAGCTGTGAAATCCTACAAGGCTTTGTTAAAAAGCAAGGAGGAACAGAAAGAGAAGATGGAAACCCAGTATGCTGAAGAGGAGGCTAAGTTTAAGGCCATAATAGGCGAGCCAATTCAAGTGGTAGACCCTGAACCAAGGGGTGAACCAGAGGAAGCGGCTGCAATGGAGTGTGAGCAATACTTCGACTTTGGAAGTGCTAACGCAGCATTGGAAGGTAATCTTGAAAAGAAAGAAAACCTTGAGGAAGCAATTCCTGCTAAAGACTCGGTCAAGGAGTCTGGTGAGAATGTTCACGGTGACAGAAGTCACGATGGCAAAAGCCATGTTGGAAAAGTCCAAGAGGATCTGGGAGGATCCTGGTTTTTTGATCAAGACTCATTTGAGGATGAATCCCTAAGTTGGGATGCGTCTGTGGTCTGTGGGGGACTCATGGGTGGCATCAAACATGATGACAAGCGCCAAATTGAGTTTTTCGCAAGAAAGACAGTTGAGTACATCAAAGACCTGGAGTATAAGCTATCGATTATGGCTTCAGGTGAGGAGGAGCTGTCCGGAGTGGAAAAAGAGAGACAGCAGATATTCTCCACTACTATGTCGATAATACCAGGGGAAGTAAGAGATTATGAAGTCCCAAGGGTAACAGTAGACATGAGTGAATCCTCGCTCGAGGAAAACACTGTACTTCAACCGTATCTACATTGGATATCGGGGAAGTGGCCGTCTCTGAGAATCACTCAGATATGGTGGGAGTAGCAGCACCTTACGTATATACTGGGTTCAAAGACATACTGGAGATCGACAGATCAGAACCAAAGTGTATGGAACCACTGCCTATGTTGGTAAGGTTTGTGCTCGGATGCCTAGGCTACGGACCAAAATATGCCACGGCGTTGAAAACTAGCACAATAAGGGAGGAAGAAGACCATCCGCAGTATGGGAAGGTGATACTTCAAAATCTGCAAGTATGGGACATCCACCCTTGTGAGAGTAGACGTCTGGTGGAACCTCAACGACAGGACCTCGATCAGAGAGGTTTATGGCAGAAATACTACAAGGACAAGACAGTCCGAAAAGCCATAAAAGTTGAGTTCCTTAAAGATGTGCTGGAGCATGTGTTAGCCCGCAAGGACGAATACTACGTGCTCTGTGATGGTATAATCACCGTCACGATTCTTCGGTCAAATCTGAGCCTCATCGACGAACAAGCAGGAGACCGAGGATGGCAGAGAATGCTCGACCTTCTGGATAGTTTCTGGAGGCGAGAGAACTCTGAGCTGCACCTCCGAACCGACACCTTCGAGGTTTGGAGCAAGATTGCTGATTTTACAGACAAGACTTTAAATCAGCAAATCGAATATGACGAGAGAGCCCGACAAATTTTTAAGGCGGTGCAAGACCCTCCGGGACTCTCAGAAAAAGAAGGACTTGGCGAAACTTCAAACGCCAACAATAATGAAGGAATCTCCCAAGACAACGCACCAATACAGACGGGAGAAGACAACTGTATAAAGTTAGACTAGGACGTTTTTGTCGGTCACTAGGACCCCCCTAACTTTTATAACAGTTTAGATTCCTTTTACTTTTGAGCTGGCAAACAGTGCATAGGCACCAGCTCCTTTGTGTATATATTCACAAGTCCTCTACCTCATTTGGGGAGGCGAATCGAATAGAGAAATTCTCTCTCAAAAACTCTGAGTAAGAAATCTCTGAATCGCTCTCCAAATACCTTAAGAAACCAAGAGTAAGGTGGTTAGAATTAACATTGGTTAAGACTAACGAAAGGTCAGACCGAAAGGTCAAGAACCTTGCAGGGAGTATAGCCTTGGGCTGAAACCTTGGATGAGGAGTGTCTATATAAGACCCTCAGTGTAAGGGCATTGGAACGACACAGAAGAGCCTTTCTAGTTTGCGGATGTGTTCGCTGAATTCTCTAGTTTGAGAATTGTGCTACTCTTGGATCTATATTGTTGCGGAAGCTTGGTGAACCCTCTGAGCAACCCACTGAGTTAAGGTATGATAAACTTTCCGCTGTGTAGTTTATGATGATCTTCATAATCTAATAAGATTGTGAAGGCGGTGTAAAAGCACGACCGTTGCGAAAGCAAGAGTCTTATGACTGATTGTCCAAACCCCGAGCTCCTACATTTGGATCACGGTGTGGGCAAGGATTCCGCTACTGGACTTCTGAACACTGTAGTGGATCGACTGGCAGGCCTCTCAGCGCAAATACAGCAGCTAATAGAGCTTGTGGATAGCTATTCTAAGAAATTAGAAGAGCTGACTCTTTTGCAGAGTGAATTTGAGGAATATTTCCTTGAAGGTAAATCCAATCTTGGGTTTGCGGCAAGTTCGAGATACTCAAACGAGTATTCGAGGTTGGCAGAACGCCGGCGACAAAGACAATTGAGAAACTCTTCTTAAGTTCGATTCCTGTAAAGATTATTGGTATCAGAGCGCTTAAGAAAAATTAAGTTTTTCATTGTCTGAGAAAAGTTAACTTAGGGACTGAAAAAAAAAAGAATAAAATTGAAATAGGTCGAAAGTACAGGCCACCTAGAGATACTGTTTAAACTTCAGGATAAATCGAAAAAAACGAGTAAAGTTGAGGACATATTTGATAATTAAGCCTTTTTAAAATAATTTGTAAGACGTAAATAAAAGAAATGGAATTAATCATTGTTGTAATTGGGAAGTTGATGACACACCACACCAGTTCAACCAACCCTAAATCCCTCTCTCGATTCCTTTTAACCTGCGACATGTAGTTTTTTCTTTGTTTCTTTTTGGCTTTATATTTTATTTTACATGTAAAAACGCGAAGCAGCCACGAATTCTCAATCCCCCACAATTTCTGCACAACTCGGGAAATTCTTCCTCGCGAGAGAATTCGCCCAAAAACACATTTTCTCGTCAATTGATTTCTTCTTTTTGACGACGTCCAGATCATCTCCTCCCCCGCCGGAGTCACTCCTCGGAGATTGGGGCCCCTCCCCCTTCTGGAAGCTTCCGTGAGTGTTCGGTGCTCCGTCGTTGTTTTTCTGTCTCCAGGGGAGGATTTTGTGCTTCCTGAGGGGTTTCCGTGTGAAGTTGTTTTTGGTGGTTCTTGGATGGTTTCTTCCTTTCGTCTTTTGTTTCGGATTTGGGATTTTGGTAGGGTGTTAAGGGGGGTGGGGGTGAGTTTTTTTTTTTTTTATGTTACCGTTGTTGCTGCGGGTTGAATGATAATCGGGGCCTGGGGGTGGTTTGTTAGGGTTTGGGGGGACGGAGATTTTTGTGTTTGTGATCCTGATGTCGAGAACCTTCGCGGGGTCGTCATAGCCTGATGGAGTTGGCGGCAGGTTGCCGAACTGGGAAACTGCGGATTGAGAAACATTGAGTTTACTAGTTCCCTTGATATGTCCGGCTTCGTGTTATGTGGATCTGTGCTCTTTTAGATACCTCCTGAGATTATCCTTGGGTAGTAACTAGCTACACGAGCATGTAGAGAAGCAATTTCGTTTTTCTTAATTGTGCCAGAAACGTTATTCTCTTTTAGTGACTAACCGAGGGAATCAAACATTATCCTTTTCGACCTTTCCTTACCTTTTGGGTCTTTGTTGATGAGATTAGTTAGAAATTGTAGGGCGTGATTTCTCTTTCTAACTTATTTTTGGGGGTGTCGCGTGCGAATCACATGACTATATGATCCCATGATGAATAATGTCTGACATCCGTGATGATGCTGAAGTTGATTCTTTCTTTTCCATTTTTTCTAGGTGAATTCAGCACTGAAGGTTTCAAGATATTAAATTATGTTTGGCATCTTACCTAGAGGTGTAATGTTCCAAGCTTTTGGATTCTAAGATTTAATATAAAGCTATGGTAATGAAAGTTTCGTCCTCGATGCCTTCTGATCTTTCGCCTCCCAAGTCTGCGAGTGATCCTGATGAAAAGGAAATTAGCGACGATGAGGACGACGATCGCAACCATAAGCATCGAAGGAGAGAGATGCGTTCTGAGTCCTCGGAGCAAGATTCAACAGAGCCCACCATTACCAGACCATTCAGAAAGCACAATAGGCCTTTCCAAAACGGTTACCCTGTGAAGGATAATGAATCACGGGCTAATCAATCTTGGAAAAACTTTGACTCTTCTGATAGAGACTTCAACAAGTTTGAGAGGCGTCAACTGGGTTCAACTTCGTTTTCTCGACCAACAAGGCTGAACCAGTCATTCATTGGCAATATGGGTCCTGGTAGAGGAAGGGGGAGGGATAACGGTGCTTGGAATCATCGTGATCTGAGGTTAAATTCGGTTGACCTTGCTTCGCAAATGATTCAGAGGGGTCCTGTTACACCCGGTCTCTTTCCCGGCATGGGATTGCCGGGTGTTCCAGGCGTGCAAAATGGATCTTGGGGAACATTTGGACTGCTACCAGGAGCAGCTGGATGTATGGAGGCACTCCCTCCAGTTGGATTGCAAGGGACGTTTGTGCCCCCAATAGCTAGTTCTGTAAATATGGGTATTCCAAGGCAACGATGTAGGGACTTCGAGGAACGTGGATTTTGCTTGAGAGGCGACATGTGTCCTATGGAGCATGGTGTCAACCGTATTGTCGTTGAAGATGTGCAGGTACTTGCTCCACATAATAAATGTTGCTTTTGTCCCATTTCTTGAATTCCTGATGCTGGTAGGCCAAGTTGCATGTTTAGTATCCAAACGAGTTCTGCAATACATTTAAATTTATTTATGTACCTGATATGGCACATATTTGCAGCTTACTATAATAGTTTAGTTCTGTTGGATCAATTATTATGTAGCCTAATTGTGCTTGTAAGAGGAATCGTTCAAATGGGGTTTGCAAAGCAACGTAATAGGTATAGTTTTCATTGGGTGAACGCTTCCTGTCTGTTATTTATAAATTTGGTCTTAATACAATCCGGGTTGCAATCAAACCTGCTTCAATATGCTGTGTTGTGATGTCATATTATAATAGGTTTCTTGTACATTTCATTGTGGAGGGCTAGATGACATACTTACCTTATTGTTGTAATATGTACTAATTTAATTTGGTTTCTGAAGGAAAGCCTCCTTTATTGTGAACTATCAAGCTGTTGTTATTCCTTCAAATCTTTTTAATGTGTTTTAAATTTGCAGTCCCTTTCACAATTCAACCTCCCTGTTTCACTGCCAAGTGCACCCATATTAGGAACACCACCCATGCCAGGAGCCTTGGCTTCTGTTAGTTCTTCATCAGCAATGCTGATGAATAATAAGGGACCACATGGGAAATCTGGCAGGGCCATTGTTCCAGATGCAGCAGTTAACTCTTCATATACTGCCTCGGGTAATCTCGGTGCGTCCGACTTATATGACCCTGATCAGCTTTTGTGGAGTAACGGTGGTCCTGAAGAACCTCCATCTTTATCTCTGCACTCCCACCATCCCAATGACCCTACATTGTTAGATCATGATAATGTGGGTCTTCCAACCAGGAAAGCTCCTAATACGGGTCATCAGGACGGAGGCATCAAGCTTCCTGTTACTCCACAGGGCACAAGTTTGTCTGTTTGGGGAAAAATAAGACGGGGTAAAAATGACCCAAAAGGTGAATTTGGTTCTAATGTTAGTACTTCGGGATTTTCTGGAAATGAAAATGGTGTGACATCAGCTGGTGGAACAAGGAGTTCTTATCGGGGAAAGCAAATTATAGCCAATGCATCTGAGCAGAAATCAATCATTGTATCCAATCAAGGACAGTCTGATGCTAGCAATACTCCTAGGAAGCCAACCCAGAAAGCACTGCGCACTCTGTTTGTCAGTGGCGTTCCTCTGAAAAACAACAAAAGGGAGACGCTTTTTGCACATTTCAAGAAGTTTGGGAAGGTAATTGACATTCACATTCCCTCTAACAGTGAAAGAGCATTCGTGCAATTTTCCAAAAGAGAAGAGGCAGAATCTGCCCTTATGGCACCCGATGCAGTTATGGGGAACCGGTTTATCAAGCTATGGTGGGCTAACCGTGATAATATTGTGGACGAGGAAATGGGAAACATACCCTCAAATCCAAAACTTGTGACAACTATTTCAATTCCTGGCAATATCTCTAGTGCTGGAAGAGGGAAGGATATTTATTCAGCTCCTTCGAAGGCCGGTGAAGCTGCAGAACTAGGGACTCATCTGCAAGCGTCTGATCAATCAAAGCCTTTCACAACAAGTGGTCCAAAAGTCACCCCTGCAAATCAGAAGAAGCTGGAGAGTCTGGAGCTGCTGAAGGAGGAACTCCGCAAGAAGCAAGAAATGCTGGACCGTAAGCGTGATGAGTTCAAGCGTCAGCTAGTCAAGCTTGAAAGACAGGCATGCTTTCTATTTCTGTTTGCACCATTCTTTTAGTTTCTACTGAAAAACCATAAACTGTGCTGTCTTTCTTGCTTTTCTCCTTAGACACCCTTATCTGGTTAATTGGTTCTAGGTTCTAGATTTTAATGTACTTATTTCTGTTAATGGAGTCATAAGTTGATTTTATCACCATGTGCAAATGCAAAAACAAACTGATATTGGCATGTCGGTGTTGGGACCAGAGGCTTCAACTTTACTAGGAACAATCTCTACACCACACAAGAAATGATGACATGTTGCTCGATCGGAAGAGTCCTTGTGCCCATAGCAATTTTTTGTCTTTCACACTTGTTTCAACTGTTCATCTGAAACCATCATGCTTTTTGCTACTGCTCTTTTCACTTTAATCCTCTGTTTAGTTTAGTTATCCTAAAAACATATCCTTGTGTAGACTACGGTAAAGGGGGATGTAATCTCAGAGCCATCCAATAAGCGGCTAAAGGTGGGATTAGCTACTGATGCTGCCGATGTTTCTACTCCAAGGTCGTCCTCCGACGAAGCTGCTGCTGTGTCTGTAAAGCACTTGAGCACCTCTGATGATGTGGCATCCTCACAGAATGATGTAACAAATGGTATTAACAACTCGGCTGTGTCTGTCGATCCACCATCTGCAAGCGCATCATTATTGGCTGAGGAGTCATCTCCTATAAAGGAGCCGACTCGGGCTTCATTGGATTTTATCCCCATCTCTCTTGACAATGAACAAGATGGGGACAGCTGTCCCATCTCTTTTAAAATCTTGTCGCCTTTACCAACTGGTCTAGCCAATGTAAGTGTTTGGGAAATCATTTTACTTTCTTGCAGAGTATTTATCATGTGGTTTCATATTTCTGGTCCTTTTTAACGTTGATTTAAGCTCAAAGCCCTTGTTTAGCTTCCAGGGTCTGATTTCCTGTATTGCTATGCACCAGGTTGCTGCACTAGAGGAACATTTCTCAGCTTATGGTGAAATTACCCTTGTGAAATTGGAAGACATGGATGGGCAGGGGGACGGTGATGAGGCACAGACAGCCAAATCTTTGTTTGCGCTCATCGGTTTTAGAACACAAGCCTCGGCAGATAGAGCTTTCAATGACGGAAAGTGCTGGCAGGGTCAGACTATGAACTTCCGGTGGTCAGCTGATTCCAGCAATGTAGCCCCTCATTCAAATGAGGAATCGCCTTCTTCAGCAAGCCCGATGGATCTGAATGGGACTCAGCCAGTAGCGGAATCCAGGGAAAAGAGGTAGAATGAAGTAATCGCGTCATGACATCAGAGGAAGAAGCAAGTCTCGAGAATAACACGGGACGTCGAGCAAACCATTGAGGTAGTAGGACGAGGTCTAGGCAGTGCTGCTGCCATAACCACTGTACAGCAAAAGAAGGTAAACCCTCCCTGTGACAGTCGAATCTCATCTTTTGTTAGAATCCTCAGTTTGCAGAAACCAGGAATCCCCCTTTCTTGAAATGCCCAGATAGCTTCTCCTTACGATTTCCAATTCTTTTGGGAGGAGGTGGGACTCTTTTTCAAGGTCTGATAATTTGTAATCTCTTTGGGATTTCAATATTTAAAAAAATGTCGAAGGACTGGGATTTCCCGTAAAGGTTTTAGTTCCTTGTTGAAATTAGGACAAGATAAAATTTTTAATAGTCTAAAGCATAATGACATTGATTTCTAATAATAATTTAATCATATGTTTTTTAAACTCTTAGAACTAGTGAATCGTGGATAAAGCTAGGGTGATTGGGTTCGTGTTTAGACAAGATAAGACACGATACGAAATACTTCGATTCGAACATGTTCAGTGAAGGTTTTCGTATTATCATAGTAGATTCAGAAACAAACGGTCTTATAATGGGTAATACAAAATGACCTGTTAGACACAAAATAATTTAGTATAAAATAGACATAACATTCGAATTACATCATAATTCAATGAGCGAAAACTAAAACAAATCCATAAAATTTTCAAGATAAAATTATTAAAATAAATAATTTGATGTTCAAATGTTATACTAAAAATAATTTTGTAAGTATGTTACGATCGTATATTTGTAGACGGATTTTCACTTCATGCAAAAAAATTCTACTCATATATTACAAAATAAAATTATAAATCATGAAATAAAGAATTTAACTAACCAATATTTGTTGAACTTAACTAACCAATTTTAACTAACCAATAAAATTAGATTGATGGATGATAAATTCACACACTATAAGCATACAGATTGAAACAAGTAACATAGAGACGAGAGAGTTATTATTTCCACGAGGATAGCAAATAGAACCTTTTAGCATACACAATTGCGATTTCTATGTAGCCAAGCCAGTAACATAAATGAGTTTTTAAATCTGAAAACTAAATCAATGAAAAATAAAAATCAAGCAAAAAATTAAAATTCAATGAGTCGGAAAGGCCTAGGATCACATATCTCCTCCTTGTTTCATTAAATCCCTTCACTCGCTTATCCCAAATCCATATTAATTCTATTTACTGACCGGATTTTCATGTCCCTAAGTACCTCTCTCAAGTTTACAAAGGACTATTTCAAATTATCAGAGAACCTATATATCTATAGTGAATTACGAAGGCAAGAAACACATTAAGATATATGCTATTAGATATCGGCTTTGTAGTTAGGAGAACAACAACTTCTCTAGTCAGCTTCTCAAGCTGGGCGTTTGTGGTTGTCATTGTGTCCATTTGATGCAGCGTTGCGACTCTCTTGTTGATGCTTTCCGCTGCCCATTGTTAGCGACTTGCTCAAACAACTTCAAAAATTCATCAGGTGTCTTGTTCATCAACGTTCCTCCTGTAGCGGAATACATTATTGATTGAAGTTGTTCTTCCAAACCATCGTAGAAGCTTTGCACGAGCATCCACATTGGATCTCGTGATGCGGACATAGGCATAACAATTTTTTGAAACGCTCCCAAGCTTCATACATGGACTCGGTTGAATGTTGACGAAAGGTTGTGATCTCATTCATGATCCTTATAGTTCGGCTCGGTGGGAAATATTTGGCCAAAAACTGCTTCGAAAGATCTTCCCATGATCGGACTGCATCTTCTGGCAAGGAATAAAGCCAAGATCGGGCCTTGTCCCATAATGAAAATGGAAACAATCTCATTCGGATTGCCTCAACTGAAACTCCATTGTATCTAAACGCGTCGCACAAATCTTCAAAATGAGTGAGATGCTAGTGGGGGTGTTTGTTTGATAAGCTGCCAAAACATGAGTTCTCGATCATGTGGAGTATGAACGGCTTGATCTCAAAATTCCGAGCTTGAATTGCTGGAAAGAAATCTGGTGGGCTCATGAGGAGTAAACTGAGCAAAGTCCCGCATAGTCCTTCTCGGAGCTAGTGGATTAACTTTTTGAATCTCGTTGTTATTGCCATTGTTCTGATTTTTGTCTGTTATCGTGCTCCGTTGACTCCTTCGGAGTGCTCGAAATGTCCCCTCAATTTCAGGATCGAACGCAAATAAATCTTTGATGCGTGTCCGACACATACACCATACTCAAGGCACCATCCTCCTCCTTGGCAGTTGAAGGCCCTGATCATCCTTCTTCCTCTGTAGCATCTATCAAATCTATATCAACGTCGATTACGTCTCAACCTGGAGATCAAGAAATCAACTCGAAGTTTGTAAAGTTGATATAAACCATTCAAGGAGAGGAATGTGCATACATGTTGATGGGGTATTTGAGGAAGAAGCAAAGTCAACTACCACCATTCCTCCACAAGTTTGACAACTTCTTCAAGAGTTCAAAGATATGTTTCTAGAGTTCAAAGATATACCTCAAATCGACCTCATCCCTGGAGTTTCACAGTCTAATCGTCTTGCTTATTGATGCAATCTAGACGAAGCCAAGAAACATCGGCACCAAATCGACGAACTCGTGTAAAAGGGATATGTTCGAGAAAGCCTTAGCCAATGTGTTATTCTTGCTATTCTAGTTCCCAAGAAGGATGACTCATGGTGGATGTGTGTTGACAGTGGAGACATTGACATAATCACCATCATGTAAAGATTTTCAATTCCTCGACTTGACGATATGCTTGATGAACTACACGAATCAACGATATTCTCAAAGGTAGTGATGTGGGGATACCAAGATGGTACGCTTCGATAACAACCTAATGAAGCGAGGATGACAAGAAGAAGAGAAAATGAAATATAGTATTTCCTCCCGACAAGATCTGAAAAGCTAGTGGAGCAGACGCGACCCTTGGGCTGTAAGTTGTGACACGAACCATGAGATCGTAGCGTTTCTTGGTTGTTCGTCATCAGAGAATCGTGTCGCTCGGTGCTCCTCTCGTCGCCTCGCTTACTCGATAACAACCAAGTTGAGCCCTCCAGTAGGCGACATTGGTTGAGGTGTGAACGAAGCGACGACCGTCCTTGTATCAGGTAGACTTGCTAAGAGGCTACCATCAAATTCGAACGAGGGAATGAGATGAGTAGAAGATAACGCTCAAGACCAAGTACATCATATATGAGTGTTTGATCATGCCATTTGGCATCTCAAAGGCGCCAAGCGCTTTTATGCGGCTGATGAACCGGGTGTTTCGCCCCGTCCCGCATCACCCTTCATCGATAAATTTGTGGTTGATTATTTTGATGACATCCTCGTGTATAGTCGCAACAAGAGCGAGCATATGGAGAATCTCATATAGTTGTTCGAGAAGTTAAGAGAGCAACAATTGGAAACAAAAAGAAGTGTGAGTATACGATACCCCAGTTTTTGTTCTTAGGGTACGTCGTCTCAAAGGATGGCATTTAAGTCTACGATAGCAAAGATCGATGCTATTCAAGATTCGCAATCCCCAAGACAACTCATGATGTTCGAAGTTTCCACAGCTAGGTTCATTCTATATGAGATTCATCCAGAATTTCAATACCATTGTTGTTCCCATGACCGAGTGTTGGAAAGAAATGATCTTTGAGTGGTTGACTGTAGCCCATTCGAGTTTTGAGTTGCTTAAGAGTCGGCTACGTGAAGCACTATTAATACGGGAACTACAAGGAATAGATGATTTTAATATCGAAAACGAATGAGAACGTCATTGGAAAGTGTGTGGAATGGAGTGACGCTGGAATGGACGGAAGATGTGTAGGGTAGGCGGCTGCATGATGAAAAAGAAGGGTTGAGATCATTCTCTACGGATACAGATGCACTACCGTGAAAGAAGACTCGGATAGACGCTGCATGATGAAAAAGAAGGGTTGAGATCATTCTCTACGGATACAGATGCACTACCGTGAAAGAAGACTCGGATAGACTCGTTTGACCATGGATAGAGAGACACTATCACGAACAAGACGAGGGTGATGAACAACGCGGAGGATTTAGAAATACCGCCACTGATTAAACGCTCAACTCAATCCGCACTTGGAATCCACCAAATGAAGAAAAAGGTTGAAGGAGAATCCACTCACTTCGGACAGAAGACAAAGTCTTACAAAAGGGTTTATAATCTGATAATCAAAGTTGTCTCCAATGAATTACAAATGTACCTTATATAGTAGCCTTGGAATGAAAAGAAATTAAATGCAATAACAACCAACTAAATGCATGCAGAACTTAATACTAGCCATAATGGCTTATTGGGAATAAATGCAACTCAATGCAAGATAGTGGATGCGTGAGTGGTTTGACAATCAATGCGTCTTCAATGCAAGGTTGTTTATGCTTCGACCAGACTTGCTTCGACCAGGTTTGCTTCAATGGATCCCTTGCTTTGATTGAAGTGTAAGTTAATCGATGATGAGCAAGTGGACAGCTCTAGTCGATGGTGCGTCGATGGTCCTTGTATCATCCTCCTCTTGTTGAGAAGAGTTTGTCCTCAAACTCACAAGATCATTGTCTTCAACAAATGGAATAAGGTCTTTGACTTTGAAGGTGGCCGAAACTCCAAACTCTCCTAGGAGATCAATCTTGTAGGCGTTGTTATCGATGCGCTCAATGACCTTGAAAGGACATTCTAAGGCATCAACCTGTTTTTCCTTTTGCCGGGAAATCCCTCCTTCCTAAGATTGATCCACACTAAGTTTCCAAGCTGGAGAATCTTCTCCCTACATCTTCGATTGACCCTCTCTTCATAGCGTTTGTTGGCCTTCTCAGACGTGAATCTTCTCATGAAGCATTCTCAGGTCCTTTGCACGCTCTTCAGCTTCCCGACTAACTAATCTCACATCATTCATAGGCATTAGTTCGATAAGGACTAAAGGATTGAGTCAATAAACTACCTTGAAAGGTGACGACTTCGTTGTCGAACTTGGAGCTCTGTTGTATGCAAACTCCGCATGAGCAAGCTTAATGTCTCAATCCTTATAATTCTTCGAGACTAAGGTTTGAAGGATTGCAGCCATGGTACGATTGACAACCTCTATCTGACCATCGGTTTGCGGATGATATACTGTACTAAAGACGAGTTACGTTCCCAACTTGTGCCATAACGTCTTCCGGATGTAACTAAGGAATTTGACGTCTCAATCTGACACGATCATTTTCGCACCCCATACAATCTAAGGACTTCTCGAAAATACAAATCTGCTACATTGGTTGCATCATCCGTCTTCTGGCATGGAATGAAATGTGCCATCTTCGAGAATCTATCGACCACCACCATGATCGAATCCTTCCTCCGATGCGTCCTTGGTAGTCCTAGCATGAAATCCATACTTACATGCTCCCATGGTCGCTCAGGGACTGAAAGTGGAATATACAATCCTTGGGGCTGGACTCGGCTCTTTGCTTGTTGGCAGATAGCACATCTCGAGATAAGACCTCGCACTTGTTTCTCCATTCGTGGCCAATAAAAGTTCTCTAAGAGCATTGACAAAGTCTTATCGACTCCAAAATGTCCGGCTATTCTTCTTCCATGAACTTCATGAATAAGGAGCTCTCGAGTTGAACTCCTGGGGATACACAACTTTGAATCTCGAAATAAGAATTCATTCACCTGATGGAATCGATCGATGGCTGGAACTGCGCATGGGACAATTATCCCTCTAAAGTCTTCATCGTCCTTATACAAATCCTTCAGGTACTCAAATCCAATCAGCTTTGACTCCATTGCGGATAATAGAGTCATCTTCCTCGAGAGAGCCTCAGCGACTACATTCTTCGCTCCTTGTTTGTGCTTCAAGACAAAGGTGAAAGCTTGTAGAAACGTGACCCACTTCGCATGTCGTCGACTGAGCTTGTGTTGACCGTTGATGTATTTGAGAGATTCATTGTCGGTGTATAACACGAACTCTCAGGGCAACAAGTAATGGCTCCACATCTCGAGTACTCGAACGATGGCTAGGGATTCCTTGTCGTACGTCGAGTAGTTGAGTTTGGCACCATTGAGCTTCACGCTGATGTATGTAATGGGTCTCCCCTCCTACAACAAGACTCCACCGATCCCAACTCCAGATGCATCACATTCGACTTCGAACATCTTCGCAAAGTTAGGTAAGGCATGAACGGGTGCTTCCCTTAGACACTCTTTTAGTCGCTCGAAACTAGCTTGTGCGACTGAAGTCCACTCGAACTTGTCACCCTTCAAACATTCGGTGAGTGGGGCTGCGATCGAGCTAAAACCTCGAATGAACCTCCTATAGAACGATGCTAAGCCATGGAAGCTACGACCGTCGTGGAAATTCTTTGGCACTAGCCATTCCTTAATCGATTTGATCTTGCTTTCGTCAACCTTGATTCCTTCAACAGATACTACAAAACCAAGAAATATCACACTCGGCTGAAAGAACTCACGATTCTTAAGATTTCATACAGCTTCTCCCCCTGAAGTGTACGGAACACAACCCTTAGATGGTCAACATGCTCCTCGTAGTTTCGACTGTAGATGAGGATGTCGTCGAAGTAGACGACCACAAACTTCCCCATGAAAGATCGCAAGACATGGGTCATCAATCGCATGAACGTGCTATGTGCGTTTGACAAACCAAATGGCATCACCAACCATTCGTACAACCCGTACTTAGTCTTCAAGGTCGTCTTCCACTCGTCCCCTTCTTTCATTCGAATCTTGTGGTAGCTACTCACAAATTCACTTTCGAAAATACCTGCGCTCATGCAAATCATCCAATATATCATATAGTGGAGTTATAGGAAAACGATACTTCATCGTGATCTTGTTGATCGCTCGACAATCCATGCACATTCGCCAAGTGTCATCCTTCTTTGGCACCAATATGCTGGGACTGAACAAGGGCTCAAACTCTCTCGAACCAAGCCCTTCTTGACTAACTCATCAACCTGACTCTACAGCTCCTTAGTTTCCTTTGGATTGCATCTATAAGTTGGTCGATTAGGTAGAGATGCTCCTTGAACCAAGTCAATCTGGTGTTGAATGCTTTGCATAGGTGGTAGTTCGACTGGCAGCTCCTCCGAAAACACATCCTTGAATTCCTCGAGTATGGATACGGCTAGGGGATGGCTCGTCGATTGACCCGAGGCTGCTTCGACAAGAACCACAAAGTAAGCCTTCTCACTTTCGTGAATTGCTCGAACCAATTGTACCCCCTTGAGAGGCTGATCGGTAGATCGATTCTGTGGTGTTATCTTAAGCTGTGTGGTCAGGGGCATCAAGGTGACCTTCTCGTCGACTCTAATAGAATAGGTATTGCGATACCCGTCATGTTGCGCGCGCCAATCAAACTGTCACGGTCTTCATAGGAGCAAGTGGCACGCTGTTCGCGTAGAAAACAGACCACGTCGGAAATATTTGGCAATTGGACTCACAGGGAATTGTATGTGGTCGCCAGAAAGATGAATTTCAATGATAAAGGACAAGGCTGTTATAAATTCAAAGTTTTACAAAAGTAAACGAACGCTTACAGCCATAAAAAATGAAGGAAAAAATGGTGGTACGGATGATGGAGGCGCTGTAGACTTGCTGCTGGAGGTGCGACTGGAGCTGACGTCACTGCTGACGCTGTATACTCGTTGTCGCGAAATGCAGGCCTGGAGCTGACGTCACTGCTGACGCTGTAGACTCGGTACAGTGCGCTGTAGATTTGCGCCCCGTGAAGCAGAGTCTGGCGAAGGTCGGATGTGGATGCTATGGCCCGGATGAACACCTTGGTGGCAGAGATGCAGGTGGAGGATGATTGTCGGAACTACGGTTGCTCGTCCCGACGTTGGAGGTGATGGTGGAAGTTGAGTGTCGAGACTACGGCTGCTCGCCTCGACGATGGGAGTGCTGGCGGAAGGTTGATCAACGGAGCTACGGTTGCTCACTCCGCTGTTGGAAGGATGACCCAATAAACCCAGGCCGAGGTATCTACTAAACTAAGGGTGACGAGCAATACAAAGCTTATGTTTGGCTGATTGATCGTGAGTTTTCTAAGTAGAATCTAGTCTCTATTTTATACTGAATTCTGTAAGTCCTTGCACGCTCCACACGTCCTCAAAAAATCCCTTAAATCGTGGCATGATCTTAACCTCTCTCCAGGGATCTCGGAGTTTGTTTTTCAGAGATTCTTCTAACCTCCACTTAATGAGATCGTGCGTGGGACGTGTTCAGGTGAGTTGTAGACTTAGCTCACACTCGTATTTCTAAAAAAAAGGGTCGTAGACTTAGGCTGTTGCGGACTGGGGATTCGGCACAGTCGACGGGCTATAGACTTAGCTAAGGCCTTCGTTCCAATGTGGGCTGTAGACTTAACACAGGCCCAGAATATTCTCTCTGTCAACATAAGCCTCCGTCTTTTTGCTTCGGCAACTTTTCGTCGCCTGAGCACAGTTGTCAGATTTTTGGGTTTAACAGAAGCGTTTCGTTTTCCCGCCTTTCACTTACGCCCTACGCCTCAAAATCCTTTCCCTCCAAGAAACCTCGGTTCTCCTTGAAACCCTAACTTCTTTCCAAAGAAAACTCCGATGTCGACTCTTGGCGCTTTCTAGTGGTACCAACAACGTGCCGGTCCCGCCGGTGTCGTTCCTACTGAGGACGGCGAGGGTCTAACCCTTGGTCCTGTCCTCGGCGCCCATCTTTTCCCAGACCTCGTCCCTTACGAGTATCTGAAGACAGCGTTTCAGATTCCCATCTGCCGGGTAGACTTCGTCGACCCCCTCAACTGGGAGGACAAGAGTGGCTTCCTCTGCTTTCCTTCCGTATAGAAAACCCTGTTCCGACAGTGGTTCACTTGTTGGCTGGAGAAATTGGAGGGCAAACTCAGGACGTGCGGTCTTTGGTCCTTCATGAAGATTACCATGCTTGGGAAGCATTGTGACCCAAGGGTATGTGCCAGTCTACTTCCTCTCTGGAATAGCGAGGTAAACTGCTTCTATCTGCCGGAGGGTCCCATGACCATTACTTTAGAGGATATTTACTTCTTGACCGAGAGTAGTGTGGCTGGAACCCCTGTTCGCTTACATTCCTTGGATGGTGACTATCATCCTAAAGATATGCTACAGATTCAGAATATAGCAGAGAAGCATCTTAAGATGATCAAGGATCGGTCCCCTGCTGTCTGGGGCAAGGCTGAAGAGGTTGAGTTCTTCAGCATCTGGTTGAGCAAATACGTTTACTGCTTTGCTGGCAAGAGGGTGCCGAAGCTTGTATACAGGATTGCCAATTTCCTGAGCACGGTGAAGAGCAGGGTGACTTGGGCACCATTCTTGCTGGGTATTATCTCAGAGTCTCTATAAGGCCAGCGCGTTTGCCTAGCCCTTCCCAAAATATCCAACTAGTGGCCTTCTTTGGATGGTGCATTTATGGGCCTGCATATGGCTTCCAGGACTCTCTGGATATCAGATGCCCCCCGGCGTTGCTAAGGATAGCTGTTATGGGATTCATATGCTCAAATCTTGCTGCCAGTCAAAGGATCAATGGATGTGGGCCTCTGTTACAGGGCACATGAAACACCTGATCGACATTGACCGGAGTGAACGCCGTAACTGGCACCCATTCCCAGTTGATCATGCCGTCATCAAGCGCCGGAAGAAGCTGGAGCCGAGTGTCTACTGGGACTCTGTTCTTACCAGCAGAGTCTTAGCCTGCGCAACAGAGTCAGGCTTCAGCTTTGAAGTTTATAATCCTCAGCTGTGCGCTAGACAGTTGGGTTTTGCCAAAGCTCTGCAGCCCCATACTTCGATGACTCCAACATGTCTTCTAGGAGTAGCTGTGTCCTTTCTAAGAACTCCTTCCAGGCTGCGATGGATCTCTTATCAAGGAAGACGGAGCTTAGGCGCATGGAATTCCCTCTTGAGAGCGCCATAGTCTACGTCACTTAAGCTTTTTCTAATCAGTGGTCGTTGACTTTCAAGGCTCTTCGCAGCAAGATGAGGTTCCTGGATGTCTCTACAGAGCCGGACCTACATCTCACTCACCACTGAATTGAAGTTAAAGGCTGGGCAGAAAGTGCCAGCTGGTAAGATTTAACAGCTCTCCTTTTTACTAATCGCTTTTTTGAAAATGAATCTTTTTTTCTGTATTTCAGCAGCAGTGGATGAAGAATCTGGATCTGGATGGGGTAGACTAGCGTACCATGTAAAGGCATCTCCCGTGAGAGTTTGGAAACAACTTTAGTTTCCAAAAATCATTAGCTGCAGCTTCCCCGAGTTGATGGGTGAATCACGCTATATGCTCCAGAGGGGTCATCTCATCCTCTCCTGAAAAGCGGGTGAAATCAGGCACTCTATACTCTCTGGGCAATGGGAATTCCCTGTCAACATATGCCGGATAAGGACTCCTGTAGAAGTTAGGATCATCCTGTCTCACGACTCCAGATACCATCTGTTCTAGCACTTAGGCTATCGTTTCCCTCAAATTTAATGGGGGTGGACGACCAACCGGCTCTCGTACAGGGTCTTGACCCCATCTTTCTCCTGCGTAAGGCGCTCTTTCAACGCCCTTCGCTGGCAGCGAGTCTACAGGGACTTTAGTATAAAAACTTTCTACCCGGGACGGACCCCTTGCGCTTGGCAAGTCTCCTGGCGGAATTTCATTTATGGGGGCTTTTCCAGGTCGACGAGCGGGGACAGAAGGTGCATATCTATTTGTCTCACCTTGAGCCTCGCCGTACTCGTCCTCTGGGTTTACCGCATAGACGACATTTTGCCTCCATTCTGTGGGCGATCGAGAAGAGGCTGACCTAGAAGGGGATGTCATGTCCCTCAATTCTGCAGGGTATTGGTTATCACCATTCCAAGGATCATCATTTTGGAAAGAGACACTCCTTTTCTCAGTGCGCCGCGCATCTCCCATAAAGGAGAATTCCCTGTCTACGGGGTTATTCGCACCTACGACAGCACTGGGCCTATTTAAGGCACTGATTTGCTCTAGAATCCGAGTCATATTGTTTTCCAGTCCAGATATCCGTCTGTCGACCAAATTCTTCATATCGTTAAATTCCTTATGGAACTCGAGCCTCGATATGAATTCGGAAGGCGCGTGTCCCACAAACTCGGTCTGTGTCTCGTTCAACTGACCACTTAGGGCCACATTTTCAGTGATCGCATCCCCTGTTTGAAAAGTACCATCTCCATCTAATGGAGGTGGGGGATCGCGGTTCGCACCACTTCTAGTATTTTTTGCCATCTGCAAATATGAGGTATTTTACTTGCCTCCCACTGTGGTCGCCAAAGACGTGTTCGCGTAGAAAACGGACCACGTCGGAAATATTTGGCAATTGGACTCACAGGGAATTGTATGTGGTCGCCAGAAAGATGAATTTCAATGATAAAGGACAAGGCTGTTACAAATTCAAAGTTTTACAAAAGTAAACGAACGCTTACAGCCATAAAAAATGAAGGAAAAATGGTGGTACGGATGATGGAGGCGCTGTAGACTTGCTGCTGGAGGTGCGACTGGAGCTGACGTCACTGCTGACGCTGTAGACTCGGTACAGTGCGCTGTAGATTTGCGCCCCGTGAAGCAGAGTCTGGCGAAGGTCGGATGTGGATGCTATGGCCCTGGATGAACACCTTGGTGGCGGAGATGCAGGAGGAGGATGATCGTCGGAACTACGGTTGCTCGTCCCGACGTTGGAGGTGATGGTGGAAGTTGAGTGTCGAGACTACGGCTGCTCGCCTCGACGATGGGAGTGCTGGCGGAAGGTTGATCAACGGAGCTACGGTTGCTCACTCCGCTGTTGGAAGGATGACCCAATAAACCCAGGCCGAGGTATCTACTAAACTAAGGGTGACGAGCAATACAAAGCTTATGTTTGGCTGATTGATCGTGAGTTTTCTAAGTAGAATCTACTCTCCCTTTTATACTGAATTCTGTAAGTCTTTGCATGCTCCACACGTCCTCAAAAAATCCCTTAAATCGTGGCATGATCTTAACATCTCTCCAGGGATCTCGGAGTTTGTTTTTCAGAGATTCTTCTAACCTCCACTTAATGAGATCGTGCGTGGGACGTGTTCAGGTGAGTTGTAGACTTAGCTCACACTCGTATTTCTAAAAAAAAGGGTCGTAGACTTAGGCTGTTGCGGACTGGGGATTCGGCACAGTCGACGGGCTATAGACTTAGCTAAGGCCTTCGTTCCAATGTGGGCTGTACACTTAACACAGGCCCAGAATATTCTAT
Organism: Melastoma dodecandrum; assembly: GCA_029817715.1. Taxonomy (NCBI): domain Eukaryota; kingdom Viridiplantae; phylum Streptophyta; class Magnoliopsida; order Myrtales; family Melastomataceae; genus Melastoma; species Melastoma dodecandrum. The sequence goes on from JARUPY010000605.1 coordinate 4,386,545, forward strand.
CGTGTCAAGACACGCGTTCATCGGAATAACGTCGCAAATAACTTCATCCTTGTAGCTTTTCCCAATAGAAAATGGAACTCGTGCTCTCTGGGTCACTCGAACATCAGTATCCTTGTTGAGCCATTGTAGTCAACATGGATGAGGATAAGCTTCAATAGACAACTTAAGATTTTCGACCATCGTCCTCGACACGGCATTGGCGCAGCTCCCCCTATCCATAATCACCAAACAAACTTTTCCTTCGACTGTGCACATGGTGTAGAAAATATTTTCCCTTTGATCTTCATCTCTAGCGGGTGTCACGCTTAAGGCTTTTCGGACGACCTACAACTCTCCTTCGTTTGGGTTCTCATCAATCTCCTTTACATCCCAAATAGGATTGACGTTCTCATCAAACTCTTCTTCTCCATCGGGCAGCTCTCTACTGACAACGTTTCTCCTCGTCGGACACTCAGACGCCATGTGTCCTATTCCTTGGCACTTGAAACATCGTCGATTGGTATCTTTCTCGTTCAACTTGACTTCTGGTCTGGTAGTCGATGGTTGAGTTTTTCTTGACGTCGTCGACGGTGGCTTTTCCTGGGAGCTAGTCTCCTTGTTGGAAGGCGAATCCTTCACGAATGGGCGGGTGCTCGATCTCCTCGCCTGCTGTTGCTCAACCTCGTGGGCAAGCGCTCTAACATCGTCGAAGGTCCAATACTGCTGAAGTTCGATTGTATCCGCGATCTAAGGCTTAAGTCCCCGAAGATACCTGACAACGGTTTGCTCTTAGGCTTCTTGGACATCACACTGCCGCAAGAGTCTCTCGAACTCCCTCATGTACTCCGATACACTTGAAACTTGCTGAAGCGACTACAGTTTGAAGTAGAAATCTCGTCGATAATGCTCCGACAGGACATCTTAGTCATAGCCCTCTTCATTTTCGACCACGTACGAATTTTATCAAGTCCTTCTCTTCGGCGCTGCTGGTTGGTGTTCTCCCACCACAAGCTGGCGTACTTCTTCAACTTTAACGCAGCTAACTTATCCTTTCATTCCTAATGCACCTCTTTATAGTCGAAGATGTGCTCTACCGTGAGCAACTAGTCGATGAACTCATCGGGGTCCAAGTTTCCTTCGAACTCCAGAATCTGAACACTCATCGTCGGGGCTTTTCTCTCCTTCCTACGATATTTCGATGAAGATCCTCGTTGAGACTCCCCATGCCATGGGTTCTCCTCATCATCACTGTCTAATCGACTACGGGAAGTCGATGCATGATGAGTTTGCAACGACTGTAGTTGCTGCTGAAAATTGGCGATATGCTGCTCAAGCCGACCAACGTGTGCTTCATCTAGAGTCATACCGCATTGCAATCTTCCGACCATGGCAATCGTGCGCTCTGATACCAAGATGATAAGGGTATGGCAAGGAATAGATGATTCTAATACCAAAAACGAATGGGAACATCACTGAAAATGGTGTGGAATGGAGTGACGCTTGAATGGACAGAAGGCGTGTAGGTAGGCGATGAGGAAAGGAAGGCTTGAGATCATCCTCCACTAATACAGATGCACCACCGTGAAAGAAGATTCCATAGACTCGTTTGACCGTGGAAACAGAGACACCACCCCGAACAAGACGATGGTGAGGAACAATGTAGAGGATATAGAAACACCTCCACCGGTCGAACGCTCAACTCAATTCGCACTTGGAATCCATCATATGAAGAAAGAGGTTGAAGAAGAATCTACTCACTTCGGACAGAAGACAAAGTCTTACAAATGGGTTTATAATATGATAATCAAAGTTGTCTCCAATGAGTTACAAAGGCAACTTATATAGTGGCCTTAGAAAGAAAAAAAAATTAAATGCAATTACAACCAACTAAATGCATGCAGAACTTAATACTAGCCATAACGACTTATTGGAAATGAATGCAACTAAATGCAAGATAGTGGAGGCTTGGGTGGTGTGACAATCAATGCGTCTTCAATGCAAGGTTGCTTCTACTTTGACCAGACTTGCTTCGACTAGGCATGCTTCGACGGATCCCTTGATGACAGCTCTAGTTGATGGTGGGTCGATGGGCCTTGTATCACTAGTATTGGTGCTTCCTGATTTCACGAAGGTGTTCAAAGTTGAGTGTGATACCTCTAACATCGACATTGGAGGAGTATTTCTACAAGAGGGTTGACTCATTGCCTATTATTTGAGTGAGAAGTTAGGCGATGTTTTTTCTGAACTACGCCACCTAAGACAAGGAGTTTACTCGATTATTAGAGCATTGGAGAAGTGGAACCACTATCTACTACTACTGGGAGTTTGTCCTTCACACTGATCATGAAGTCTTGAAACATCAATGAGCAAGCGAAGCTCAATCAACGACAGGTGAAGTGGCTAGAATTTCTTCAGTCATTCACACTAGTGTTGAAACACAAATCTAGAGCGAAGAACAGCGTAGCGAACATGTTTTCTTGGAACTGATGGGTTTGAGCTACGTAAGGATTTGTACTCGACCGTCACAGACTTTGGAGATATCTATAAGGCTTGCGTGGAGAAATACAGTCATCCCTATAATGTAGCCATATGCTTCTTGTTCCATGGAGTCAAGCTATGCATTCCTTGAAGATTTGTTAAAGACGTGTTTATTCAAAATATGCATGGATGACTTACAGGACCCTTTGTAGTCCAAAAGACTCTTGATATGCTGTAAGAGCTTTTCTATTGGCTTAGGCCAAGGATGTCAATACCTTAATTCAATGGTGTGCGACTTGCCATCGTAGGAAGAGTCACGTTCGACCCCAAGGGTTTTACATTTTGTTACCAGTAGCTGACTGTGGGGGCATGCGAGCATGGATTTCATCCTTGATTACGTCGATCACAACGATAGAAGGATTAGATCATGGTAGTTGTGGGTCGATTCTCGAAGATGGCTCACTTCATTCCATGCAGGAATACAAATGATACCTCCCATATTGCAGACTTCTACTCTTGGGAAGTTGTTCCACTACATGGAGTTCAAACATCGATTGTGTCAAACCGTGCCTTCTACTTTAGGGAAGTTTACTTTCTTGTTGTGTTTTGTGTTTGCCTTCTAGGAAGCTTCTTGTATGGCGGCGGCTTTATTGGTCCCAAATCTTCTCTTGGCCAAAACGTCACTCCTTCAAGCGGATCCAATATACGCCCATAAGTCTCCTAAATGTATGTAACTTGAATCGCAATCCACATAATCCTCTTCAACCCTTTTCGAGTAGTTGACACAAGGTATTACATGTGGCCATGTGTCCCAGAAGTTACAACTATGAGATCTACTACCAAAATCCATTAAGTATTTATCAGTATCATAACCAGCCAACAACACCTCAAATCGCTCCGCAAATGAAGGTTTGACCACATACCTACCTGACCTTTCTTTAAGCAACTCTACTTCTTTCTTAATATTTGGAAGCAATATGTCATTGCTGGCACGCCCTACTTTCTTCTTCTGAGCTTGCCGCACCATTAACAGTCGGCAAATAATCTCCAACATATTGATAAGAGGTAATCATCGTGCATCAATTATCTATGAATTGAAGGTCTCACACATGTTGTTAGTGATAGTGCCACACTTACTTGATTTGTGGAAAAATGATTTGCAGAAATGTTCAGGTCGTTGATTCAGGAAATGTTCAGGTCGTTGCTTCAGGTAGAGGTATTCCATCACGCCTTTCCCTCATCTTATTCAAAGCATTTGCATAATTCGTCTTATTCGTGCTCTTCACAACCTTGTCAAAACAAGTTTTCATGAACGAATCCTTGTGCTTAATCTTCCAATTTTGGTATATGTGCTTTACACAATTCCTATGTTTTGCATTTGGTGTGAGATTCGCCAATGCATGAAGTAGTCCCCAGCAAATGAATAGGGAAATTCAACAAACATATGATAACTAGTAAAACATAAATGCCAAGTTAAAATTCACATACATACCTTATGTTCGTCATTTCTGAAGGTCCAGCCATTACCATAACCAACTCCATGAATTCTGAATAACAACTCCAGAAATCAGGTCTATGATTCACAATTTTCCCCTTTGACCACAGCCCAAGCAATGGAAAACATTCATTCATTCCCATCACGTCCGACGACACTTAAAAGAATCTCACCACATTTTTGCTTTGCAAATGTGCCATCAAATTCAATGAAAGGTCTACATCCCTTTAAGAAACCAATTCACAAAGCATCAAAGCAAATGAATAATCTTTTAAAAGTTGTATACATACCTATTGATGAGGTTAAATCACAAGCCAGTAGTTCAAATGTAGGGTTTGGATATTTCAACTTCTGAGCACCAATATATGGACGAAGATCCTTAAAATGATCATTGAGGCTGCCATATTCCAACTTCTTAGCCAAATCAACTAGCTTTGTATATTGTCATCAATGAGATTTCCAGGTTGTGCTTTTCCATAATTTCTAGCTGAGTTTCTTGGGCTATCACACCATACTTACAAATACTCCCCTCCATGAATTGAGATAAGAGCCACGTTGTTGTAGTTTGACGATTACTTATACTACGACTACATTTATGCTCATTTAATATAGAATGAACAACAAATATCATCTCCTTTTCAGTCCAAGACCCATACAACCTCCAAGGACAACCTTTAACACAAACAGTTTCCTACCTATCCTTTGTACTTCTCTTCCACCTCAGATTATACCTGTTAGCAATAGTATACTGTTGAATAGCCTTATAAAGTTGCCTAGGTGTTTCAAAATACATTCCAACTTTCCATTCTATAGTTTTTTTATCACAATAGGGGTTATACTCGCTAAATATATGCGTCAATTTTTTTCATCTTTCTCTTATGGGTGAATAGCCATCATCATTTCCCATTTCTTCATCACTTCTCTCATATTCTAACACAGCACCGTCCTCAACCATGTCGACATCACTAACATCAATTTGAGCTTTATTTCCCCTAACTTCCTCATCCACTTCCAAATTGTCAACACCACCCCTAACTTCTTCCTCATCTTTCAAACCATCAACACCACCCCTAACTTCATCATCCCCCTCCTCCTCTTCTAAATTAGTTATTTCTTCCTCTCCCTAATCTTGTTCCACCTCATTAGTATCAAGTTCATTACACTATGCACCTACATCAAATTCCCTTACACCCCCTTCCTCACCTTCAATGTAAATCTTTACTTTCTCACCATCACATTCATCTACCATTTTCATTACATGGTTGTCTTCTAAAATATTTTTCAGCAACAAAAAACTCGTCTTAGAAAACAATACCATATTCTTTGAACCTTACTAATTCCAGAGCCTTTGGTTAGAGCAACTAGTTTAAAATATCCTAGTAAATCAATGTCAACTTCGTCATACTTTACTACTTACCACCATCGTATGAGCCTAATCCAAAACAATTCATTCCCCCTCCAACATGCAGATTCAAAGTAATGCGCTTCGCCATATCTGTAGATATAAAAATCTATTTCACGCACAACTTATCTACAACACCCAAGTAGAAACGTTGCCACAAAGGCCAAGGACAAACATACCTTCTTCAATTGCAGACATTCATGTCTTCTGTCATAGAGGTACAACGCTCTATCAAGTAAACCACCCTGTGGGCGTCGTGTCTCGCCCTCGGGCACGACCAGCCACCCAAACACACATACAACGGAAGCCTTTTATTTTGATGAAGACACTGACTTGTATTATCTAGCGTTCCCACAAATACAACCCAATCCCTCCATGCATGCATACATCCCTTCACAAGTCCTCATACATATAGGGATCGTGGCTATTCACTAACTATTACAACATTTCCTAAGGGTCGTGTCACTTAGAATGTAACCGCCCTCTAGTACCCTTTGGGGTCGCACCCTTTCTAATCTATTCGCCCCTTACAAGCGTTGTGGCTATCCAAGGGGAACCCACTCAAGGAACGCACCCTTTCACCAACACCACCCTCTCAAGGGTCATATCCTTTCATACGCGCCCCCTCACAATGTGACGCGTCCAAACACTCTTTCAGTCTCTCGTACCTTTGTGACCAAGGCTGTCCATGAACCATACCACTCTAGGTCCGTGTACATTCGTGCCTCTTCAGAACACCGCTCATGGGACTGCCCACGAACATCTCTCAAGCGTCTGCGCCTACGTATTCTGGTCACGTTGCGCTTCTTGCCTAGCTTCATTGTCCGAGCACCGACTCGAACCCTCACTTGATCCGTCAAGTGTCAACGAACGCACCTACGCTCGCTGTTGTCCATGCGCTCGGACCCATGGATGCTGCCCAAACAACCTCGCTCAAACTTCTGTAAACGAGGGGCACCGACCCTCCTCTTATCCCCATGACATCTTCTACCTTGAAATAGATGTCCCTGCCTCCAATAAGAAACCTTACACAAGCGCCTCACCTCCCTTGCTGGTGCGATTATGACTTTTGTCAAGGTGGTGAAACTTTAGGAATTTCAACGATTTTTTGGGTTCAAAATTAGATCTTGGGAAGGCATTTATTATGGGGGAAATTTTGGATTCTTTGGAAAAGTCAATTCCACTTGTATTTGACAGTTAGCCTCCGTTCAATCCACGTAGTATTTCGAACGAAATCATCCAACACAAACCAAAATAAAGAAAACGTACGAAGTTAGAGATAAAAGCATGTGACAAATCAAATTTGAATAAAAAAGAAAGTTTTAAATATTGTAAACATAGTGTGAATGCCCATTTATTGTAATAATTTATTATACATTCGGTTATAATTCTTTATATTCTTTCTGTTGTAAAATCTCTATAAATAGAAGGGATATCTATTGTATACATATGATGATCTTAAAAATCAATAAGAAATTCTCCCTCCCTTTTCCCTCCATATTCTCTCGTTTTCCTTCTTCCTTTTTCCCGTTCTTTGTTTTACAACACGTTGTCAGCACGAAGCCAAATCCCCCTCCTCGTTCGTGGAAACTAAGTGGATTGAGGTAGACGATGGTAACCTCGAAAAATTTCGATTTTATTTTAATCTCATCATTATTTTTTCTTATAGTCATAATGTCGAATCTCACAAAATTTGAGTTCACGGCCCTTGAAATCACCGGAAGGAATTACCTTTAAAGATTTTAGACACTGAAATTCATCTTGCGGCCAACGGTCTTGAAAATACCATCAATGATCAAAACACGACGTCCGACCAAGATAAGACCAAAAAAATGATCTTTCTTCATCGCCATCTCCTCGAAGGTTTAGAAATTGAGTATCTCACCGTGAAAGATCCCTTGGTCTTGTGGAATAATTTGAAAGAAAGGTATGATCATTCGAAAATAATCATTCTTCCAAAGGCTCAGTTTGATTGGCTGCATTTGCGCCTTCAATATTTTAAATCGATGAGCGAATACAATTCGACATTATTTCGAATTACTTCTCAATTGAAATTATGTGGAGAAACTATTACCGACGGAGATATGTTGGAGAAAACATTCTCCACTTTTCATGCGTCGAATGTGCTCCTGCAGCAACAATATCATGAAAAAGGTTTTGAGAAATATTCTGAATTGATTTCATGTCTCCTTTTGGCCGAACAAAACAATGAGCTTTTGATGAAGAATCATGAGGCCCGTCCGACCGGATTTGCTCCATTCCCTGAAGTGAATGTGACATCATATGGAGGACAGCAACGTAGTCGTGGTTGAGTTCGTGGTCCCGGTCATGGTAGTGAAAATGGACATGGATGTGGTTATGGTCAAGGATGTGGTGGTGGTCGGTATTATTTTCGTAACAATCGTCTCCAATATGTGGAAAAGGGGAAGAGCGACAAAGAGATGCATGATGATGAAAATGGTCAATTCAGCAAGGCTGTGGAGAATAAATGTTATCAATGTGGCAAGAAGGGCCACTGGTCACGTACTTGTCATACGCCAAAATATTTGACCGATCTCTATCAAGAGTCACTAAAAGGAAAAAGGGCGATCGAGACGAACTTCGTTTTCGATGAAGGGAAAGTGGCTTCCGGTGATGATAAAATAGATTTTGGTTTGGATGATTTCTCCCAATTTGATATAGCTGACTTTCTTGGCAAGCATGAAAATAATAATAATGTTATTTAATTTTATTTCTCTTGATGCATTTGTTTATTTTTAAATGAAATTTTATGATTACCTAATTATACGTTTTGTTGTGCAAATTAAACTTTTAATTAAAAAAAATAAAATTGTATAATTTGGGAGTAATATTTTGGATTCTTTTTATTATTGTTGTTGTTTTTATTTTCTTATGTGCTTTTGTATATCATTAAAAATTATTATTTTATGAAGAAAATGGAGGTTCTCGGAAGTGAATTCTCGACCAATGAAAATTGCGACTGTCTCGTAGATAGTGCATCGACACATACTATTTCGTAAAGCAAGAAATTCTTTTTCACCCATGATCTCCAGAAGAGTGATGATATTGATGTTCAACAAATACATTTATTAGAAAATTTGACAGATTTATTCACAAAGGCTTTGCATACAACAAATTTTGAAAGGCTGGTGCATAAAATTGGAATGCGCAACCTTAGAGATTTAAAGTAATCTTACTAAGAGGGAAGTAAACATATTATACTCTTTCTTTCCTTTCCCATGGTTTTTTCCAGAGGGTTTTCTGGAAAGGTTTTTAACGAGGCATAATCGGAATGAACATTCAAGGGGGTATTATAAACATAGTGTGAATGACCATTTATTATAATTATTTATTTTTCATTCAATTACAATTATTTAGCTTTCTATTGTAAAATCTCTATAAATAGAAGGGATATCTATTGTATACGTATGATGATCTTGGAAATTAATAAGAAATTATCCCCCATTTTCTCTCCATATTCTCTGGTTTACCTTCTTCCTTTTTCCTGTTCTTTATTTTACAATATTAAAATAGTTTTTGTTATTATTTTATATTTTATCTAATATTTTTTATTGTTTAGGATAAATCGAAAGAAGTTACTAAATATAAAAATATTTTTTCGTAAATTAGACTAAATTTTAAAGTAAATAATAATAATATATAAAAAAGAAAACACAGACTAGTACCTCAATGGCCGCTAACTAAAATCTCTTCCACTAACAATAGAGTATTCGGGTTCAGCCGACCAAAAAGATCCCGCAAAGTAACTAGTTTGGAGACTAAAGGAGGCCCCCTTGTTGTCGGGACTGCCAACACGTGGCTGTCGAGGTCGAACGTGGCAGCCGCGTCTTATGGCAAACCAACACCACGTCATCCGTCTGCCCGGCGGGACGTTTCCTTGTATTATTATTCTTGATGAGTTTACATAAATTTAGCGATAAATATCCACTGAAAAATACTAATTTTTTCATACCACCACCAAATACCTTCTTTATTTATGAGAGAGTATTTTCAGATTTTTAAAAAATGGTAAGGGGGATTTTAACCCCATTTTTTGCATAATCACCCCCTCAATCCTATTTCCATTTCCTTTTCTTATTAATTTTTTAGTTACTTAAACAATAAAAAGGCAAGCTGAACATTGTATATGAAGGGGGGTATCACATCGCCTGTTTCTTTCCTCATCCACTTCATATAGGAGATAGAGTTCCAACAAATTCGAGCCGCCCAGCCCAACACGATGCAGCGGCTGCGACAACTAGGCGCTTGCCGGGCGAATGTATATCTCCATCCAGCTCCTAACGCACCAGTTACAAGTAAAAAATAGGTCCCAACACATATCAAAGACAGCATAGCTCCACCAGCCCGATTTTCTTATTCTTCACTCTGAAGAATCATGTATCCCTACCCCTTCATCGTTTCTCCAAATATTCTAACCCTTTCTAGCGGCATTTCCTCGATATCGACCGTGCAAAAGCAACCTACTACATGAACTATATAATAGTACAAAAAGAAATTATGTGAGGATTTACATTATGTACCTCGTGTCGAGAAGGATTTCACAGATTGTCTCTCGGAGTTCCTAACGCCGACTGCGACAAGAAAGTGAAAGGATAACAGTAAGACCATGATGACGGCGATGATGTTTTGCGAGGATTGTTTGGGAAACCAACTGCCCCGTCCTAAGAAAGGCAATTTAGTAAATACCGCGTTGAGAAGCCGTAAAGCAGCGGGCCTTGTGAACTTCCTGGCAAACAGAAAACAGTACGATGGCTGTCCCCTACTGCTGCACCATTCTCTCCGGTTTTCTGTCTCGTAGTGTATGTTGTTAATATCCTGCATTACAGTTGACAAAATTATTCTCACGCCACCCCCCTGGTCAAAATCATCAGGGACTTGAGGGGATGAACAAATATAAACACATAATAAGAGAGAAAAGGAATCAGTTCAGATGCGAAAAGACTATACGCAGCACCAACCTTTATTGATTGAATTAGTGTTGGAGTAGCGTCAGAAAACTTATAAGTTACGGGATGCCATCCACGGCGTTCCCGGTCTTTAGACGATGATAGATCCCATGATGAATAAGTGAGGGATCTTCTAGTCAGTTCCTGTTCAAGGCCTTCCTGCTAAAATTTCAGAAAACATGAAAAGAAGGGCACAATATTATTACAGATCAAGCTATCAATCATACAGAGTTTACAAAGCCAGAACACATATGCTACTGAATGACATCAGCCTCTGAGATAGGACAAAAACTCTCATGGAACCTTTACACGATGAAATTTAGAAACGGTTGACAGACATTCCTATCTGAGCCAAGAAACAATCGCCGTGAATGCAACTGAAAAGGCATGCATTTCAGAAAAATCATTATACGGAAAATCTTAATTGACTGGAAGTTATCTTACAGCAAGTAGGGTTTGCACATAATGTTCATCTGGTATGCAATTGTGCTCCTTTGAGGCATCAACTGGCTGCAAAAAGAGAGAACTGCACGTAAGTGGAGCCTAACTTGAAATTCGGGACAACTGCAAATTCACTTGATTATTATCAGTGCACTATTTCAAAGTAACCACGGATTAGACAATATCTGGACAGCCAAAAAGGTCTGCTTGATAAAACTTTCAGATACACACACTTAATTTGGGTTCTAAGGCATCACTGAAGTTCGTGATTGTGAAGTCCACTCCAGATTAGTATGTCCAGCTGATCATCTCAAGTGACTGTTCGCATTTTGTACCGGAATGATTAAAATCACATAAAAAGAAGAAAATGAAAACTCACAGTAGGATGGTCCCTCCAAAACTCAGGCAATGGCCGCTTCTGCAGAATATAATATAACCCATGAGAATCTAACGGCATCCTTAGCTAGAAGGAACAGAAAGAAAAGCACTGGTGTTTGCAAGGATTACCACAAAAAGATCTATTCCACTGTACCTTGCAGTGCAATTTAAACAATGAGAAGACAGCTTCATCCTTCACCACTACTTCGGCATGCTTTCTGATCAGAACTGCCCACTATAAGAACAAAAAATGTAAGAAATGGTAGTTGCTAGACAACTTCAACACAAAAAAGCAAATTTGCAAGATCTCTTTCCATGAAGGATCAAATTCATGAAATGCTCCTTCACCTGAGAGCCTTTCCTCCAATTATGAACAGGAATAATGGGATCCATTTTTGGGTTATATCGACCCTCTTTGGTATCTGCAAAACTGATTGCAGCACTCCATTTATTATAAGTGCAAAAACAAGAAATAAGGACAACAAATGGGGCTACAGAACAACCAAACCAATGTCATAGCCATAATAACACAACCCATACGTTAAAAAAGGAATGCTTGTCTTTTCACGCATATGAACAAAGCAGTATTGTAGCGACCAGATAACACTCCTTTCCGTTCAATTATTCAACTCATTACTAAACTTAACCTGACTTTCTAGTTTTTACATAATAAACATGTCAGTGGGTTGCAAGAACTTGGTCGAGCTAGACCAATGCTGACAAATGATTATGTCACTGAACTTAATTCTTAACCTGAATTTCCAATTTTTACACAATAAACATGCCAGTGGGTAACAAGAACTTGGCCGAGCTAGACCAATGCTGACAAAAGATTATGTCACTGAATTTAATTGGTTGCACCTACAGTAATAATTGCATAACTTAAAAGCATGTCATCCTATCATATGTTTTACTCCTTCTCTACTCAATTTATATCGATGCATGCAATCTGATCTCCTCAAAAATGTGTATACAAGGTCAATTTCATCAATCTGGAAAGAATGTTCTGTCCTGGAATTAAACACACCAAAAAAAAGTTCGGAAAGCATACAGATGGAACCTGATGAAAACAACAGATGCCAAGTTGACTGACCTGTCCACAAAGCTGTTCGGTGATGACATGATGTAATCATATGTATAACTGAAGTTGTAAAGGGGTATGCAACTGACAAGGGAAGAAAGAAGAAAAATTCCAGATAAATGTGAGACCTATCATCCACTTCTAATTGTAGTTTTTGGAATTTCTAAAGAAAAAATCACCATCAATGTTACCTATCCGACAGAAAAACAAACCGCTTATTCGTGGGGTCTTGCAATGCATGTCGAAGGAGAATCCGTTCTGCTTTAATCATGCTTGCTTCTCCCCATTCAACCTAGTCAAATACAAGACATGTCAGGACAACAACATACAGTGACACTGCCTTTTACTCCAGCCAGCAAAAATCCAAGAGCCCATCATCAAAAGATGTGCCATCTGCTGCCACGACTCAAAGTTTTTCACACAAGAAAAAAGAAACCACATTTGCATGGTATTGAGGCAGTGTCTGTGTTAATCTATTTCCATCATCAATGGCTATTTGTTACCCAATTCCTGCATGCAAGCCAACTGACTACTCAAAAGTGTCAATGAACTGCATAAAAGGAGTATACCAAATAGCTATGGGAAATTGATTGATATGCTTACAATAGGAAACTCCAAAGGGGAAATGAATGTCTCACACTCTTCGATCAAAGATGCAAGAAGATATCCTTCAAAAGAAAGGATGCACAAACTGGACGGAATATCCTCTCCTCTTATTATCAGTAAAACACGGGATAACCATGTGAAGTCAGGAAACAAAATTAAGTTGGAGACAGAAGTAATCCTGAACTTATGCTTGGGGGGTTTAACTACTTTTGTGAAATAGATAATGGGATCACTTGCTCGTAGCGTGATAATGGCGATAGTCAGCTGATGATGCGACAACGTAAAAATTTCGGGACTTTTGAAATCCTGAAAGGCAAACTAACCTGAACACTGTCATTGACTTGTCTATTGAGAAAATAGGCGGATCTTGTGGTTCCTTTATTGAACATAAATCTCGGCCTTGAATGAACATAAATTGAAAATCTGTCCTCCGCTCCCTGAAATAATACAATTGAAAATCCATCAGCAATATAAACGCGAGAAGGAGGACAAAAACAAGGATGAATTTGGGCATTAGGGTGAAACAATTCGTGCACATAGGCCGGCATCATACTTGAAAAGAACACCCGAGATAAGTGGCGGTGTTACAAAATCACATGGTAATGAGTAAAGCAACATTAAGCCACAAAGTAGAATTTGCTTAAAGTTAGACCTAATCCACATCAAACCAGATCAAATATCTCAACCTGTCGTCAATATGTTAGACCACATAACCGGACCATACTTGCTGATCACATAACAGAGCATCACCATCGCCACCATTACCATCAGATGTCAAAACAAGCATGAGCAGGGGAACAAGCTTAAAAGATTCAACGAGTGACACAGTTGCATAATCCCCAACTCCTCAGCCAAGTTCAAAATAGTTGACAGATTCACAATAACTTTAGAGAATCGAATCGAATCAAATTGAGTTAAATCCTCCTGAAACATGACCACCCTAACCTTGAAGAAAGCATGCCAGACGAGGTCGAGCGGGAGGCGGTTCCTGGCGATGAACAAGAAGGCAATCTTTGGCCTGGCGGAGCTCAAAGAAACGAGCTTGACGATAATGCTGTACTGAGTCTGCATCAACAGCAGGGTCAAACAACACAGACCCAGCAACACCCCAACATACACCTTCCTCTTCCACTTGTGCTGAAGCCTGGAAGTGGAGGAGGAGGGCTTACCCACCCTCTTCATAACTCAACCCAAACAACAGCACTCGAACCCGCTTCACAAATGAAAGAAGGAGAAGAACACCCCCGCCCCGTCGGCAACTTCCGACTTTCACCTCCCTGCCATCTCAAACAAATCATGAGCAACCCATGAGAGGGCAGGCGGCGGGGCAGGGTGGGGGTGGACTCGGAGGGATGCGGTTGGATCACGGGGGAGGGATGATGGTCAGAACCCACGTGGGGCTGGTGGGTCGCTTGCTGTTGCGTGGGATGGAGGGAATGAAGGGATCCCCAACACTCCTCTCCTCCTTCCTTTTTTGCTTTCCTAACCGCACCCTTCTTTCCTTCTTGGAGACTTCTGTCCCAACCGAAAGACTTTTGGGGGTGTGCAGTTTGAGAGGGGTTCCGAGTTGTTGGCTGGTTATGATACTAAAAAGAATCTCGTGACAAGGATCGGCCTTACTTAGACGAGCTTTATACCAAAATACGCTTTTTTCAACAAATAATTTATGAATTGTGGTTTTAATTTGTAAAACTTTTAAAATATCAGAATTAATTTATAAAAGAAGACGTGGTTTCTAATTACGTCTTATATGTAATTGAGTAAAGATGAAGTTAAGAACCACGTCTTTTGCCCCAATAAATTGGGAGAAATTTTCGTAAGTGTGTGAAAATTAAAAACGCCTCAAAGACGTGGTTTCTAATCCTGTCACTTGCCAACTACCCCTATGGTGCGATTGGCAATCACAAACCATGTCTTAACGATGGTATTTCGATTAAAAATTAAAACTCTATTTTACGAATTTTTTTCGAAACTAATCTTAGTTCCGTACAAAGCTCTTCTTTATACCACTCTCCTCTTTTTACTTTGATTTTTGTTATAAAATAAGGATAGACGAGTGCAAGTATAAAAAACAAACACAACACTGGAATTTAATGCAACTGTATCGGGTTTACAACATTACACTTACAAACATAACTTGAACGGAAAATAACAGAAAAGACTTGGTGACGCTTCATGACGATCGGCGGCGGATGAACGACGGTCGATGCAAACTCCTTTAATATAATTCACTCTTGTGGAGCGGCGGTCGGACGTCAACGGCATCGAAATTTAATGCGACGGCACCGAGGGTGGAAGGCGGATTCGAAGTGGTAGCAGGTCAACAGCGCCGGACAGAATCAACAGCACTAATGATGGACGGAGATATGTCAACAATGTCGGACATAACAACATCACTAAGGGTGGAGGTTTTCGGACCGAAGATAAAAGATAAAAAGCAAAGTCTGTGTGTTTTAGTTGTTTTGTGTTGTTTTGTTCTATTGCGATCCTTTTGTTCTGTGTTGCTCGAGATGATCTCACTAAATGGTCCTACTGGAATAGTGCTTTAACACTTCGAGACCTGGTACGAGTCCAATCAGGGGACAGTTTTATATTCGAGATGTACAATCCATAGCTGTGTGCTGGACAACTTGGTTTCTTCCAAAATGTCAGTCTTTTTTTATCGAAGTCTTTAATAACTTTGTGCATTTGAAAACCGCGACTGTGACTTTTAAGGAAGCAACTGAAGTATTAGCTCGGATTGCCTTGTCTTCGGTCGTGACCTGGTTTGAGTTGGTTTGAGTTGCCTTTTCCAAGTCTACTGGGTTATGACCTGGTTTGAGTTGCGAGGGGCCATGGCTATCTGAGACAGCAACCTGGGTGACCTTTATGTACCCATCCCTGCTCTAGAGAGTAAGTTTTGAAACTCAGCCCGTGTTGTTAATTGCTAATTGTTGTGGTCTCATTCCTGCTCATTTTTGTGGCTGAGATTGATATTGGGACTTTGCCTGAGGCAATTTCTGGTGAAGAGTCTCCAGTGCTTAGAAAGAAGCACAATGTTCGATCTGTGCAGTCTCTTGAAGGGGGTGGCCTTAAAGAAGAATGTTCTATGACCCGAGAAGATTGTCCCTCTAGACCATAGAGTGAGGGAGCATCAGCTTCTAAGCGACTCTAGCGTGTCTTCAAGATACAGGTGAAACTTATGCATAAAGAACCTGTTTTTTCAAATTATAGACCAGAGTTTGGAGGCGGAGGCGTCCACTTCGCCTCTTCCCGAAACATCGTCTACCAGGGTTGGCAAGTCGAATTAGGATTTAGAAGTCCCTGATGATGAGGTATTTCCTTACCTCTTTCGGTTTTCAGTTTTAGGATTCGTTTTCATTCGAATTATTTATTCTTGAGAATGATACAGGTCGATCCTCGTATACGACTAACTGAAAAGAACCCTCCAGATGCTTCCTTTATTTCTCGAGGTATCCTGGGTACCCAAGATGCCCTTCCTCTCGAGAACGTAGAGGTTTCTCGAGAGAACACCCTAGGCCTGGAGACTTGAGAAACGTCGTCTCCCGGGGATAACGAAGACATCTGCGATCCATCTGTTGAGATGGAAGAGATGTCTACGGCTGCTCTTTCTGTTGTCGTAGGAACATCGGGCGCGAAAGAGCCGTTTTCTAAAGATGCTTCTCGAGAGGATGTTCCGCTTAGTTAAGCAAGCACTTTCTCCTTCTCATTGTCGAGTTTGCACGTTTTCTCCTTTTAATTTTTATCCCTTCCTTGCTAGGATTCAGCAATAGATCCTCCTGAGGATGACGTCAATGAAGATCTGGCGAATGATAACTTCTTCCTAGAGGAAGTAGTTTTTGAGGGTCCGTTGAATAGGGATCAACAATTCCGGGCGGACTTCCATTTCGTGATTGATTTCCTCCGTACTGATATCGTTTATACGGAGGAAAGCTTTTACCAATATAGAGGTGTTATGAAGAGCATTGTCTACTCTCCTCTAGCGACAATGCACCAAATTCTCGCTTGCAAACTTGCTCGATGACTCTACTGGCTAGGTTATGATGAGTATGAGGAGAACCGATTTGTCAAACAGGTGGCTCGAGAATTGAAAACTCAGCGGGAGTTAGTAGAGGCTCAAAAACGGTGCGAGCTCGAGCTTTTGGATGAGAAGATTGAGCACAAGAGCCAGCGCCTAACCGCTGTCCAAGGAAAGATACAAAAGCTTGTTAGGCGGAAGAAGATCCTCTTAAGGTTCTTGTCCAAACTCAAGAAGGCGCGAGCCATGTGGTCAGTTGCCATAGAACCAGATGGAACTTCAACTCGAGAGAGTATAATGGATCAGGTTATATTGCGAGATGAAGAGTTTCATGAAAAGTAGCGTCTTGAACTCATTGATCGTTTCATTAGTTGTCAACCCGAGTTGCTATATTTTTTCCTTTTGTCCTTAATGACATTAAATGTCATTTAGTGCTTTAATTTCTGATCTCCTTGCCTGAAATGGTTTTTACTTTCCCCAAGATGTTTCATGACAGCGTGCAATATTTACTTTTCCTTTTGAACAATTTTAATGTTGTATGTTAAAGCTGCGAAGATTCCCGAGAATTATGATTCCTCAAGATTTCATATTGTTCCTTCATGAGGTTCATGGACCTCTCTTCGAGTACATTTCTTCTTGGCTATAAATAGACTTGGTTCTTCACAAAAAACTTGCGAATTCATTCCAAACATGTCTTGTCGTGATGCCATTCTCTTCAACAGCTCATTCTATCGAAATCTTCTCTCAATTTCAAAAGCCTAAGTTCACAACCTTCTGTCCCTCGAAAACCTAAGTCCACAACCTTATGCGGTCACGCTGCTCATCGGCTTCGCATGACCCCTGTAAGTGGGTACCTTCCGAGGGACTCCTCCAGCTTTTCATTCTCTTGCACTTCGTTTGTGGACAAGATAGAATGAACTCGAGCGCGCTCTTCTGGTTTGGCCCCCCCTGTCGTACCATACCTTGGTTCCTCCTTCCTGTAGGATGACCTTGAAGAGGGAAAGAGACAAGTATCCTGCACCAGGGAGTTGGCCTGTCAGATAGCTTGAGGAGATGGAGGAATTCGTGGTGGCCACCCTTCTTTTGCGCTTCTTTCTCTTCTGAGTCTGGGTGCTGGTAGAATCTGGTCCTGTAAAGAGAAATGCCTCTTCACTATATTGATCTGTAGGGTGGACTGATTTGACTAGCCGGAACACGATAATCAAAATGTTTTAGGAAGTGATCTTTATGTATTTTTGTTTATATGTTATCTTCTTGAGGATTATACTAATGTAATTGATTATATTTCTAAAGAAACATCTTACACTTGCAACTGCATCTATAAGCTCGGGAACCTCCTCTTTAGAATTTCTTTGTGAGTTCCCCAGATGGTTGCTTGTGAGGTTATTTCCCATTAATTTTCAATTCGTGAGAGCGACCTTCAACGTCAGCTAAACGATATACATTCTTGGGGAACACATCTTTAACTCTAAACGTAACCTTCCCAATTAGGTGATCATTTCTGGAGGAAATAATCTCGAGTACCATTTTCTATATCAGCTCTCCTTCTTTAAAGCTTTTGGAAAGGACTCTTTTGTTATAATCTCTCATCATTCTCCTTTTCTGAACTTCCATTCTGTTTGCTGTTTTTGTGCATAAACTCTCGAGGTATTCATTGTCTCGAGGAAGTTCCTTGTCTTGACCCACGTTCTGGTTTGCTTGATTGATTCAAAAGGATTTATGCTTTCCCACAATGCGAACAATGGCTTCTTTCCCATACACCAAGTTATTAGGAGCTTTCCCAATGTGTCCCTTTTGGTGACTCTTTGCCCCAATAACGTCTCGAGGAGTATTTCATGCAACCTCCTAGGGTTGTTTTCAATCATTCTCTGGATTACACTTTTAATAAGTTTGTTAGTGGATTCTGCTTGTTCATTGGACTGCGGATAATATAATGACGAATTATTGATGATAAAGCTGAACTCTCTCGAGAACGCCTGCATCTGTTCCCCGTTGAACACAATTCCATTATCCACTACTATATTGTGTGGGAGCCTGAAACGAAAGATAATGTTCGTCTTAATTAACTCGGTGATCTTCTTCTGATCAATTTTCTGATAAGCTTTGGCTTCTACCCACTGGGTAAAGTAATCTGTAGACACCAATATATAGACGTCCCCTTTACTCGAGTGGGGTCTTATTTCTCCGATTATATCCAGAGCCCAAGACTTAAATGGCCACCACTGTTTTACCATATTTAATTCTATCGCCGCAGCTCGAGTTATTGGCCAGAACTTTTGACATTTTCTGCAACCCTTAGCCAGCTCGATACATTTCTTCTTCATGGACTGCCAATAAATCCATGCCTTTGGATCATCCAGTCCATTTTCGCTCCTGACTGGTGAGTTCCACATAACCCTTCATGGGTTTCCAACATAATTGGTATTGCTTCATCCAGGTCGACACATCTCAACAAAACTGCTTTTGGTTTTTTCGTACAAAAGACTATCTATGAGCACATATTGTCTGGCTGCCAGTTTAATTTTTCTCTCGACCTGTGAATCAGGTCTTGGTCTGCTTTCATGACATCTATCTTATGATTAGAGGTGAAATCACCATCTTTTTCCTCAATAATAGGTGAATTGATCTCTGTGATTATCCTACCTATTTCTCTTTATAATGCATCGTTTGATTTATATCGAGATGCCAATTGGGCCAACGAATTGGCTATTGTATTATCCCCTCGACCTACATGCTCTAGAGTAACTTACTGAAACTTTTTTATTAGCCGTTAGGTCAGAGTTAAGTATTTCTTTAACTCTTGAGTGTGGCAGAGACTCAAGTCATTCACTTGATTTACTACTAGCTGTGAATCGCCCTTGATCGACACAACTTTTGCTCCGCTCTCGAGTAATTCTGTAACGCAACAATGAGTGCACTCTCTGTAGCGTTATTAGTCACATGTCTGACTAGTTTAAAAGCAAATTTAGCCTCAAGTCATGTTGGTGAATTTTTCATAATTCCAATCCCAACTCTAGACCTTGTTGATGATCCATTAAACCAGATTTCCCAAAGTTCCTGTACCTCTTCTTCTTCGTCTATTGAAGTATCACACGAGTATTATGCTAAAAAGTCAACGAGAACTTGCCCTTTAATAGCCTTTTGAGGTTTGAACTTCAGGTCATATATCGAGAGCACCAGACTCCACTTTCTAATTCTCCCAGTAAGTAACGGGCTCTCAAAGAATGTTTTTAGTACTTGTGCTCTTGAGACCACATGTACTTCACTACTCCCTATGTAGTGCCTTAATTTCGTCGCTGCATAGTACACCGAGAGAGAGAGTCTTTCCAAAGCTATATACCTTGTTTCAGCAGGGTTCAAGAGTCGAGACAGATAAAACACGGCTCTTTCCCTTTTCTAATAATCTTCCTGCGCCAAGAGTGCACCAATCGTGGTGGCGGTCGCAGCTACATGCAAAAGAAAAGGCTTCCTGACTGAGGAGGGGCTAAAATTGGAGGCTTCACTAAATAGCCTTTAATGTTTTCAAATGCTCGCACATGCCAGTCAGTCCAAGTGTATCTATTCTTTCCCCTTAGTAATGTGGAGAAAGCCTCCACTTTTCCTACTAGATTGCCGATGAATCTTCGCATATGATTTACTCGTCCGAGAAAACCTTGTAACTCTTCCTTATTCTTTGGGGGTTGCAATTCTTGTATTGCCTTGATTTTCCCTGGATCAATCTGGATCCCTTTCTGATGCACCAAGTACCCAAGGAATTGTCCAGCTTGAACTCCGAGTACACATTTTAAGGATTTAGCTTTAGATGGTGCTTTCTCATCTAGATGAATGCAGCTCGAAGATCGTTCCCATGTGAATCATTCTTTCTTGACTTTATCACTATATCGTCAATGTATACTTCCACAGTTTTCCCTATTAAAGGACCAAATATAGCGTTCATGGCTCTATGATATATAGCTCCAATATTTTTTAACCCAAATGGCATTTTACTCATTCAAAGATACTGATTGGACATCTGAAGGCTATCTTATACACATCATCTTCAGGAATGAAGATTGATTATATCCTGAACAGCCATCCATGAATGACATAATGACATTCCCTGCCATCTTGTCAATTAATTCATCAGCCATTGACATAGGATATTCATCTTTTGGGGTTGCTTTGTTTAGATCTCGAAAATCTATACACACCCGGATTTTCCTATTTTTCTTCCCTACGGGAACGATGCTCGAGATCCATTCTCTCTATCTAGACGTCCTGATATAGCCAGCTTGAAAAAGTTTTCTTACTTCTTTATATACAAGTTTACTTACTTTGCCAACCATGCTACGCGGAGCCTGTCGCACAGGTTTAGAGTTTTCTCAAATTGGGAGTTTGTGCTCTACTAGGTTCCTATTGAGTCCTGTCATCTCCGTATAATCCTAGGTGAAGCAATCTCGAAATTCGTGCATCAGCTATTTTAGGGCTGATGCTAGCTCATTGTCTAGAATCGTACTCATGTACGCCAGGGGGATTTTCATCGGAACCAAGATTAATGTTAATTAAAGGGTATGAAGATGAAACAATGTTTCTCGACTATAATCGTCTAGTTGGAAGAAAAAACGCCTAGAAATGGTTTAAAATTGAAAGGGAAAGATAACGGTGCGACGCAACGCACTTTTTCATGACTAGAAAATCTAAAGAATGTGCTTCTTGGTGCACACCGACCAGGTCTTCTACTTCTTCAATCTTAATAAGTTCCATCTCACAGGAGTCTATTGAGCCCCAACTCCGTGTTATCATCTTGCTCTCGAGCAGCTTGTCTGGCGCGACACTCGACGTCAGTAAACTCTACGCCTCCAACCCTGATTCCAACCTGAGTTAAGACGATCTCGCCTTCTCGCATTCCTCGAGGTCTCTCACCAAACCAGGTAATATGTAATCCTGAAGAAGAATCCCCAGATTGTTTATGAGTTCTCATCATCTGAGCCCTCTATTGTGAAGCTGAATAGTGGGACGATGCCCATATCTCGAGGAACGTTATCATCTTGATCACTTCCCCATCCGCTCGGGACTATAGCTGGTTTGAATCTCTCTGCCTCAACCTGTTGAACCACGACTTTCTCGACCTCCGGGTCTAATGACCTATTTTCATGATCGTCTTTCTTTTCCAGTTTCTCCTTCTCAGGCTCTGCAATGGAACATAGAAGCTTAGAATCACAAGAATAATGATTCTTATCAGCTCGCACGAACTCTATTTCCTCCATCAAGCCATATCATCAACTCTTTATGTAGAGTCGAGGGTATAGCAACAGCCTTATGCAACCAGTCTCGACCTTAAAAAGTGTTGAAAGCTTATGCAATATCTAGCACGAAAAAGGTAGGCTCCATCTCACGTCTTCCAACCGGGAGGTTTACTGAGAACACTCCCATACATTTTGACCTCTTTCCATTGAAGGTCGTAACCTTGTGTCTATCAGCTGCCACCTTTCTTTACCGATTTCCAAGAAGGTCATGAAGGGAAGGATGTTGACCAGAGCTCCATTATCTATGATGTACATCGAATAGATATGTTGTCTCATCCTGAGAGGAGGTTTCTTGAACCAATGGAGTGAAGATCATCTTGGGAATCTAACACTCGACTTGGGAACTCTACACACCACACCATTAGCTAGCATGACCTTTTTACTTTCTCTCAAGAAACAGGCAGGTAGCTCGACCATGTTATAGGAGGTCACCATGGGATATTCGTCTACCCGATCCTCCTCATGTCCCTCATGGGTTTCTTCTTCTAGAGGTGTGTAGTCTACATAATCATTATAGAGAACATCATCCTCTTCTTCACCTTCTGCTTGCGATGTCCCTTCTTGAGGTTCATTTGCTTCTTTTGGTGAAGCGCTTTTGCTTTTCTTAGCCTCCATTTGAGTCCGTCTTAGGACTCTCTTACGTGCTGCCTTCGGGATCACTACTTTCTTACGGACTTTTTGCCATTTTGATTGTGAGTCATCCGAGGGCTCTCCTACAATTTGCCCAAAACTCTTAACAAGGCATTTGACGTAAACAAAATCTTTCTTTTCGGGATCATAACCCCAAATCTCCTGCACGTTAGGTTCAATCATAACAGCATCAATAAAATTGGTGGCGAAGTTACCTGTGGTCTCGCTCTTGAGTTTGATCTCGTTCTCCACACTAGTTGACAACTGAACTAGCTTCAAGAAGTATACCACACAACACTTGGTGCGCATCTGAGGGATGAGAAAGCTATTCGAGGAGATCAGTTTACACTTCTCGCACAACATTTCTTCCTCGAGGAAGCGAGCGATCTGTGGACACTCTTCTATCAGCTTCGGATTGATCTGCACTGCTTCTTTTCCTTCCATCTCGGCAACAACTCTGTTAGCATTGATTGGCTCAGGAGTAGGATCACCGTGCTTTAAGGGCTTGTCAAGCGTTTTTTCACAAGTGATTTGTTCAGCCTTGCCATATCCGTCATTTGCTCACGCACGCGAGGCCTGTTGACTGATCGCATTCTTCATGCTGTCTTTGTCGGTATTCATGTCCAATAGACCCAGACGAACAACTCTTCAAAGGATGCTTTGAAACAAAGCGGGAGTATGATGGCACCATTCCTATTGCTACTTCCTCGAGGTGAGTCAGGTCATATACTACATACTTTCTTTGTTCATTTGCAAATACCTGCGGAAGTTGTGGCACTTATCCGTAGAGTGGGAAGAATCCAGATGCCAGTGACAGTACTCCTCATGGATTTCTTGAGTTGTGCAATTCACCACTTGTCTCTCGACGAAGCACTTGAAGTGCCTATTGGCGACAGCGGTCTCCCCAGACACTTTGATTCCCTGCGATGTACGAATGTAAGTGTCGAGATAAAGTACAGATAAATCATCATCGATGCATTTTGTACACTTATTTTCAATCTCAAGAGAATACATATGTATTATAAGCTCTACGCCGAAAAGGTTCTCATCTACTACACTGACTCATTCACTTCGGCAAACTTCAGCTCCTTTGACTAAATTAAGTCTTGAATTAAATTTCTAAAATATATACACTCTTGAGTTGAGTGAGTGAACATCTCGTGCCATTTAGAATGCTTCCTACGTTTCTCTCGATCACTTTGTGGCAGTTTATGCCCAAGTCTAAGCTTCATACACCCTTTCTGATATAACCAGTCGAAGATATTATCTATCTGTTCTACATCGAAGGAGAATTTTCACTCCTCTTCAGATTTCGGAGAAGTTTGAGCCTTAGAATTCATCTTCACTAAAGGCTCGCACACTATTGGTTCTCCTTTAACAAACATCGCTAAATCAATTTCGGCTCACTCAGCTTGACAATTCCTAACTGAGTGAAATTCTTCTAACAGGAGATTATGGTACTTAATCGCTCGTCTCTCTGGAGTTTTTTCCTTATCTCTAAAGACAAGGTGCACGGCGCTATCTCGAGCTGATCTATCTCAGCCAAGGCTAGTGTACACTTCAGCAAATTATTCCTAAACTTTGCAAGGAATAGACCATGACTTTCCCCAGGAAGCTAATTCATTTTTAGGATACCTAGTGAAGTTACTGCATCCAGCCTATCAAAAACCTTAAGAAATTGGGTCTGCATCTCGATCCAACTCGGAATGGAATTTGGAAGAAGTCTCGAATACCAACCAAATGCGTCTCCTGTCAAGGAGTTAGGGAACGATTTGAGTTTTAGCATGTCGTTATTCGACATTTCCCCCATCTAATAGGTAAACCTGGCTATATGTTCTGCATGACTCATTTCATCTTCTCCTAAGAATAAAGTAAAATTAGGAATCATATACCCTCGAGGTACCTCTATTCCTCGTTCCATATATTCAGGAATTGGGCTCCCATACAGGCGCACTTCTTCGGTCCTTGCACCTGGAACCATTTGAACCACAACTCGAACGATTTGTTCACTCAAGTCTACCACAAGATTAAGATTCGTTTCTAGAGTAAATTCGTTTTCCTTAGGTTTGTAATAAAAACTCTCAGTTTCCTTATGTTGACCTGGGGGAGGAAAAATTGGACAAGTATTATGCTCGAGATCTATAAATCTGGGGCTTACATTCTTGTCCATTGGACTTTTCGAGCTACCCACACCTATTTCCTTAGAAACTCCAAGACATGGTTCAATTCGTTCATTATGCGAGCTTATACCATTAACTTCTTGCTTTCCAGCAGCCTTAGCATCTCCCATGTAGGAGTTTTCACCTAAAGGTTCATTATTTTTCTTAGACCTATCACCCTTAAGGAAATTTAAGGCATCTATTACTTCCTAGATTTTTCCATCCATTTATACCTCCATCTTCCTGTGACTTTCTGCTAATTCTAATTTTAACTCGCTTATAGCATTATCAAACTCTTGTTTGGCTGTAAATTCATTAGGCGAAGATTCTCGCTAAGAATTATTCAGGGGCCCTATAGGCACATCCTGATTCCCCTTGTTATAATTTTCATTGGTTTCCTCTGAATCAACAAGGTCACCATCTATAGTACTCTTTTTGGTGCGAGCCATTGGTTTCGAATTATGAATCCCACAGTGGTCGTCAAAAAGTATTGGCACAGACTTTTGTTCCTCGCAACACGTATCGAATTTCAAAGTGATAGTGAGGTCGTCGTAAAGTGAAAGTAAATGCAATGCCAGAATTTAATACAACGGTACTGAATTTTCAGTATTTAGTGTTGTACATCGCAAAGTTAACGAGTGCAAGTATAAAAAGCAAACACAACACTGGAATTTAATGTAGCAATATCGGGTTTATAGCGTTACACTGACAGACATGACTTGAATGGAGAAAAAAGGAAAGACTTGGTGACGCTTCGCGACGATCGGTGGCGGATGAACTGCGGACAAGGCAAACTCCTTTAATGGAATTCACTCTTGTGGAGCGACGGTCGGACGTCAACAACATCGGAATTTAATGCGACGGCACCGAGGGTGGAAGGCGGATTCCAAGTGGTAGCAGGTCAATAGCGTCGGACAGAATCGACAGCACTGAGGATGGACGGAGATATGTCAACATTGCCAGACAGAATCAACATCACTGAGGGTGGAGGTTTCCGGACCGAAGATAAATGATAAAAAACAAAGTCTATGTTTTTGAGTTGTTGTGTGTTGGTTCTGTTCTATTGCGATCCTTTTATATATCAAAATCTTGTAGTTGCGATTGTTCAGTTAGTCCATGATCTTCTTAAATCGTGTGCACGATCTGATTCTTATATTGTAGGAACCATGCACGCCGTGTTTTGGTTTGCCTTTCTGGGTTTGCCAAGCGTCGTACTCCTTGGACGTGGTTTAGTTGGCTCTTAAGTAGTGAGAATCTGGATTACGTCTCGAGCTATATCTGGTGCTCGAGAGTCACTGCTCGAGTGACGTTGATTTTGGGAGCATTGCTCGAGCGGCGCCTACGCAGGCTTCTCGAATAGAATTAATGTCGGGCCTTATTTGTCCTAAATGGTGTCCGTGTAGAGTTTGACTTCTTCGGCTCATTGAGGGCGAAGCTCAGAAATTCGTGTGTCAAAAATACCTCAAAAATAGAGTTCGGAATATCGATATAAATTCGGGGCAAGTGTGTTCTGTTTGGGTTTCCTTTACTCCATCCCCTATTGGGGATGGAACTATTATTACATCCATCTTAAAGTTTTTAACATTATTTTCCGTTCCCCGTTACTGGATGCAAGAGAGGAGCAAATCATTTGTCGAAGAGATGAGTAAGGCCAACCAAGAGATGGAACCGAATAATGTTCAGGCGAGATGTCCTTTTATATCTGTTCAGACTCCCCCTTCTCCGCACCTTTTGACCGGTCCCGGTCCAGTTCCGACCTCACTCGAATGCGTCTGTCACGGGTGCACCGCCCTCCGGTTGTGTCGCAGATAATTTGGTAAGCGTAGTTATTCGTGAGTAGATGATCAATGATGCTTTGTTTGTTGATATGCTTATTACTATTATTATAATTAATGATGTTATTGGTAAGAGGTCAATGGCGAGGCATGCCATTTTAGCTGGAGGTGGAAGACGATGAGGGGTCGTTATCATGGCATGTTCACATCAAATACCGAAACACTTGCAGAAGAATCATTAAGTTATCTTTAACTATATATTTACTACTTGGTCGTGTGTAATTTAATTATTTAAGAAATGCGAATATAATTTTTTAATTATCTTCGTTCCTCAGAAAATTTGCTGTTCGGGTCTAACTGGGGAAAAGATTCCTTTTATTTCTTACTAATAAATTTCACAGTCACGGGGTCTTGGTTTGAAGTCAATATCAACGTTACGTTCCATTGAACGATGACCTGCTCTGAGTCCAGCTAATTAATAATTAATATATGGGACACCTTGTTTCCTTTGAGTTATACATTTGCAGTTTCACTGATTATATTTGATTTAAATGTATGCATAAGTGTTGATGATCGAGTCTGGTTATGACGGATAGGATGGGTTGTTTCGCTTTTTTATAAAAGGTTTTTAGACCGTCGCACCTAACTTCTGCTTACAAAAACTTTCATGAGTACCAAACAATATTGTGAACCTTTTAAATTGGCCTAATTAGCAATTTTATCATGTACTATTTTTGTTTTTTTTCGATCCATCTTGTCGTTTGAAACGCTTTCTACCCATACCCGTACTTAAGCCGTTATCACAAAACTAGCCTCTGTTACCTCCCCTTGTAACGGAATCCGACGTGGCAGCTCACCTGGGTTTAACGGCGTTAAAAAATACGGCCTAATTAGCAATACTATCATGTACTATTTTCGTTTTTTCCGAACCATCCTGTCGTTTGAAACGCTTCCGACCCATACTCGTACTTAAGCCGTTATCACAAAACTACCATTCGTTACCTCTCCTTGTAATGGAATCCGACGTTAGGCCTTTGAAATTTGTACAGATTGTTTCATGAAATACAAATAGGCTTCGTAAAATCGTATGGGATTTTATTTTGGCTTATAATACGAAACATTGTTGTAGGCTTCGCAAATTTGTACGGGCCGGTACGAAGCATATCAGCCTTTTACGAAACTATTTTTCGTGAAGCACGAAATTATAACAGTAGTTTTTTTATCCTACCTCCAAAACCAAAATTCGGAGACCTAATTGTAATTTTTTTTATTTTCTTAGTTAGGAAGCTCCTTGGAGCAAAAATAAAATAATTACGAATCAGTCCCCGATTTTAGAGATGGAGTTAGATTCGAGGTACATTGTGCTGTTTTATACTTTATGAGCAATTTCGTGAAACGTCGATGGGCATCTCTATGAATATATCAATGTACACTTCACACTTTAAGAAATAAAAGTTTGTAAAATTTTACGAAAGCCATTCATACTTTACGAGCGGCACGTATGATTTTACGAAACCCGTTTGTACTTCACGAAATGAATTGTAAGATTTTACGAAGCATTTCGTAAAGTGCGAAACAATGGCTTACTATTTCTGTTTTCCTTAGTTTTGATTATGATGTGTGATTGAGAAATGTGTTGTTGTACCGTTTGAGAAGTGTGTTTCGACACTACAGCAAAGTTGTACTGCCTTACCGCACACAATTACTCAAACATGAGAAAAATTATTATTTCAGCTCAATTGTTGTAATTTTATCTTATTTATGATAAATTAAATTATCTTAATCAGATAAATATGTATGGGGAAATAAAACCAAGATTAGAGATAATTCGGAAATAAAATCTCTAATTATAGTAACATATTTTTTCTTATCCTATCTATACGGTTGTTAAAGAATAACAATATTCCTTATTAATCTTTACTAATGATTGAAACAATCATCAGATATTATTATGACAATGATTGGAATAAATCATATGAATCTTGACAGATGACATAGAATACTTTCCTTATTGATCATAATGATCGTTAAGCAGCTGTCAGCCGAGCCCGATTACAGCGTGCTGAAATGTGGTAATCGGGAAACAAATAATATGATTCACTATTAAATCCAAACGATATTGATACACTCTACAACTAATCTGTGTAGTCTATGTGGTTGTCCAAAGCCTGTGTGATCTGTGTGAAGCTTTGAGGAATTGTGTGAGCGGTATGATCGGTAGAGAACGGAAGGTGCTATGTGATCGCCTGATTCTTACCTCTTACAAACTACGTGAGAGAGTGCCAAGGGTTGTGTGCTACCTTGGTCGTTTTGAGGGGGACTGTGTATCCTCGGTGCGTTCAACGAGCGACTGACGAATCTTCTAAGGGAAGCTAAGTGAATACCTATGCTGATCGCGGTAACAAGTGCTAAACCATCGCGTGGGAGCCGTCGGAGATGAAAATTCCACCCTAGGCACTGGATGTGCAGTGTAGTGAGTCATAATTATGGTAACCATGCACGTCTAAACTGAGTGTAGGACGGATACCCCAACTTCGCTGTGTGAGAAGTCAAGTTCCGCCTGTGAGTAACCAATCCCTTTTTATCTCTTATGTTCTCTAACTCTATGTGGTTGTCACTCTTGTGCTTATGGATAAGATCTATTTAAGAGGAGACAAAAGCTGTGCGGAAATCCTTTGAGCAATCAACAACTGCGTGTGATCATCATTCTGCTGAAAACGAGAAGACGTCCCTGAGTGAGGAGCTGATCATTGTCCAGGAGGGATCTCCTTTATAAAGGATTTTAAATCTCACTTGTTGAGTTACTGAAAGCCTAGTGCAAAAGGTTCATTTGCTCCCATTATATTTATATAGTGGAATCACTTCTACGATGGAGAGTGACGTAGGTCGATTAAGGCCGGACCACTATAAAACTACTATGTCCCTTATGATCGTTCTTACATTTATACGAGTATCTAACGATCAAAATCGTAACGCTTACAGCGAGCCGACCTCACTTCTGAGTAACGCTTTGCTATGAAACAGTACGCTTTTACATACATTGAGTAAGGGTGAAAAAGTGATAAACACTAGTTCACCTCATCTTAGTGTACATAAACGATTCAACAGTAATGCTTTCATCTATGGAATTTTAGCCGCTTCGGATACATATGATACTTTTGGGCATTTTAAGTAACTAAACAAATTTTTTTATTGGAAATTCTCTATCAAGGGTTAGGTTTGATCAAGAAAATCTTGTACACTTCCTTCAAGAGAATTGAGTTTGTTTTAATAGAAAAAAAAAGTATTTGATAAGGGAGAATGAGGAAAAGCACAAAGAAAAATACTAATGAACGAACGTTGGACAATGCTCGAAAAATCCCATAAGATTTTTCCATAATAATAATTCAAACGATAGAAATTTCTTATAGGATATCATTTAAAACAATAATTCAAGTGATTGAGATCTAGTTTGTAGACAAGTACACAAGTTCGATATTGAGTTTTGGGAGTCCATGCTAAATTTCTAGTAATATACAGCAACACGAACTCGATTTCATTTCGTTTTTGGCGAATCGAATTCAAGAATAAGGATGCATGATGACTAAGACTTCATAGCGGTTCTCAACTTCATCCACACTTTTTGGCATTTCCTATGGAATCTGTTGACCGGAATCGAACACCTTAAGAGTGTAGACGAGCAAACATGTCAAATATTTGGCAAATGGACGTCGAGTTCGTATTTCGATTCGAGAATGTGGTTATCACTTTAATAATTAATAAAGTTTCAATCAAAGGAGGTGTTATCTTACATCTTTTGAAGAAACGGGTGGATAGAGGATTTCAATAAAGTTTGGTGTTATCCTTCACTAGTGGATATCAAAGGAGGTGTTACCCTTTAACCTTAAAAGAAACATGTAGATATACGGTAAGAAACATGAAGCCGGAGGACAAAGTTTGCCTATAATTAAGAGCTAAGAGCCTAAACCTAAATCTTAAATTGTGACTGGTGTCCTTATTTTATTTTTGTTGTTACCAGAAAACTAATTTCCTAAAATCTTTGGGTCAGTTAATCTGATCACGAGGTGATCTTCATATTGAATCGCTCCGATTTCTGCATCATGCTTGTTGAGTTGTTTTCTTTTCTTCTGCGTCACGTCGTATTTTAACTGATTTTTCATAACATCGCGACATGTGTCATTGAAACATCACCCATATCCTTTATTCGTATGACCTTGAAACTAGGCAAAACAAATGCTTTCTTACGAGCAAATACACATGTCGGGTGAAAAGCCACGTCCACTCTCTCCTAAGCGAAGGAACCGGGCGAAGAAGACCGACAATATTGAGCTTCCATATTAGTCGATTAGGTAGGGGTGAGCAAAAATTCAAAATCCAAAATTTAAGTATGAAATTCATTTTTTTTCGGATTTGAGTTCGATTTTCTATTTGGACTAAAATTCGAACTTATTCAAATTTTAAATTTCGATTTTGGACGCAAATTTAGATTTTATAAGAAAAAATCGATTTAAATTCTGAATACGAGGATGTCCGATTTTTTGAGGCAATTCAAAAATTTGAAATTTACATAAATCGCACTAGGAGTCAACTAAAAAATAAAATTTTGAAAGTTCGGAATTTTCCACAATTTGGACTCGGTATTAGAGTCCAATCCGAATGCTAATCCAATGATTCAAAATTTATAGTAGGAAATAAAATTCGGGCAGTGTCATTAGTTGTTTAGTATAAACAGGCTGCATTTTAGGCCTTTAACAAGAGGTGATGTTTTGGACAAAACAAAATGCTTGGTAAATGAAGTATGTAGGTCTGATTTTCCAGTCAAATTTAAGATTTGTATACAACTCCTAACTTCTAGACAAAAAAATTCGGTGTGAAGGTAAAAAAAATAATATAAAGGAAAAAGAAAAGGAAATAAAAAATCTAATCTAATGACTATAGACAAACAACTATTGTTACTCAGTTAAAGCAATATCAATCTCTTCGTTTTCCCGATAACCATCTCCACAAGCACTAAGAACAATCGAAACCACGTGGTCATCCATCCTAACATCTTCTTGGCTCAACCTATTCACAAGCTCGAGTGCCTCCAGGGTATGACCATTTTTGGCGTAACCCATAATCATCGCCGTCAATGTCGCCAGGTTCAGCTCGGGCAATCGCTTCAAAACCCGGACAACATCGCGCCCATGCCTGTAGCGAGCGTACATGTGAACTAGAGAGCTCCCAACATAGGTGTTTCATGATGATGTTCTTTCTGCCAAGGAATGGAGTTGCTTCCCTGGGAAAAGGGTTTCTGGCATAGCGCAAGCTTTTAGGGCGGACAAGTATGTGAACGAGTTCGGTGCAACACCTTCTTCCATCATTTCTTTTAGCCGCACATGTGCCTCTGTTTCCAGACCGAGGTTTGTGCACTTGAATATGATTACGGTCCAGGACAACATCTTGGAAAGGGATCTGGTGGAAGACAATAGATGCAGCCGGGTACTTCCTACAATTACAGTAAAGCCACAAGAAAGTGCTTCCCAGGTAGACTTCATTTGTATGGATTTCTTGATTAATGTGTCATGAAGCTCTGCTCCCAAATGTAGGCTTTTCAATGAGCCACAGGCGATGAGCATAAGGTCCGACCTCTTGCTACACTATCAACCATCAAATTCCTCCTATCGTACTTCCAACGAAGTGTGAAGCTGCTCACCGAGCATAAGGTCCGACCAAATGCTACACGAATTCAACAAGCACAAGTAAGCCTTGCACTCCGGCCAAACCCCACTATCAACCGCATTAATGAACAACTCGACAACCTCTTCCTCCGTCTTAACTCGGACATACCCATTAATCATCGAGCTCCATGTAATCAAGTCCCGAGCCCAGTCGGGAATTTCATCAAACAACTTTTGCCCGTCATGACGCCACAATAGGTCTACGGCTCCTCCATCTTCTTGATGCCACAATAGGTCTACGGCTCCTCCATCTTCTTGATGCCACAATAGGTCTGCAGCCGACCACCAACAAGCTGTCGTGCAGGGAATCAACTAAAGATCAAAACTCGGGAAAGCTCGCCTAAGATAAACCACCAGAAAGGGGTTTGGTAGCTGAGGATGGTGAGCAATGGGTACCGTAGTCGAGGAAAGAAGGGTTGGAACAGGGGATTTATTGGGGCTCTGGAGGCCGAGGAAGGTGTCGACGACGGAATCTCAACATGTCGAAAACGTTTGATATGAATTTCACAAAGGGGTTCGGAGTGGTCGTCGTAATAAAAAAGTTAGATGAAAATGAAATTATATTGACGAAAGCAAATGAATTACAACTAAGTTAAAAAAGTTATAGTCATGAAAACGATGAAAAGAGCTAAAATCTGGAATAGTGTGGATGTCGTAGACTTGCGAGCTGCTGTGGTGGAATCTAGTCTACGGTTGTATGATATCGTATGAACATCGGTGATGGTGGTACGACATAACAAAGGGTTTAGAAACGAGTTTAAATATATAGAAATGAAGGATGAGGACTGAGAGCAGTTCGACAACCAATGCACTTTGACGTTAGATGAATGTTGTCTGTCACGCGCGTGACGGTTCTGATGACCTGAGGATATAGAACTGTTCCTTCGGTGCCCTTCCGGTCGATGCCTTGACTCGAGCATCGGATGATGTGGAGGATCTAGAGCGGCTCGTCTTCACTCATCCAGACTCTGGCGTTTGGTGTGATGTCAGTCTGGGTGAGAAGCGGCCCGAATGAGTGGAAGCAGGAGGTGTTGTGAGCATGGTGGGTGATGGCAGGGGGGATGGACTACTGCAGATCTGGATCTAGGGAGGTGGCCGACCCTTGTCACTGATGTCATCCAGGATGTTGGTTTGCCATGAGCGTTGTGGCGCTTAGAGCTTCTGTCTTTGGGGAACTGTTTACAAGGCAAAACGACATTTTGGGCAAGGTCGAGCCTAACATCGACGAGACCATGTGTAACGGCAAACCTAGAGAGAAACACCATCAGTGACAGCATCAACAGCTGGCGTAAAAGCAGCACCATCGACGGCTGGCGTAGAAGCAGCACCATCGACGGCTGGCGTAGAAGCAGCTCCATCGACGGCTGGCGTAGAAGCAGCTCCATGGACGACTGACGTAGAAGCAGTTCCATCGACGGTTGGCGTAGAAGGTGCTCCATCGATGGCTGGCGTAGAAGCATGTGCCATCGATGGGTGTCGTCGAAGCAGTTGGTCCTGCCGTACAAGCGCTTTGACGTTGTCGCAGCAGGAGCACTTTAACTCTGTCGCGGACGCTAGGATGACAATTTTAAGTGCAGTAAACACGTGTTTAAATGTAATTAGGACGACAGTTACTTAAGTTTGTGTCTATAAATAAGCCGTCCTGGGCCAACATAGCC
Organism: Melastoma dodecandrum; assembly: GCA_029817715.1. Classification (NCBI taxonomy): domain Eukaryota; kingdom Viridiplantae; phylum Streptophyta; class Magnoliopsida; order Myrtales; family Melastomataceae; genus Melastoma; species Melastoma dodecandrum. The sequence continues at coordinate 4,420,617 of JARUPY010000605.1, forward strand.
GCCTTTTGAGGCTTATACCTAAAGTCATATGGAGAAAGAATCAAGTTCCATTTACTAATTCTTCCAGCTAAACGTGGACTTTCATACGAGTGACCTTGAATCCACTTGAACTTCATTGTTTCCAATATAACGTTTTAGCTTAGTAGTGGCATAGAATACTGACAAACATAATTTTTCAGTGAGGTGTACCTCACTTCACTTGGGTTAAAAATCTAATAACTCTAAGAAAATCGAGTTAAGGGATCACATTTTAGACATCATTGATGTTAGTTGTTTGTCATTTCATATGATTTAGTCTTTATTTTTCTTCTATTTCTATAGCCTTGTTCATCCTCTTATCCTTGTGCTTTCTGTATATTTTTGAAGAAAAATTGGAGAAGAAAGGGATAACGATGAATGAGGAGAGTCAAGGTATGAAGGTCAAGAGTATTAGCATTGACGAACAGGGGGCCGAAATCCTATAGAAACTTTGCGCAACTGCACCGAAAAATTGTGCAACTACGCCGAAAGAAGGAAAGAGTGAAGAAATTGCATAGAGACTTTGTGCAACTTCACCCGAAAATTGTGCAACTGAACGAGACGTAAAGAAGGCATACAAAGTTTCACAGAAACTTTGTACCGCTACACGAGAATTTGGTGCAGTTGTACCAATGCTGGAGGTAATATTTTCTTTCCAAGGTTCTCGAGATTCTCTAGGTTATTTCATTAGGGATATAAAAAGATCTTTTGTCATCTCTTGGAGAGGAGGGAGGTCGACCGAGGAGGCTGTTGCGACAAGGGGCCGTCGACGAAGACTTCGCCGACTTTCTTCTTGTCATTTTCGATGTTTAGGATTGCACTGGTGTTTTCATTTACTTTCATTATGAAGTGATTTTCCTGCCTTGGGATAAGATGGATCCTGACAATTACTCAAGATTTTATATCTTTTGAATCTCTTGGATGATTTATGTTTGATTATTTCTATCCTTTCATAATGCTTTCTAATTGAATGATCACCAGTAGGATTAAATAGTGAATTTAAGTGAGCTCGGAAGGAGGAACCTAGGTTGAGCACGAGAATAGGAATAACATAAGTTAATCTTGGTCGGAAGGTGGGATTATTAACGAGCGAGACATGGATGTTCGCAATCGTCTTAGGTAATCAAATTGGTATTAATTCATAATGGACTCTCGATTGTTAATCTACCTGGGAAGAGAGTGGTTACTAGTTGTAGAAAGGTACATTCTTATGACCTTAGAAGGGGCGTAAGGAGATAATTGAATTTCAGATTATCCAACGGATCATTTTAGTGTGCTGATGTGAGTTATGGCTTACGATTAATTGTTCGGTGAAATCATTACCTGGGGCGTTTTTTCATTCTAAACTTTAATTCATTAGAACTCTCGTTTTCCTTAATTCAATATTTAGTTTGCGTAGTTGAAAATAGAGATTTGGCGTATTTTAATACTTGGTAGAAGTTTAAAATAGTCCTCGAGGGAATGATATCTTACTTACACTTTATTACTTGTACGATCGCGCGCACTTGTGCGGTGAACACATTTTCGATGTTACAAAATCATGGACAAATAATAAATAACTCGTTCCCGATTTTCTTCATCGATTTGGGTTAATAATGCCCCTATTTCTGCCGCACTAGTTGACACATATAAGATGGAAGGGTGCCCGGGTCAAGGCTGAGCTAAAACTGGTGGATTAGAAGAGTGGAGAATACCTCCGTCTTTCTAGCCAGATTACCTATAAATCTATGTAGGTAATTTACCCTTCAAAAGAAGGCTTTCAACTCTTTTTTGGTATTAGGAGATGTCAGATTCTAAATTGCCTCAACCTTTTTTTGGTCAATCTCAATTACCCTATGATGAACTAAGAAACTAAGGAATAGACTGGATTTGACACCAAAATCACACTTACTGGGTTTATTTTAGGTTTTTTCTTTCTCATCTTTAGAAAAGCATTACAGAGGTGTTCGACGTGTAGTCATCTTCTTTGGATTTTACTACAACGATATACACTTCCATAGTCTTTCCAATCAAATTGTCAAATGTTGAGTTCACTGGCCATTGGTAAGTAGGACCAACATTTTTTAAGCCGAAAGGCACAATAACCCATTCGAAAATTCCCTAAGAGCACATAAATGCAGTTTTATGTATGTCGTCCTCTATCATGAAAAAATGATTGTATCCCAATTAGTCATCCATAAAAGATATAATTTTATGTCATGTCATTTTATAGACCAAGTCATCGGTTACCGTTATCGGGTATGCATCCTTGGGGGTGGCCCGATTCTGATCTAAAAAAGCTATACATATTCTGATATTTCCGTTTTTCTTCAAGACTGACATAATGCTGGATATCCACTCTGTGTATTGAGAGGTTCATATGTTCCCAACATGAAAAGTATCTTGACCACTTCAAAGACCATCTGCATTACTTCTTTAGACATTCTCCGATGTGCTTGTTGAACTGGTTTATAATCGCTTTTTATAATATAGTATGCTCTACTAACTTTCAATCAAAGCCTCACATTTTAGAGTAGTCTTGGATAAAACAATCTTGATATTCTTCCAACAGTTGTTTGATTGCATTAAATGAATCTTTATTGACTGAAGAACTAATAAATGTGAGTCTAGGCGACTCGTTACATCCTAAATTGACAGTGGTAAAGGCGTCACAGGGTACCATTAAAGGTTCCCGAGTCTGATTATTTCCTAGATGGGAAGTTGACGACATGCCAAAGCTTTTTTACTCGGCTAGACTAGGCTCTTAAATTGAATCAGGGCTTATTAACGAAGCAGCCAATGGACATTTGCATAAGCACTTTTGACTCTCTGCTAGACTTGCAGACGTTGTAGCACATCGACGATCGCTCCTTTTGAGTTGTTTTCACGCTCATAGGTTCCATCTAGTAGGAGCCTATCAGGCCCCAACTCCGTGGTAGCTTCCTCTTGTTTCTTAGCAGGACTTTCCCTACTGTTTGGCTTTTGCGCAACCTCTTTGTCTATCAAACTTATTTCCTCTGAATTTACTTATTGAAGCATCTCCTCGATGTCCTGAGGTGTTAGTTCGTCCCCCATCTCGTTGAGGCCACTAGTGCATTCGGCTTTGGCATTGGCCTCTTTGTCCTATAAGAGACAATATTGTCAAACTTCCCGAAAGGTTATCCAAGCGAACCTACGATTGGGTCTCCCAATATGTATCGCTGCTCCATGATAAGGTCTTTAACCATTCTGCATTTTTCAACATTCAAATACATAACTTTACTATCACCACAAACATGCTTTTGTTCTTTGATAATTTCTACTTCAAAATCTTGCCAAAGCATGAGCTCCCTATGTAGGGTGGATAGCATTGCGGCGGCTTTCTATAGCCAATCTCGACCAACAAAGCATTAAAAGTAGGAGAAACCCCAGTTGGATTGGAAAAATGCCCCTTAGGACTCAAATTCGAACTCGAACTCACGGTAATTTTGATATCAATTTGTAATTACTATTCCCTGAATAAGCACGATTGAATACTTAGACCCAAGCATTTTTATTTTCTAGTGTTGAACCCGCTCATGGTGATATCAGTCAGTAATAGCTCAGAGGGATCATATCGCAGGAACGTGAACACCTCGAAGGCAAAACATTGATAGTAGCTCCACTATCAGACATTGCTTAAGGGAGTTCCGTTAAACTCAATGATGTTATGCACAGAATGCATATGTTGCTTCATGCTTTCAAATGGTTTTTTAAACTAGTGAATAGGAAAACCATAAGGACAGCCATAGGTTGGATGGAAGGAGTTTTACCTCTATTTTGTAGGTTCTCTCCATGTTGTCCTGCAAAGTCTACGAGCATTACCAGTACGTTGCAATTTACAAAAGACCCTTCGTCTTACCCGGTGTTGTTGGGGCTACCACTATTAATTGGATTCTATTCCGTATTAGATGGAAAACCTTCCAATTAATACGCTGATTCCACTTTTTCATGGGCTACTTTCAACTCGCCCTATCTAGGACACGTTTTCTTGGGTAAACAAGCCTTCTCAACTGAAGTCCTTATTTTCTTAGTGACATTGTTTGAATGCATCTCCTTTCGCTTCTGATTCACTTTTGGTGGCACACTTTTCGGTTCGCCTGGTGCCAATATCCAGTCAGGTCATACCCGGTGATGATACAGACCATAGGGGTTGGTGGTTGTTGAGGAAGTGTATTAATTTGATCATGAGAACATGGATTGCTCGGTTGGGCCGATTTGATGACGATAATCCATGTCGACGACTCATATATCACCTTCACAAAGTAATTAACGCAGCAAGGCGAGCACATTTGTGGTATGAGAATCTTATTTCTCGTAATCAGCTTGCATTTCTGGAAAAGAATCCCTATCCAAGGATTGGGCTACAGTCGATCCGTTTTAGATAGTCTTAGCATCCGCTTTAAAGGCCTTTGGGTTGGCTTTCACGAGGCGACCCTCGAGGCTGACCACCATCTTATGTGATTGTTCATTAAGAACCGTTTTTCCTGTTATCTTTCTTTCGCCACTTTGCGATTCGCTTGAGAGATCTGCATTATCATGCTCCGAAATTCTTTCATGATTTGTAGAAAGTTCCACAAAGTTAGGTTTTCGGCCGGATTCTCAAGAATCTTAACTTGTCGATCATGCATGTCTTGAATTCTGCCTCGACCATAAGGTTTTGCCCCTTCCTACATGCTCGGGTGGTCGCTAGCTTTCTATTTTGTTCCCCATAGGACTATTAGGTGTGTTTACTGCCTTGGTTTTCTCCCAAGAGCAAAACATGATTGCGGAAACCCCATTCTCATGACCACTTCTTCCAATAGGGAAAGATTATGTCAGTCACCTTTTGTGTTATTTTGCAGATATTTTCGAAAGGTGTGGCATTTGTCGGTCGTTTGCATCTCGTCGATGTACCACCGACAAACGCCATCCGTGACTCCTCTTAATGGGTAAGTTAAAATTCCTTTGGTGACTAAACGTCGTAAAAGTGCATTGGCCACAATTGTCTACCCGGGCATCCTTGATTCCTGCACAAGAGGTGTAATTTCAGTTTCCATGACATTTACCTCTGTTTCAAGAATATCAAAAGTATGAATAGTAATTTCATTTTGAAATTGTTGATCATCTACTGTGGAGACTCTGTTGACTTCAGGAAAACAACTCTTAATTGAGTCATAAATTATGTTCTGAACAATAAGTAATTCTTAGTTGCATGTGCAAAATTACCCATGCCATTTACAATAATTCCTTCCTTTCTCTCTTTTAGTCTGGGGAGCTCTATTGCACATACGTAACTTTATGCGCTTTCGCTGGTATAACCAGTCGAATATAACATTAGTCTTTTCTATGTCAAAAGAAAATTTACTTTCCTCATTTGATTTCCGTGAAACTTTGGCTATGGTGTTTTTCTTGGCTGATGGGTCACAAATTGTGGTTGAGCCCTTCACAAATTCAACCATGTCTATTTCATTGTGACTTGATTCAACTTGGTAAGCTCTAGCCGAAAGTGCCTCTTCCATTAAAAATTGATGATATTTTGTTGCTCTTCTAGCAAGATCATAAAAATTCCCCGAATCTTTCACCCTGGAAATTCTTCCTAAGAGGGAGAATCAACGGATTTTACGCAAACATTAATCAATCTCTCTCTGGCATGGCCGAGTGACACCGAAGAAGACTTTGCGTGACTGCATCAAGAACTGGCCTGGGTATTCTCCAGTGGCTTGTTTCAAGCACAACACCTCGAATATGGACATTTGTGTATCCAAACGGGCAAATGCTCTCATAAATAATGCATGCGTCTCTACCCAAGTGGCCATCGAATTGGATGGAAAATTCGCATACCATGTGAAGGCTTCCCTAGTCAAGGAATTCAGGAAAAGTCTCAATTTTTAGAAATCATTGGCGGACGCATCTCCGACTTGGTGAGTAATGTGAGTCATGTGTTCAACGGGTGTCACCTCATCTTCGGTGTCATCTCATCTTCCAAAAAAAAAAAAGAGTTAAATCGAAGACGCGATTCCCTCTTGGAAGCTTCAATTCTCTATTAATATACCCATGGTAGGGACGTCTATATGAGATATGCCTTCCCATCGGACTGCACCAGTACCATCTGGTCGGTCTACCACTTGAGCCACAACTTCTCTTAGGGCAAGTGTTGTAGGTTCTTCAACCCTTCCAATTTCTGATAGTGGGATTGCCCTTGGAACATATTCATCGACAAGGGGTCTCACGTAGAAGCTCTCGTAACAAGGTTGTTCGACCCTACCAATTTCTGACAACGAGTTTGCCTTGGGGACATATTCGTCGATAGGGGGCCTCATATGAAAGCTTTCCCGGTAGGTTGTTAGACCCTACCAACTTCTGGCGACGGGTTCGCCTTGGGGATGTGTTCATCGGCAAGGGGTCTCACATCGAAACTTTCTTTACGACAAAATCGTGTGCATTTGACTCAGAATTGTGCGAGTTTGACACAACATCCGGTGTGACTCCCCACGGGTTTTCCTCATGGAAAGTGACGACAGTTTTCCGACTACCGTTCTCCGAGGGTCTCCCATAAATGAATCATCCCTTTTTAAGGAATCTTCCTTACTCGAGTGTCTCTCACAAATCATTTCTTGCAGTTCGTCCATTTTCTTATCCATGCTCCCCATATTCCTTTACATATCCCTCATGTTTCTCTTCATTTTCTTGAATTTCTTATGGAACTCGACCCTTGATATGAATTCTGGCGGAGCATGCGCAGAATGCTGAGAAAAGGAGTCCTGGTTGCCTTGAACTGGGTTACTTTTAGGCTCATATCCCGTGACACACATATCTGCCCCATCATGTTCGAGGTTATGATTGTCTTCCATTATATTCAAACTTCTAGTTCGTGGCATATTAAACGCTTAGTTCTTTATACTCCGACTGGGGTCGTAAAAAACGCGCCGGCGAAGAAATCACAACACGTCCGAAATATTTGGTACGAACTTGATAGGGGTTCGGATATGGTCATCGTAATTAAAAATAGATGAAAATTGAATTATACTGATAAAAAAAATAATTACAACTTGGTTCAAAAGCTTACACCACGAAAGCGATGAAGAAACACAAAAGAGCTGAAATTTGGAACTGTAGGGACGCCGTAGACTTGGGAGTTCGAGCGGTGGAATCTGGTCTCTCGTGGTATGGTGAATGTGGATGTGGTCTAAATGGTGGTGATGGAGGTACGACAAATCAAAAGGATATTTGACAAAGACAAACAATGCACTTTGGCATTAGATGAATGTATGTTGTTTGTTATGGGAGGATATTCCCCTATTTATACTAAATCTATCCTTGTTGACCACTCAATAAAAAATCCTAATATTTCCCGTAATTTTCTCCAACTCAAGCAAATTGGAGGCAACTTCCATAAAATCTCGATAACCTGACAACGTAGTCTAAATAAGTCCACAAAAGTTTATAGACTTTCTATGGTATACTTCTAGACTTTGACCTCGACTAACTACCTCCTCAAAGCATGGGGCCACGATCCCTTATTGTGGGACAACTCCACAACTCCTTTATCCATAACGGATCATGGGACAAAAAACTCCCCAACCAAATTCCAGGAAACTTGGAACTAAGTTTATGGTTTTTTACGACTTATTGATAACTCAATAAAAGTAAAGTTGTTTCATATTCTAAAGGGTACTTTATGTGGTTAATCATGCGAGTTGTGATGGGATTTTAACAAGTTTTGGGTCATTTTCAATTTAATTTAGTTTTTAAGTCGGTATTTGTTATCTTTGTAGTTTCTTAGTCTATTTAGGAATGAATTAGTGTTCCTATTGTGTGGTTATTTATCCATATCTTGATCTTAATGCAGTTAATCGCCTTATCACCAATTAATTTGATTTGAAAACCTAATCGGACTTAGAGTTGTTTAGGTTATGTCGTGGATTGGATAGCCTAAGTTAGTGTCACGTTGGAAAATGAATCCGTGACAAGGATAAGAATATACCGGAACACCTTAGGTAGTCATTTAGTGTTACACATAATGTAACGCCCCCTTTTTCGGGCACGTCGTGGTAGTACAAAATTACAATCAATGCCACGAAATTTATTAAATCATTATAAGATCACAATGCTTATATATTATGACATCCGTATGCAACGTCCATATAGGGTTTCATTCCTTGAAAAATAAAATACATCCTCCAAACTCCCACTATGTCTCTACTTACACTTGGTCCTCACATCATTGGCTGAAAAGTTTTACCCAAAATGGGGTTAGAGAATACCCTAAGTACATTCACAACGCTCATTATAACAAACACATGAGTCGGCTAGGTCCTTCCAGTTTTTGAAAATGATTTACATGCATTATGACTCGACGTCTCTTAACCAGCCAATAACAAGATCACATTGATGTAAGTGTCATAGACAGAACATGCAAATGTCATGACACTAGACTGACATGTCATAGAACAGGTCACACAAATCACAATCCAAGACCCGACAATCGTCATACAACAGGGCATACATAACTTGACACGTGACATGCTCCTAGAAAAGGTTTTCCACACAGTTATGCCCGACATGTCATCGATACTAATCCCTTCGACATATACTCAACTAGCCTTTTATGCTTCCAAACACAGTTACACGCATTCTCAATATTAGGACACGATTCAGCTCACTCATCACCAACCTTCATTTAACAAATCATGCGCGTATACAACACACAAGGCACAAATGCATGCAACACATCAAACACAAACATATGCAATGGGTGTCATGATATGCAATGCAAATTCAATCATGCTCTCCTCCGTCTCATTATACGACACCCCTCAACAATGCAGGTCAATGCATCGGCGGATCAAACCGGACGCAATAGTCAACTCAAGGCCTGAAACAATATATTTCAAGGATGGACACCCCACCGTACTCCTCCGTTCCAACGACCACCCTCCTCACTGTGGCATGCCTAGAACGGGCACCTCCGGCCTTCACCGGGCCTCAAATGCATAACTTAAGCCACGGAATCCACGCTCAATATGACCCGTGCTTGTTTCACATCATCATGTATTTATATTGTCCAAGTCATGAGGCTCACACTCATTTAAGCCAGTGGTCGATTCACATGTTATGCACATGTCACCAAATAAAGCAACTCGCATATATTTCGCACGTGTACGATTCACATAGTTCAGACGTCAATATAGCTTCACACTTATCGTCCGACATCCCTGCATGTCAAGGCAGTTTAAAAAGTCATTCACTCACATCCGCACATGTCAAGACGCAACTGCACGTGTAAGAACCTATTTCGCACATGTCCAGACCAATATTCGTACATGTCAACAGATTCGCACATATCTAGACCAACATCCTTATATGTCCACGAAGCTCAACACATAACAACAAGTTCTCGTATCGCACGACTCACTTTACACATAACAACAAACCAACATCGCACAAGATCCATAACACAAGCACATTTATCACCCATCAACAAGTCATCGCTTATATGCGACAATAATATAGCCGATTCTAACTAAAGATGCCTCCGGATTGTCTCGCTAAATATTAAGCACCCCCAAAACCCATTTTGATGGTCGCCATTACGAGGGAATGGATGTGGAACATATCTCGGTCCGTTGCGATCCACTTCCTAGTTTTGATCCCAAGCTAGCCGAACTTTGCGGCTGCATCGAAACACCTTCCCAGAACCCTCGTCGACTTCCTTCTTCACTCTTTTTCTTTTTCTTTCTCTTCTCATTTTCTCTTTTCTTCCCTCTCCCCATGCTTCTCCTTTCTTCCTAGATGGGTAGAATTTTTTTTGAATATTTGGAAAAATAGGGATGTTGTGCCCCTTCCCCTTCTGCATAATAAAATTACTTATTTATTAATTAATCTCGAAGCTTCCTCAACAAGCTTTGAACAGTGCTCGTACATGTCATCCCACGAGGTTGAACATGTCACCTTACAACTTGCTCCACAAGTTTTCGCGATTCCTCTTTGGTCAACTCTTACATGTCACTCTTGACATCATACATTACAACGTCTTCTAAAATCTCAAGATTTGTCTATTCGTCTATGCCATTCCTTTCATGAGTCCAACCTCATTCCGATTACGCATCTCTCCCCCACCCTTCATTTGTGTAATAATTCCTTAATACCTAATCTCGCTTTTAAGCTACTACGAATCGATGATTGCTATTTCATTGGTCGTAAGCTTAGTTACTAACATACGCTTACATGCATTACCGTCTGATATACGCTAATGCTCTTCAAAATCAGTAACTAATGCGAGTGAGTTCTGGTGTCCCCTTTCCCTCGCATCAGCATCTAAGATCGATTGCACTTCCCGCACATCATCCAACAATGTGTCCACACAACTTATCACTATAACACACAACACTCAACACACAACACACAAGCAAGCAGCACACTGCATCACATCCTCACGCATAGTACTCCTCATGCTCATATTTCACATCTTCTACTCACACTCGAGACCTAATTTTTTGGTCGTTACACATAATGGGTTCCCACTAAGGAGAGGTATCCTTAGAGGTCGATACAGGGAATACATCCTTAGAGCACTCACGAGAGGCGTGAGGAGATAATCGAACCATACGTTAATACGTTTAGAATTGGATAACGTAGAAGAGAATGAATGAGTTGAGTAATTCATTAGGGGAAGTTGATAGTCCTGGGATTTTCTCATTTTATTGACTTATCGTTCTAAATGCATTTTATTTTCGATTTCATTCTTATTCCATCTTTGTTGGCTTGACCTTGCTTTAGTTAATCGCATGATCGCTAGGAAAATTTCTCTGCTGATTCTCTGTGGGAACGACCTCAACTTGCTCAATCTACGAGTTAGTTAAGTTCGTTAGAGTATTTTAATTTTTCGCCTTCCACAAACGTGATCACTTACCCTGTAAACTTGTTTAAGTCCAACTTTCTCGACACCTTAAGCCGGCTCAGAATTTCTTGGTGTTAATGGAAGGAAGAAACTCTTGGGATGGCGGATATGGGAGGATATCGCATGAATAAGAGAGCCTACACACATTACCGTCCGATATATGCTAATGCTCTTCAAAATCAAATACTGATGTGAGTGATTTCGGGTGTTCCCTTTCCCTCGTCTCAGTATCTAACATCGATAGCACCTCCCGTACATCATCCAACAATGCGTCCACACAACTTACCACTATAACATACAACACTCAACACACGGCACACAAGCAAGTAGCACACTGCATGCCATCCTCACGCATAGTACTCCTCATGCTCATACGTCACATCTTCTACTCACAAACGAGAACTAATTTTTTGGTCGTTACACATAATGGGTTCCCACTAAGGAGAGGTGTCCTTAGAGCTTGTTATAGGGAATACGTCATTGGAGAACCCGGGAGAGGCGTGAGGTGATAATCGCACCCTAGGTTAATAACTTGAGAATTCGATAATCGTATAAGAGAATGAATGAGTTGAGTAATTCGTTAGAGGAAGTTAATAGTCCTAGGCTTTTCTCAATTGATTGACTTATCGTTTTATCTTTGTATTTTATTTTCGATTTCATTCTTATTCCATCTTTGTTGACTTGATCTCGCCTTAGTTAATCGTGTGACTACTAGAAAAATTTCGCAGTTGATTCTCAGTGGGAACGACCTCTGCTTGCCCAATCTATGTGTTACTTAAGTTCGTTGGAATATTTTAATTTTTTGCCTTCAACAAATGTGATAACTTACCCCTAGACCTGTTTAAGTCCAACTTCATAAACTTGTGCCTCATAAACTTAGTTCTTCATAAATTTACTTATCATTGTCTCAAGACCTGATTTTAAATAGCCCTTAAACTTTTTCAGACACCTTAAGTCGGCCCATAATTTCTTGGTGTTAACGGAAGGAAGAAACTCTTGGGAAGGCGAAGATGGGAGGACACCGTATTAATAAGATAGCATTTGCTCCTCCGAGGGGAAAGGGGGCGTCGATCAAACATCAAAACCTCGGACCTTTGAATTTTCATTTAGGAATTTCCCACGATTGCGAAATTGAATTAAACTAATTAATCGCTGGTTAACTTTTACAAGCTAGCCTCTCAAATCAATTAAGTCTTATTTTTTAATTGTTTTATATGAATAAATAAATTTAAGAACAGTTTCTTATTATAATATGAGTTTGAGTTATTTATCTAAGTTCATTAAGTCAGTTGTATAGGTCACTATGACAGTTGCGTGGCTTAGTTTGTGCACATATATTGTGCAATTAGTTAGTTATTAATTCAACGATCGAAAATGGTGGCTCTCTATGTTAAAGAATAAAATTGATTTGGTGTAATTATGTTGGGTTTTTAATATTGAATTTAAGTTGTTTTTAAATGGGTAGATTTAAGTTTTGTAGTTGTTATGGTGGATTTTGGTAACTGCAAAGTTTTATTTAATTTTGGTAGATGGGGAGTTTGATGGTGATCTTTAAATGGTTGTAATGTTTATTTCAAAAGTGATATTGGCAGAAGAGAGATTTTCCAAAAAAATAAAGTTTATCAGGTTGTCCCTTTCTTCTTCGGTGAGTAAGCGAGTATCGCCAATTTTTCCGGCGAGTACCCATTGACATTTCCAACAAAGTGATATCAAAGCGAGGATGTCTTGAACAGTCCAATATCCTCATCCTACGAAGGACAACTATGATAGTTGTTGGTCTATCCGAGTGAAGGCAATACTCGGTTCCAAGGTGCGCGGGAAATCGTCGGCGATGGGTTTGTCGAACCCGACGAGGATGGGGAGTTGTCCCTTATTCAAAGATTTGAGAACAACAAAAAGAAGGACTAGCATGCTCTATCAAGCATACACCAGTGTTTAGATGACGCTGCTTTTGAGAAAATAGCAAATGCGTCAACTTCGAATGTGGCGTGGGGAATTCTAGAAAATTCGGACAAAGGAGTCGACAGGGTAAAGAAGGTGTTTTAGCTTCAAATCTTATTGGAAGAATTTGAAACTCTTCATCAGAAAGCGTCAGAGTCTATTTCACGTGAGTCATGGTCAACCTGATGAAAAGAAATTGTGAAAACATAGAAGACGCTCGTGTGATTGAGAAACTTTTACGCTTTTTACATTAGAGATTCGATCACGTTGTGGTTGCCATCGAGGAAATTAGATATTTGGAGAATATGTCAGTTGATGAATTAAACGGATTACTACGAATGCATGAGAAGCGGATGAACAAGCACAAGAAAAAGCCATTGGAGCAAGCCCTTCAAGTCAAGCATTTCGTTGGCAAAAAAGGGAGAGCAATTCAAAGGTCGCGGTCGAGGTTGAGGTCTAGGTCGTGTTTATTCTTGTGGTGGCTGTCGAGGAAGAATGGATACGAGATGGAGTACGACAAATGGCGGGATGAGTGTTAGTATTGTCACAAAATGGGTCATTATGCCTGTAATTGCTGGTACTTTGAAGACACAAAAGAAGAAGTCAATCCAGTTGAGGAGAAAGAAGAGAAAGTGTCGACGTGTTTATTAGTGCTCAACCAAAAAGCTAATGGAGAAGGAAGCCAATGGTATCTCGACAACGGTGCGAGTAACCACATGTGTGGCGAAAAATCGAAATTTCTGGACCTTGAAGAAAAGGCGACCGGGAGTGTCACATTTGGAGATACCTCGAAAATTCAGATTGAAGGCGAATGTACCATTTTGATTCGGTTGAAGGATAGTACTCACAAGTTTATATTCGATGTGTATTATGTCCCTAGATTGAAGAACGATATTTACAGTATTGGGCAACTCATGGAAAGGGGCTACGAGATTCTGATGAAGAATCGTAGTCTTTGGTCACGGGACAGGAGCACTAATTTGATTGTGAAGGTGATGATGTCGAAGTGTTGAATTGCTTACAAGCGTGTCTGAAGGATCCAGCGTGGTGTTGGCATATGAGGATGGGACATTTTAATTTTGGTGGCCTGAAATTGATGTCCGAAAACAAGATGGTGAAGGGGATGCCGGTGATCGATCATCCGGATGAACTCCGTTGCAGCGTGTCTTCTCGGCAAGCACGCAAGGAAAAGCTTTTCGAAAGAAGCAACGTCAAGAGCGACGAAGCCACTCGAATTAATTCATTCCGATGTTTGTGGATCGATCAAGTCGTCATCTTATGTAAAAACTAATTATTTTTTACTTTTCACAGATTATTTTAGCCGTAAGCTTGGGTTTATTTCTTGAAGGAAAATCCGAGTGTTTTGATGTTTTTAAGAGGGAATAAAGGTAAATCAGACCATTCTTAAAATGACGCCCTTTCTCTTTGTTTAAAAAGGTTAAACATTAATTAACATTTTAATTGGACCAATTAAAACAATCTATTATGTGTAATTAATGTTCTTTATTAATGTCTTTGTGGAGAAATCAAAAGGCTATGTGGTGAAAGGACAAGAAGAAAATGTTTGGAAATTGAATAGGGCTTTGTATGGTCTCAAGCAAGTGCCTCGAGCATGGTATAGTCGAATTGATGCCTACTTTCGGGAGAAAGGTTTTGCGAGATATCCTCACGAGTATGCGTTTTATTTGAAGTTGAATAAAATAGGAGATTGTTTATTTTTTTGCCTCTATGTGAACGATCTTATTTTTACAAGAAATAATCCAAGTTTCTTAGAAGATTTCAAGAATGATATGGCCCGAGAATTCGAGATAACAGATATTGGCCTAATATCATTTTATCTCATTATAAGTGCCTCAATCGGATGATGGAATATTTGTTTGTCAGAAAGCATGTGTGACGGATGTTCTTGAAAGATTCAGTATGTCTAATAGCAAACCCGTGGCTACCCCAATGGAGGTTGGAGCTAAATTGTGCAAAAATGAAAGGAACAAAAAGTGGATCCGACTCTGCTCAAAATTCTCATGGGATATTTAAGGTACTTGACATGTACTCGACCGTATATTCTTTTTAATATTGGGATTGTTAATCAATTCATGGAGGTTCCCACGAAGAAACACATAAATAAAGGTTCTTTTGATTTCGGACTATATTATTCGTGATCCGAAGAATTTGAACTTTTTAGATATTGCGACAATGATTTTACTAGAGATTTCGATGATCGGAAAAGCACAAACGGATATGAGTCTAATGTGATTTCGTGGAATTTGAATAAACAGAAGATTGTCACGCTTTCTTTCTTTCAATGACGCTGAATATGTTGCGATTACGGCATGTGCTTGTCATGCAATCTAACTAAGGAGAATGTTGAAGGAGATAGGCATCCACGTAAAAAGGCAAGTATTTATTACTTGGGCTATATGCAATGAGGTCGGCAGGGTGACTAACAAAAATGTGATTCCGGCGAAATGTATGCCGGTGTTATTGTCGGAAGGTGAAAAAGAATGGAAAAAGAAGCAAAGAATGAGGTCCTCTCTTTTATCATTTGTATATGCAATAGGAAAACTTCAAAAATGTGCAGAGCTCGTCCTCCGGAGCTGGTAACTCAGCCTCGTTTTTGACCCGATCATCATATCTCCCTCCTGCCCCGTTAACAAGGACCATGAGCTTCCTTGTTGTTCGTACCAACTTTCGTGAACCAATTCAGGTTCTCCAGACGTACCTTTTCATTCCTCAGCAAGTCGTTGGCTTCCTGCAAGCGCTTAACTTCGGCTTCCAAGTGGTTTGTATAAGCCTGCGAAGCAAAAAAAAAAAAAACACCATATTAATGTCTGGTCGGACGGTTCCAGGTTCTTGGCATGGACTCAGCCCATTACAAGACTTACCTGCTTTCGGGCTCTTGATCTGGCAGCTGATTCCCGGTTCTTGATCATCCTCTTCTTCCGCCTCTCCACTGTCTTGTCAAAAACCTCATCAATGCACCTCCTCTTCTTCTCCGTCACCAACCCCGAATCACATGAGGAACCGACGGAGATTCCTGAAGACATCGGCACAAATCTATCTAACCCCTCCTCAATTCCACCTACCCTGTTCTCACTGGAACAGTCTGCCAACTCAAGCTTTGAGCTCATCACCATCATCTGATGATGATGCATCCAGTTATGCTGCAACATCATCGGCTCATGATCAAATGGATTCAGATGCTGCACCTGCGGCTGATTCACCCCATTGACATCCACATAATCGTAGTTCATCAAGAGAAATTCGTCAAGCGACGCCTCACCCATCCTTCCTCCACCATGATCACAACCCTCACTCACTCCCGTGGCGGCCCATGATGGGTTCCCGAAATGAGGGTTACAGGAGTGCCCAACCTCGTTAAGATCCAGTGCTAAGGGACTGATTCTACTGCCTGCATCGCCAATCCGGGAGGCAGCCGGTGCAGGAACCAATACATCGTCGAAAGTGAGCGTGGATATCGAATCCTGGCGATTCAATGAAGAGCAAGAGTGGTCGCGAGGCCTGCTAGTAGATCCATAGCTCCTGTCACGCATGATCCAAATAACTCCTAGGTTGGCGTTGGCATTTAGGGAGAGTATCAGATCGGCGATGAGGCCAATGTCAATCAATCTTGGGGTTGAGCTCAGGAAGATCAGATCTTTCGCTTTATGGGTGTTAGTAATGTTTATATATACAATTACGGATTTCCCATCTCCTCTAACAGATTTTTACAGATTTTTCTCCTACTCTTGCGGTGTATGACAAAATATAACAAACTATTTTCTTCTTCGATCTAACTCTTTTTTATTTATTTATTTATTTTTCCGTTATTCAGACAGTTTCTGCACATTTTCTTTTTCTCAATTTCTGCACATTTTCTTTTTCTCTTCTCACCTGAGTATGAGTTTGATTATTACAAAATAATAATAAAAGTGGCCTGGCTGATGATTTCAAGATTAAAAATCCAAAATTATGTAGAGCAGTCAATGTTGGTTATATTATTAAAACAATAAAGGAAATATCAATCTGATTCACACCTTCGTAACCTTCCCATTTCTGTTAGTTTTATTATATTTTAATTAAAAATCTGCTTGTGATCTTGGATTTGAGGATTCGGATTTCTGAACGTTGAGTTTTTCTTTTTTTTTTTTATTACTATTTTCTCCTTATTTTCTAACAACATATTTCAATTGTTTAATTATACTTGTATTTGTTGAATTTTAGATTTGTAGTACTTCACCGGATTTTCGCTTGCGGTTTTGATGTTCCACTCCACCTTGTTATATAAGTTTCAGTAGTAAAAAATATTTAAATCAATTTACACATATTATTTTTAAATTACTAATCACAATCCCACAAAATTGGATGATTATAACATATTTTTGGTTTTTTTAATAAAAAATTTCCACATATTTACTTAAAACAATTATTTTTGTTTCGTTAAAAGTTTTTGTTATATTTTACCAGTATTTATTCATTATCTCCCGGGAAAAAATAACCAAATTACCAATTACACATAAAATTTTTGAACACGAGAAGATATTTTCATGAGATAAAGATTTTAGGCCCTTGTGGTAATTAATCTGGACAATTAATATTCTATTCAAGATAAATGTTTTCTCTCTGAGGAATCATTTTTCCAATCAATCTTATCAATTTTATGATATAATAATTATTTAACTGCATCTATAATTTCCTCAAGCTTTTCTAACCTATCTCCATTAATTCTTTGTGCCGTTCTCATATTTCTCTTGTTAATTCCCCTACAACATCGTCAGACGAGAAATAAGTGAACCAAGAGTATTGAGACCCCACAGAATATTGAGGCCCCTCAAGCATATTATGGATATGCTAGTCTTTTTCGCTCTTATTTTCATCTGTTCCTTCTGTTTTGTTAGAGGCTATTTCTTCATGGATATTTTCTCTTCTAGTGCGCGACATCTTTCTCAAAAGATTTTCTGGATTCTTAACAATTCGGCTCCCACTCTGGTCAACAAAAATGTGTTAGCGTGGAATTGTGTTCCCCGCAACACATATCGAATTTTACAGTGACTTGTGTTCGCTGTAAAGGAAGGGAAAATAAATTGACCAGGGAACAAATATTTGAATTTATAAAATGGCGTTGATTTACAAAGTTTAAGTTTTACAATACTACATACATGACGTGAACTGAAATACAACAAAAGAGACTGGAAAACGACGACGGGATGCTTTAATAAAATCTACCTTGATGGATTGGTGGTTGGATGTAGTGAGGGTGATGGATGGTTTAAGGACGTTGGTTGAGGACGATTTCCGGACGCTGTGGGGAGATCAAGGATGATATATCAACATAGCCAGATTTGGACTTATGGGGCTGATCGTTTGACCCCCTTTTAATGGAGACCACCTTGGACGAATTGGGAACGGTGATCGGTCGAACTTCGCGGCAACACGGTAGCCTTTTTTAATGGAGACTATTGTAGGGAGACGACGGCCTCCTTAAGTGGAGACTATCTTGGGGTAGTTTGCGGATCGGTGGATGGTGAAATGTGGAAGATCGTGAAGGGTGATTTCAGGAAATGGTTCAGGGTGCTTTTCTAGACACCTTCTAAACATCACGAGCTCGGGACGATAGAAGGCTGGGAGGAAGAAGCGGGGCGTCGGCAGTCCACTCTTGGGGGCATTACTCTTCCATCCCCGACAGGTTGTGCGTCGGAATCAAGGTTGTGGATAGGTTGTGCGTCAGAATTATCCTCTTTCTTATTCTCTTTTAGTCATGTGGAAAGGTTGTGCGTCAGAATCATCCACTTTTTTATTCTCTTTTAGTCATGTGGAAAGGTTGTGCGTCAGAATCGAGCGTGTGTAGCCCGAGATATAGTTAAAATACGAAACACAACGTTTTTACACTCGAACTGAAATGTCGTTTCAGTCGACTGAGCATAACTTTGGACACAAAGCCTCAATTTTCTAGAGATTAGTTGATATAGTTCCCCCTCTGGCTTTTCTACAACTTTCATGCTTTGATTTTCTTCATTCGAGACAATCTGGGTCAAGTTTTCATAAGTTGAAGTCGTAATTAATTTGATTCGAGACCAAAGACACCGTTTCGGAATTTTCATCATAACTTTGGCTACAAAGATTGGATTAACTCGAAGTTACTTGGGATAGCTTTCTTTCTGACATTTCTACAACGTTTAGGTTTTGAGTTTTCCTATTTGAGGTAATCTTGATAGTGGTTTGACCGTTTGAATGTCGCAGGTGATGGGATCTTGAGATCGCAACACTCCTTTGATATTTGGATTATATCTTTGGCTACATAAATCACATTAGCTCGAGACAAGTTGGGTTGATCCTTTCTTCTTGAGACGTGTTCAAGTACGACTTCATCATCATCGAGCTCTATGCCCCTTGGTATGGAAATTGTAAAATGCTTGCACTCAAGTATGAGAAAGCCACATTCGGGTTGAGCAATCATGACCCTCCTATTGTTCTGTCAAAAGTAAACGCAAGGATGAAGTGAACAAAGGAGGTTCGTACGTCCATACGGTTAGTTTCGAAAAAATTGACCAAATATTGTTCCCAACCGACAAAAATAAAAAAATATTGCTAGAAGCTTCACGGTTCCCATCCGCGACTTTATGTTATCCCAGCCACCGCAACATTATGCGAAAATAACATATCACATAAAAACGAGGTCAGTAACTGTGACTTTAGTAAAAATGTGGTTCCTGATCGCAACATTAGGACATGGGGAAATTTAGTGTTTTGGGTTTTATCCGGTGGCTGAGCAGTGTAACGGTTCCCGACGGCGACACTCACTAAATATATGAAAATAAATTGTCAACAATTACAGCACCATGAGGACGGCCGAGTTGGTCAAAGGTGTTAATATTGGGCCAGAGATACTCATACAAAATCAGTCATATTCAATTTTTTTATCCTTTTCATGATTCACAATGAATTTGGATAAAATCATGTGCAATTGGTAAATGTCGATGAACTTAGTCACTTTGCATATTCTCGCACAAATATATTACTTATAAGGAACAATTTATTTCATTAATTAAAAATGATTAAAATTTCTTACAAAGAATTCACCCTTTAACATGGCTCATCATCAAAACTATACTATTGCAAATGTTTAGATTGATCACGTAAACAGAATATTCACCTATTAAAGAATAATAATGTTAGTAATCATAACATATTGATAGAGTAATGACTACGTTTGTCGAATGTAGCAATGCTCTAACGAACCTAACTAACTCGTACATAGGGCAAGTAGATGTCGTTCCCATAGAGAATCAATAGAGAAAATTCCCTAGCGTCACACGTTTGACTATAGTGAAAAGTGAAGTCAATAAAGATGGAATGAGAATGAAATCGAAAATAAAACACTAGATAAAACGATAATTTGATTAAATGAGAAAAGTCTAGGACAATCAATTTTCCCTAACGAATTAATCAACTCATCCCTTCCCTTATCCGGTTATCGAATTCTCAAGTTATTAACCTACGGTTCGAGTATCTCCTTACGCCTCTCCCGTGTGCACTAAGAACATATTCCCTGTATCGAGCTAATGACTCCATTCCTAAGCAATTAACTTGTGAGAACCCATTACGTGTCAAACCCTATATTGCTACCTTAGGTGATCCAGTATATTCCTGTCATTCTCACAGATTAGCTCAGTTTTCAAAGATGACGCTAACTTAGGCTTTCTAATCCACTGCTTTACTTAAACAACCTTTCCAAGCCCGATTAGGTCTCATAATGAAATTGACAATCACTCTAGGTTCAAGAAAAAAAGACAACGACATAGAAAGCAAGGGATAAGAAGAAGAAAAATGCCCTCCCGATCTTCCAATCCGGGAAGTAGTAGCCTTGTCTGGATCTCCGCTTGAGGCCTGACAATCACCCCCTTCTCCGTCTCCTAGTCGAATGTCTCTCCAGAAGAATCGTCCCTCCACAAGGGTTGCACTTATAAAAATATATAGTTTCCTCTAAAAAGATTTCCTAATATTTCCCAAATCTAATGAGATATAAAATAATAAAATAAACTAAATTAAATAAAATAACCTAAAAAGACTAAATCAGGTAACTAATTGATGCTCTTTTAACTTAGAACAAACTTGGGAGGAGGGTTCAAGTGTTTGGACATGGATTTGCACATATTACCGAAGGTCACGTCCTTCCAATAGACTGACGCGTCCGTCATTTCACAGAATCCCAGAGGTCACGTACTTTAGAATCGAAATATAAGAACTCCACAATTACTACTCTAAAACTAAACTAAATCGAAAATGAACTAAAACCTCTAAAAACACTATCAAAACTCGCATTGACTAACCACATAACACATCGTTGAGACTGTGAAATAACTCTACTTTCATAGAGTTATCAAGTAATCACAACTAATAAAAAATGTTAGCTCATCAAGAAATAAGGGTAGTTCCATTTTTTCTAACTACACTATGTTTTTGTGCCATCCAATGAACTTAGAATGTATCTAACACGTTAGAGCTAGAATTGTATTAGAATCGGAACCTGGGTTTATTGATACAAAAAATTTATATCTTAAATTTACCTAAATTGTAGATAGCAAACTAAGCATACAATAGAAAGCGATGTTAGTGACGTTTACGTAATCTACAGTAACATTTCATTAGAAATATGTCCTAGTAAAATTCAATATATATTAGACTTCGTTGTCGCTTGGCTCACATTAGTGTGTGCATTTATAAGATAAGACATTTTATTATATTTTTTGAAAAAATAATTAATAAAATCAAATATTTTTCGTTGATTATTTTACTTTTATTTACTTCACGTAAATGATAAAGTCACATAGACTAAAGAGTATATTTATTAAAATAGTCCTTGATCGGATATATGTTTAGAGAGTGATACATGGTTCATCGACGCACCATCAACTAGAGCTTCAACTTGCTCATCATCGACTAACATACACAACGTCGAAGTAAAGGTCCGTCGAAACAAGTCACCGTCGAAGTACGGACACATCGAAGCAAACCGTCGAAAGAGAAGCAACTCCACATCGAATGCATCTCAAGTTTCCAGATCATTCATCGTCCATTCATTAGCATTTAAGCTTGTTGCATTTCCAATAAGCCATTTATGGTTTATCCATGAATTTGGCCGTTCATCCATGTAATCTAAGTTCGTTACCCCGCATTTATGTACTTGTTCTAGTGATCCCTATATAATGGGCGCCTTTGTAAGCATTTGAGGAACTTTTGATCAGATTATAAATCATTTGTAAGACTTTGTCTTTCTATCCGAAGTGAGTGGGTTCTCCTTCAACCTCGTTCTTCATTTGGTGGATTCCAAGTGCGGATTGAGTTGAGCGTATCAGCCGGTGGTGGTGTTTTTGTATCATCCACGTTGTGCCTCGCCCTCGTCTTATTCGTGGTGGTGTATCTGTATCCACGACCAAACGAGTTTATTCAAGTTCTTCTTTCACGGCGGTGATTTCTATATCCGTGGAGGTTGAATCTCAACCTATCATTCATCTATCCCCAGCTCTATTCCTATTTCCAGCCACACCCCTAAACACATTCTTCCGTCCATACCCTACGTCACTCCATTCCGCACCTTTAGTGACGTCCCCCTTCTCTTTCGGTATTGAAATCATCTATTTATTGCCGACCCCGTATCATCTTGGTATCAGAGCTCACGGTTGTCAAATGGCCCGAAGATTCCAACGTGATTTGTCTCTAGACGAAGCACGCGTTGCTCGGCTTGAGTAGGAGATCGCCGATCTTCAGCAACAACTACAGTCGATGCATTCTGTCGATTACGCTAATGAAATTTTAATTTCAACGGTCATCACGTGATAAATCTCCAAAATTTCATGCCAATTATCGCAGGAGACAGGGCGTTTCCTCGTCCACCCCGACCAGTAACGAGTAGTCCATCACATCGATCGACTGCGGAGACAAGGTTGGACATGAGCTCGAGAGCCCATAAAAGGGGCAATCGAAAAAGCTTCCTCGGATGCTTGTCAAGGGCCGAGTCACCCACAGGCCCGACTTGAAGTCTTCTCGAGCTCCACCTCTCGAGCTCCTAGTCACGAGCTCCCAGAGAGATATGTTCTCGAGACGCCGCTGCTTGTTGTCGTACTTTGTTGTTAAGTCGCCTGTGTCAACAACAAAGCCTGCCAAAGAAGCCGGCCTACAAAACGTGGCCTCCTCCCTCTTGTTTACCAAAATTTAAGGATGATGCAGACTTGAAACTTGTCGTTCTTACTAAAATCTTGAAGACAAGGTTCCCAGAATCTAAAAACTGAGCAACAGGATTGTACCTGGCCGTCGATTTCAACGGAGGTGTTTGTTGCTTGTGGAGTTGAAAAGTTTGGAAGTCCTAGCCCAAGTGAAGGATCCTCTTTGTCAAAGATTAAGGGAATTATTGGCTTATGTATATCATCGAAAGATTTTGTTATTTTGAATTTTATAATCTTTTTAGGTTTTCTTCCTGCCACTGATGAAATCGGCAAGGTTTGATTAAAAAGTTGGGCTTAGTAGTGCAGGTGCAGTCGTTTACGAGATATATATGAGTTGTTGCTTATGAACTTATGTGTATCTGGATCTTTCTTTCCATGACCGCCCATGGGTTCGAGCATGTAGCACCAGCTATGGAAATGGTGCGGGTGTCGAGGTGGGTATTTATGCAGTTTGAGACATGGGTACAAGCCAGCGATGTTGAGGCGCAACATGCCTAGGGAGGAGACAGAAATCAGCACTGTTGGCCCTTATCCAAGAGATAGAACCTCTGGATGTCAGTCTCATTCAAAAAGATGTTCCGCTAAACTACCGTTGATGCCATAAAGAGAACAATTTCGGGCATGTTGGGAAAAAACAAACCTCATGCAAATTAGTCGACTGGACAGCGACGATGAGGAGAACCCATGGTGTGAGGAGTCTCAACGAGGATCTTCACCGGATTATCATAGCAGGGGAGAACGGCCCCAACGATGAGTGTTCAAATTCCGGAGTTCGAAGGAAACTTGGACCCCAAGGAGTTCATCGATTGGATGCACATGGTAGAGCGCATCTTCGACTATGAAGAGGTGTCCGAGGAACGAAAGGTTAAGTTGGCGGCTTTAAAGTTGAAAAAATACGCCAGTTTGTGGTGGGTGAACACCAACCAGCAGTGTCAAAGAGAAGGGCATGACAAAATTCGTACGTCCTTGAAAATAAAGAGGGCTGTGACTAAGAGGTTTTTGCCGGAGCATTATCGACGAGATCTCTACCTCAAGTTGCAGTCGTTTCAGCAAGTTTCAAGTGTATCAAAGTACACGAGGGAGTTCGAGAGAGTATTGCTGCAGTGTGATGTCGAAGAAGCACAAGAGCAAACCATTGCTAGGTATCTTCGAGGACTTAAGCCCCAGATCGCGGATGAGGTCGAACTTCAATAGTATTTCAACTTCGACGATGTTAGAGCGCTTGCCCACAAGGTTGAGCAGCAGCAAGCGAAAAGATCGAGTACCCGTCCATTCATGAAGGCTTCGCCTTACCACATGGAGAGTAGCTTCCACGCAAAGCTACCGTCGACGACAAGAAAAACTCCACCATCGACCACCGGACCTGAAGTCAAGTCAAACGAGCGAGACAACGCTAGACGATGTTTCAAGTGCCAAGGAGTAGGGCACATGGCTTCTGAGTGTCCATCAAGGAGAAACGTTGTCATTAGAGAGTTAACCGATAGAGAAGAAGAGTTTGATGAGAACGTCGATCCTATTTGGGATGCAAAAGAGATTGAGGAGTACCCGGACGAAGGAGAGTTGTTGGTCGTCCGAAACGCTTTAAACGTGGCACCCGCTAGAGAGGAGAATCAAAGGGAAAGTATTTTCCACACCAGATGCACAGTCGAAAGAAAGGTTTGTTTGCTGATTGCGGATAGCGGAAGCTGCACCAACGCCGTGTCGAGGACGATGATCGAAAAACTGAAGTTGCCTATCGAAGCTCATCCTCAACCTTATCGACTACAATGGCTCCGCAAGGATGAGGTCGTTTACGAAGTTATTCCAATGGATGCGTGCCACTTGCTCCTAGAAAGACAGTGGCTGTTTGATCGACACGCGCAACATGACGGGTATTACAATACTTATTCCATCAGCGTCGACGAGAAGAAGGTCACCTTGATGCCCCTGACCATCCAACCTGTGATAGCACCACATAATTGATCTACCGCTCCGCCTCTCACAGGAGTACAGTGGGTTTGAGCAATTCACGATGGTGAGAATGCTTACTTTGTGGTTCTTGTCGAAGCAGCGCCAGGTCAAACGACGAGCCATCCCCTAGCAGTATCCATACTCGAGGAGTACAAAGATGTGTTTTCGGAGGAGCTACCAGTCGAACTACTACCTATGTGAAGCATTCAACACCAGATCGACTTAGTTCAAAGAGCGTTTCTACCCAATCGACCAGCTTATCGATGCAATCCATAGGAAGCTAAGGAGCTACAAAGGCAGGTGGATGAGTTAGTCAAGAAGGGCTTTGTTCGAGAGAATTTGAGTCCTTGTTCAGTCCCAGCCATATTAGTGCCAAAGAAGGATGGCACTTGGCGAATGTGCATAGATAGTCGAGCGATCAATAACATTATAGTGAAGTATCATTTGCCTAATCATCGACTAGATGATATGTTGGATGAGTTTCATGGAGCGCATGTGTTCTCGAAGGTAGATTTGCGAAGTGGTTATCACCAAATTCAAATGAAATAAGGTGACGAGTGGAAGACAACCTTCAAGACTATGTATGGGTTGTACGAATGGTTGGTGATGCCCTTTGGTTTGTCAAATGCACCCAGCACGTTCATGCTACTGATGACCCATGTCTTGCGACCTTTCATGGGAAAGTTTGTGGTCGTCTACTTTGACGACATACTCATCTACATTCAATACAATGAGGAGCATGTCAACCATTTGCAAGTTGGGTTCCACACACTTTGGGAGGAAAAGCTGTATTGAAATCTTAAAAAGTGTGAGTTCATTCAGCCAAGTGTGATATTTCTTAGTTTTGTAGTATCTGCTGAAGGAATCAAGGTCGACAAAAGCAAGATCGAAGCAATCAAGGAGTGGCCGACGCCAAAGAGTTTCCACGACATTCGAAGCTTTCATGGTCTGACGTCGTTCTACAGAAGGTTCATTCGAAGTTTCAGCTCGATCGTAGCCCCACTCATCGAATGCTTGAAGGGAGACAAGTTCGAGTGGACTTCAGCTGCACAAGTTAGTTTCGAGCGACTGAAGGAGTGTCTAAGCGAAGCACCCGTTCTTGCATTACCTGACTTTGCGAAGATGTTCGAAGTGGAATGTGATGCATCAGGAGTTGGGAACGGAGGAGTCTTATTGCAAGAGGGGAGACCCATTGCATACTTTTGCGAGAAGCTCAATGGAACCAAGCTCCACTACTCGACGTACGACAAAGAGTTCCTAGCCATCGTTCGAGTACTCGAGATGTGGAGCCATTATTTACTGCCCCTAGAGTTCGTGTTACACACTAACCATGAAGCTCTCAAATACATCAACGGTCAGCACAAGCTTAGTCGACGACATACAAAGTGGGTCGAGTTTCTACAAGCTTTCACCTTTGTCTTGAAGCATAAACCATGAGCGAAGAATGTAGTCACTGATGCTTTTTCGAGGAAGATGACTAGATTTAAGTACTACCCGCGATAGAGACAAAGCTGACTAGATTTAAGTACTTGAAGGATCTATATAAGGGAGACGAAGATTTTGGAGGGGTTTTCGCCCAATGCACCACTCAGGCGATTGATCGATTTCACCAGGTGAATGGATTTTTCTTTCGCGACTCTAAGTTGTGCATTCACAGGAGTTCGACGAGAGAGCTACTCATTCGAGAAGTCCATGGAGGAGGAATTGCCGGACACGTTGGAGTTGACAAGACATTGTCGATGCTTCAGGAGAATTTCTATTGGCCTTGAATGGAGAAGCAAGTGCGAGGACTAATTTTGAGATGTATTATATGCCAACAGGCAAAGAGCCGAGTTCAATCACAAGGCCTTTACACTCCACTGCCCGTCCCATAGTGTCCTTGGGAGCATGTAAGTATGGATTTTGTGCTAGGATTGTCGAGAACGCAGCGGAGGAAGGATTCGATCATGGTTGTGGTTGATAGATTCTCGAAGATGGCAAACTTCATTCCATGTCAGAAGACGGATGATGCAACCAATGTAGTAGATCTGTATTTTCGAGAAGTCCTAAGGTTGCATGGAGTGCTGAAGTCGATCGTATCAGATCGAGAGGTCAAGTTTCTTAGTTACTTTTGGAAGACATTGTGGCACAAGATGGGAACGAAACTCGTCTTCAGTACAGCATATCATCCGCAGACCAATGGACAAATGGAGGTTGTCAATCGTACCATGGCTGCAATCCTTCGAACCTTAGTCTCGAAGAACCCGAAGGATTGGGATGTGAAGCTCGCTCATGCGGAGTTTGTATACAACAAAGCCCCAAGTTCGACAACAAAGTCATCACCCTTCAAGGTAGTTTACAGACTCAATCCTTTAGTCCCTGTCGAACTAACGCCTATGAGTGATGCGAGATCAGTTAGCCGGGATGCTGAAGAACGTGCAAAGGAGATGAATTTGCTCCATGAGAAGATTCGAGCACAGATCGAGAAGTCTAATCATCGTTATCAGGAAATGGCCAATCGAGGACGTAAAGAGAAGATTTTTTAACCCTGGGAATTGGTGTGGGTTCATCTGCGGAAGGAACGCTTTCCTGTCAAAAGGAAAAACAAGCTGATGCCTCGAGCGAAGGGACCATTCAAGATCGTCGAACGCATCAACAGTAATGCCTAAAAGGTCGAATTACCAAGAAAATATAGAGTATCCGCTACTTTCAACGTCAAGGACCTCATATTGTATGTTGAAGATGAAGATTCTGCAAGTTTGAGGGCAAACCCTATTCAACAAGGGGAGGATGATACAAGGACCATCGACGCACCATCGATTAGAGCTGTCAACTTGCTCATCATCAACTAACTTACACAACGTCGAAGTAAGGGCCCGTCGAAACAAGTCACCGTTGAAGTACGGACACGTCGAAGCAAGCCGTCGAAACAGAAGCAACTCCACATCGAATGCATCTCAAGTTTCCATATCATTCATCTTCCATTCATTAGCATTTAAGTTTGTTGCATTTTCAACAAGCTATTTATGGTTCATCCATGGATCTGGTCATGCATGCATGTTATCGAAGTTCTTTATCTTGCATTTACGTACTTGTTCTGGTGATCCCTATATAATGGACGCCCTTGTAAGCATTTGAGGAACTTTTGATCAGATTATAAACCCTTTGTAAGACTTTGTCTTTCTATCCGAAGTGAGCGAATTCTCCTTCAACCTCGTTCTTCATTTGGTGGATTCCAAGTGCGGATTGAGTTGAGCGTATGAACCGGTGGTGGTGTATACGTATCCTTCGTGTTGTGCCTCGCCCTCGTCTTATTCCTGGTGGCGTATCTGTATCCACGGCCAAACGGGTTTATTCCAGTTCTTCTTTCACGGTGGTGATTTTTGTATCCGTGGAGGTTGAATCTCAACCTATCCTTCATCTATCCCTAGCTCCATTCCTATTTCCACCCACACCCCTAAACACATCCTTCCGTCCATACCTTACGTCACTCCATTCCGCACCTTTACTGACGTCCCACTTCCCTTTCGGTATTGGAATCATCTATTCCTTGCCGACCCTGTATCGGAGAGGATATAAACATCTAGGTCGTTGTTTAAGTATAGCTGATGTCAAAATTGACCGAGTTGCTGAACATGACTCAGTTTAGAGAATACCATAATTACATATCATTTGTCGATCAAGTTTATGAACAATTGTAACTAACACTACAAGAAAGGTGAGCTTTCACCATGCTTTTATTTACTCGAAAAAGCAAAGAGGAAAGGAATGCCCACACATGTAAAATAGTCGGCATTTATGTAGGTAATTGATGGTGTAGCTAAAATTTATTGATGCTTTTTAAAATTATAGGTAAATAAGATTTTTCATGTTTTCCAAGTCACTACGTCCTTATAAGGATGGGGATCAAAATAAAAAAATTTATACTAATTAAAAAACCCATGCTAATCAAAATTAGTAGAAATATTTAAAATTAAATATTCAAATTGTTTAAAATCATATTTTTAACTATTCAAATAATTCACAATTCATGGACAAAATCAATACTAAGACTCAACTGCTTCTGTTATGACTTTCAAAATAGTTGCCATGACTAAAATAATCAATTATCTTGCGAGGAGTAAATTTAAAGCAAAAGTCTAGTGTCATAGCTTTCAACTCTCGCGTTTTGCTTTAAATGCCTTGAGCTCCTTCTTATCCTTCTAATTTCTTTAGGGCAGAAGTTTGGTCTTGGTCTTTGTCGAATAAGTTTTGATAATTAGCCTTGATCTTCTCTGTAACAGAAGTCAAACATCTACTTTACAGAAGCTACTCATGTTGAGAACTTTCTGTAAGAAATTTTTTGTGATTAAATGATTGTTTAATTATTATTTAATTATGAAATAACAAGAAATTGATCAAGATATTAATCTAATCAAATTGAATGGATTACGTTTTCAAATAATCCCAATAGAAATTATATTTCCCGTGGAAGGAAATATAATCTTCTATTTAGGGTAAGGTTCTGCATGGTTGTCCACAACCTTCCGTGGATCCATCCGATCAACAAAGAACCGTTATTTGGATGTCTATCCACAACATCTGTCTAGATAAATTCAATTATGTGTCTTCAACAGAATGGTATCAATTTTAAGGATTATGGAAGTTAATATTTGATTATTTCCATTCGCAAAAGGTTGCTGACCAGATTCAGCCAGGACTTTTTGTAACGCAGTATTCGTGCAACAATCATCAAATCATTATCAAATTGATATGATATGATATCCTAAAGAATATATGCCTGGTGTGACATTTTAGTAAATAATATATTGTAATATTTTATAATTCTTTGCTTTCTATGTTTGTAGAAGGCTAATCGTGAAGATTACCTTCTACATTTTCACCTAGATTATTTTGTATAAATAGGGACTATTCAGCCACGCTTTCTAGTAGTAACTTTTGAGAAAAACATATTGTAATATTCAGAGAGCATGCTGAGAGCTTGTAACTTTTTGTTTGATTTTTGTTGGTCACACACGAGGAGCGTTAGCTGCAGAAGGCTGCATCGTTGCTGAATCTTTTAGGAGGGTGACTCGAGGGCCACGAGGGACTCGGTTGGAAGCTGTAGGAGACGTTGGTGGGAAACGTGCGGCAGGTTGCTGGCATGGCCAACGTGTAGTGGGCTGGGGAGAGGGGCAGATCCTCGAGAGTACAGAAGGTGAGGAACTAACCAGCTTCTGTGGTGTAACATTCTGTGTGTGCAGGATAACCTTGGGCAGGGGTTCTGTGTTTGCGTAGCCGTAGTCTCGAGGGACCACGCAGGAGAACCTGGGACAAGGGTTTTGTGTTTGCTCAGTCGAGATCTCGAGGGATCACGTAAGGAAAGTCGCAGCGAGTTGCTGTGTAGGTGGGGCACCGCCGGAGTGAAAAGTCCCGTGGAAGTCGCAGCGGGTTGCTATGTAGGTGGAGACACCGCCGGAGTGAAAAGTCAGACAAACGGTTACTTTTGTTAGCCACGTTAAAGTGTGCACCGAGTCACTGTGGTACAGAACCTTTCGGTCTGTGTTGAGAATTTCAGTCACCTATGGTACATAATCTTTGGATCTGTGCTGTATAGGGTTGACATCTTTGGTGCTTTACAACTCAGTCATCTGTGGTGCAGAACTTTCTTGTCTTTACTTTGCAACTTAGTCATCTGTGGTGCAGAACCTTCTTGTCTGTGTTATAAAAGGTCGATTGTGTATCACCTTTTATAATCGTTACTAAGCTACGTCTGAGTGACCACCCAAAATTCAGGGTGAAGAGTGGATGTAAGCAAATTACTGAACCACTATAAAAGCTTTGCGTCCATCAAACAAATTGCAATCACATTTGTACGTTTTGTCTTACAGAAACCTGTCTATACGGTTTTATTTTACATAAGCTTTCTTCCGCTGCGGGATTTATTGAAAAAGAGTTAAAAATCCTCAATTGGCCTTTAACACTAATTACCCCCCTCTTAGTGTAACAGTCTTATTAACCTATAATAAGATTAAAGCAAGCACAATAACAACTCAAAGGGCAATATAAATAACAAAAATTTGTTACTGAAAGTAACATATAATAAGTTTTTTCTACTTAAACTAAATGAGGAGAACTTAGAACATGTATCTCAGATAGGACAAAAAATTTCGGTTTATGCTGAGAATTTCTATCACATGTGGTACAGAATCTTTGGATCTATGCTGTAGATGGTTGACATCTTTGGTGCAGAACCTTCTAGTCTGTGCTTTGCAACTCAGTCATCTATGGTGCATAACCTTCTGGTCTGTGCTTTGCAACTCAGTCATTTGTGCTGCTGAACGTTCTGGTCTGCACTTTACAACTTAGTCATCTTTTGTGCAGAACCTTCTTGTCTGTGCTATAATAGGTCGATTTTGTATCACTTTCTGTAATCGTTACTAAGTTACGTCTGAGTGACCATCCAAAATTCTGGGTGAAGAGTGGATGTAAGCAAATTGCTGAACCACTATCAAAGCTTTGCGTCCATCAAACAAAAAGCAATCACATTTGTACGTTCTATTTTACAGAAACCTGTCTATACGGTTTTATTTTACATAAGCTTTCTTCCGCTGCGGGATTTATTGAAAAAGAGTTAAAAATCCTCAATTGGCCTTTAACACTAATTACCCCCCTCTTAGTGTAACAGTCTTATTAACCTATAATAAGATTAAAGCAAGCACAATAACAACTCAAAGGGCAATATAAATAACAAAAATTTGTTACTGAAAGTAACATATAATAAGTTTTTTCTACTTAAACTAAATGAGGAGAACTTAGAACATGTATCTCAGATAGGACAAAAAATTTCGGTTTATGCTGAGAATTTCTATCACATGTGGTACAGAATCTTTGGATCTATGCTGTAGATGGTTGACATCTTTGGTGCAGAACCTTCTAGTCTGTGCTTTGCAACTCAGTCATCTATGGTGCATAACCTTCTGGTCTGTGCTTTGCAACTCAGTCATTTGTGCTGCTGAACGTTCTGGTCTGCACTTTACAACTTAGTCATCTTTTGTGCAGAACCTTCTTGTCTGTGCTATAATAGGTCGATTTTGTATCACTTTCTGTAATCGTTACTAAGTTACGTCTGAGTGACCATCCAAAATTCTGGGTGAAGAGTGGATGTAAGCAAATTGCTGAACCACTATCAAAGCTTTGCGTCCATCAAACAAAAAGCAATCACATTTGTACGTTCTATTTTACAGAAACCTGTCTATACGGTTTTATTTTACATAAGCTTTCTTCCGCTGCGGGATTTATTGAAAAAGAGTTAAAAATCCTCAATTGGCCTTTAACACTAATTACCCCCCTCTTAGTGTAACAGTCTTATTAACCTATAATAAGATTAAAGCAAGCACAATAACAACTCAAAGGGCAATATAAATAACAAAAATTTGTTACTGAAAGTAACATATAATAAGTTTTTTCTACTTAAACTAAATGAGGAGAACTTAGAACATGTATCTCAGATAGGACAAAAAATTTCGGATCATTGTAAAAAGAGAAGAAATTGATACAAAAAGTGAACAAGTAAAAGAAGCGAACTGTAGTTTTACATATGCCATGCAATTATAATGTTAAAAATAAGAAATGAATTACAATCGACAATAAGAAAAAATAAGTAGACCCACTCAAATGCTTTTTTTTATAAAATTATAAGATATAAAAACGATGGAATCATACTTATCATAAGAGTGTATGATGGAAACCCCTTATTGTGTTGGAGAATAACCATTTAGTATGAGAAAAGATAACAAAATTCATTTGGAAAATAAGAAAATAGTGGACGCAAACTTAGCTCGATAGATAACATACAAGAAATATCAACCATGTCCCCCTCGTGATCGTTTCAAGTCCAAAATGTCACTTGATCAATCTCGTCACCCATTAATGGAGAATTGTGCATACACTCTGGATATAAATATTCATCATGTTTTTTGTTTGGAGTTTCCATGACATACATGTCTCTCGGCTTAACTCTTACAACTTGGAATCAATACCCTTAGTCGAATCATGAATGTAGAAAACTTGCTTGGCTTGAGAAGAAAACACATATGGGTCATCCTTCAACAAAATACCAGTATGAATCAAATTGTTAAAATTAACTAAAACATTTTCATTTGCGAATTTCTTCAATCTTCGTGATGACTTAATATCTCTCCATTCACAACAAAACAAGACTATTTTAAAGTTAACATAGTAATCCAGCTCAATAATTTTGGTAAGCACCCATAATAATCTTTTCCATTAGCCTCTACCATAATACCACTGTTTTGATATTTACTTAACCTTTCACATTTGTTTGAGGGAAACCTATATCCACCCGAGGCATCACAATGAACAAGTACATAACGATGTGCTTGATCTACCATTTTATCTTAAAGAATAATGCTATCGATTTTGCTGAGAATACGCCCACCCGATGAAAATTTATAACATTCATCATTCACATTATCATCATTTCTAGGGGAAAATGAAATCTCGTCTCTATTCCTTCAAGATATCCTGAAGAAAAAGGTGACACATTCCTCAGTCATATATCTGTTCGCAATTGATCTCTCCGGATGTGCTTTATTACAAACATCAAATTTTAGCCGCATTAACATCACACAAATTATAAAAAGATGAAATTAATAACAACTTACATCTTCACAAAGTGCATCCATCTATACACAACTGTGCCACCTATTTTTGTCTATAACGGTAAATGTATCATAAGATGCACCATTATCGTCAAAAAATCAGGAGGAAATATTTTCTCCATTTGACAGAGCAATATGATGACCTTTGATCTCAACTCGTCAATTTTATGTGTTTGAAGTTCTTTATTGCATAAATCTTTAAAAAAGCAGTTACGTGACAAGCAACTCTCACAACATGCTTTGGTAGAACTCCTCTCAAAGCTACATGAAGAATATCTGGAATCAAAATATGTCCATCTTGACTTTTTAAATTTGTAAGCTTCCGATCTTTTAAGTTTACACATCTTGAAATATTCAACGCGTAGCCATCGGGAACTTTAAGAGCTTTCAGAACTTCCAAAACGGTGCCGTTTTTCCTTAGTAAAAATAGTATAACAAGCATGAGGCAAATAATAACTATCATTAGGAAGAGACAATGGATTAAGTCCTGGCCGAACACCAATATCTTCCAAGTCACGTCGCGCATTCAAATTGTCTTTACTTTTTCCTTCTAAATTTAACAAAGTTCCAATAATGTGATCACGAACATTTATTTATATGTGCATCTGATTGAGTAGCATAGTGGAATTAGGAGAAATCACTGAAAAACTAGGAGAAAACGAATGGGATGAAGGGAACGATAGAGAATTCTACGGTTTGTAAGAAAACCTCAAGAAATTCTTAAAATCAGATACTAGGGTAAAAATCTAAGGCCTTATTTATACTAGAAAAGAAATCGAATGTGATACTTCTAAAATACCCCTAATATTATAAAATCTAAAAATAATAATATGCTCCTGCATCAATCTCCTCGGGTTGGAAAAATTCGCGACTACGGCGCGAAAACTTCGACAATCTCAATATAAATCTCAGGATCAATCTTCTTCAACTCTTCTTCAGCTATCCAGGTACTTTCCATCGCTGGCTTTTCCAATCATTTCACCAAGA
Organism: Melastoma dodecandrum; assembly: GCA_029817715.1. Classification (NCBI taxonomy): domain Eukaryota; kingdom Viridiplantae; phylum Streptophyta; class Magnoliopsida; order Myrtales; family Melastomataceae; genus Melastoma; species Melastoma dodecandrum. Next base: position 4,455,254 of record JARUPY010000605.1, read on the forward strand.
ACCTCCTGTATTGATTTCATCTAACTTAGCGTCCTTCACATCTAAAAGATCTTCAATAACATCCTTTGTGACATTTGGAATTTCTTTGATCTAATCTTGGACAACATAACCTTCATCAGCTCCTACAAACTCATACAAATCTGAGACATTAAAGATCGGATTGATCTATAGCTCAGGAGGTAGTTTTATCACATAAGCATTCGAACTTATCTTCTTCAACACCTTACAAGGTCCGAATTTCCTTACTGTCAGCTTGTGATAAGTCCCATTTTGAAACCTCTCTCTCTTCAAGTGCACCATGACCAGATCTCTAGCATTAAAATCTTTCACTCAGTGATGCTCATTAGCTGCTGTAGCATAGGTCTCATTGCTTGCCTTCAAAGCACTTCGAACATCTTCATGAATTCGTCGCACATGCTCAGCAAAAGCTTCACCATCATCACTTACTCGGACGTCCTCAGGAAGTGGAACTAGGTCGACAACATGTTGGGGTCGCAATCCATATGTAGCTTCAAAAGGAGTCTTTTTTATGCTCTTATTTACTAAGTTGTTGTAAACAAAGTCAACTCAGGTTGAAGAATCCCAAAATCCCAACTCTTCACATTATTCCCAACAAGGCATCTTAACAAGTTACCCAAGTTCCAATTCATAACCTTAGTCTACCCATCTATTTGAGGATGACAAGTGCTGGAATATTTTAACTCTGTGCTGAACTTCCTCCACAATGTCCTCTAAAAGTGACTTATAAACTTAATATCTCGATCAGAAACAGTAGACGTCGGTATGCCACGTAATCTCACAACTTCTCTGAAAAATAAATCTACGATGTGAGTTGCATCACTTGTCTTCGAGCAGGGTATAAAATGCACCATCTTCGAAAAACGGTCTACCACAACAAAAATTGAGTTATATCCCTTCACTGTCTTTTGAAGTCCGGAGATAAAATCCATACTTAGATGAACCCATAGGAATGGGCAACGGTGTATATAGTCCTGAGTTTTGCGATGTCCCCTTGCCAAGCTGACAATCAACACATCTTTGAATAATATTGCCCACATCACGATACATCTTCGGCCAGAAATATCGTTCAGCCACCATTGTCATAGTCTTATCCCTGCTAAAGTGTCTACCAAGCCCACTACCATGTAGCGCCCGAATGACTTGCTCACGCAAAGAATAATTGGGAATGCAAAGTAGGTTGCACTTGAACAAATAACCATCATGCAACCTATAAGGTAACAACTCTCTGTCTGAACCTCCTTGTAACTTTGTGAATATGGTATCGAAAAAGTCGTTGGTCTAATATTGGTTCTTGAGCAACTCAAAACCAAGAGTCTGAGCACTCATGAACGTTATAACGAAGGATTGACGACTCATGGCATCAGCTACCGTATTCAACTGTCCCCACTTATACTTTATACTGAAATTAAATTCATTTAAGAATGAACTCCACTTGGCATACTTCCCGCTCAGTTTCTTCTGGGAGTGTAGATAACGTAATGCCTGGTGATCGGAGTATACCACGAACTCACGATAAGCCAAATAATGTTGCCAGTGCTGAATGGAACATACTAACGCATAAAACTCTAAATCATAAGTTGAATACCGCTGTTTTGCATATGATAGTTTCTCACTGGAGAACTCAATTGGCTTCCCGTCTTAAGTAAGTACAGCCCCTATACCTTTCTTAGATGCATCACACTCTAAAACAATGAGTTTGTCAAAATCAGGCAATGCAAGAATTGGAGCGCTACTCATCAAGGACTTCACATATTCAAAAGCTTTGGCTACTGATGATGTCCACTCAAAATTTTTCTTCTTCAAACATTCTGTTAATGGGTTCATGATAGAACTAAAGTTCTTGATAAACCTCCTATAGAAAGATGCTAGCCCATGAAAACTCCGAACTTCTTTAATAGACGTGAAGCTCATAAAAGAAGCATCGTCCGCTACTATAACAAGAAGGTAGTTCCTCGTTCATTTAGCGTGGGCGATCTAGTATGGAAGTTACGATTACCTGAAGCAGTCCATGAGTACTTTCAAGGAAAATGGAGTCCAAATTGGGAAGGCCATTTCCGGGTAGTTGAATCCCATCTTGGGAATTCATATCGCCAAGGGGGGCTAGATGGATCATTACACGTTCAACCTCGCCCACTACGGACAGTAGCTTGGCAAAGTCCCCCTCAGTAGCAAACCTTCGCTCGAGGAGGACAATGGCAGAAGCGAGCAAGGAGTTTACAGGTTGTCGCAAAGGCACCTGATTTAGATGCAAAATCAAAGAAAAGACAAACGAAGGTTTTCTTAAGACACTCACCCTAAGACACTCACCAAGGCTGCCTGAGCCTGGGAACCTTGGGGGGATTCGCCTGACAACTCATGGGCAGCGGTAACACTGTCGGAATAGGCCTCAGCCTCGAGGTTCGAAGGAGGCAAGGCCTCACGCACTACTTCGCTGGGGGGCTTTACGGTCCCCGGCTTAGCGGGTTGGCAATAAATGCCTAACAACGAAGAAAGAGTGACATCATCCGGGATATCATCGACGTTGATGGGGTCAGAAGCAACGACACCTTGATAAAAGGAAAAGGCGTCAAACTCAAAGTCCCCATTAAAGAGTAGACAGTATGGTAGAGACAATACCTGTCACGTTCCCAGACAGCGCCTGCTCAACAGGACGATCAGAAGGAGTAGGTCCATGCGATGGTTTCCTCTTCAACCAGGCTCCTTGGGCTGATGAGCCTGCGTGAGAGGATCTCGCTTTCTTAGCACCTGCTGCAAACGAAAAGCCGGATAACCACCTAGAAACCAATTTTGTAGAGGTTAAGTTGACCAGACACGACCGAAGGGAGTAAGCTATCACCTGATGGCCGATTCCTTGAAGAGGTTTCGCCCGAAGCAACAAGGCGCTAGAGGAGGGGACACCTTCTCCTCCTCAATCAACCTTTCCAACTGAAAGGCGGTCTCCAATTGCTTCGAGACCTCGTGCCAGGCCATGGAGAAAGATGCAGTTCAACCGCACCAAAGTGTAGGCACAATCTCGGCCAAGCTAAGACGTGGCTCCCGGGTTTGTTCAGACCCCTCGACTCCATAGGAGACGAAGTATGCTTGTCTAGGGGTTGGTTCTTGGACTCGAAGAATGGAACAACTGAAGAATGGGCAAAGCCCAACTGACGGGCACACCGTTGAGGGTTGTACACGTCGAAAATTAGCCCTTCGGAGTCTACACCCACTAATTCCTTGGTGCAGAAAGCCGGGAGGAAATGCTTGACTACCTCCAGACGCGAATTTTCCCACTCTTCAGGAAAAGGGTGCCAGGAGACTACTTCCCCTTCACCGTTGCATCCATTCGCTAAGGCTTGGATGCAACTGATAATGCTGGAAGAACCCTGGTTCTGAGACGAACCCGCTGCGATAACCTCATCCCCGGTGAGCATGGGTTTAGAGTAACTAGTAAACCTAGTAAAGTAAAAGATTATCCATAAGTATAATAGCCACATAGGGCCATCCGTCGTACAGCTGGGGAAATTACATGGGTCCTTGGTCGCTTGATAAATGCTACGACAGATCAGGCATAACAAGAAGGGAGCAAAGGCCATGGGCTCAGGCTCGTCCGCATTGGCAGCCTCAACAAGGCTGGTGGCCAGTCCAAACATGAACTGTCCAGGACGCTTTCCTCCGTTACAAAAGATGAACTTGGACAGCCATTCCAAGTAGAACTCGAATTCCTCCTGGAGTCCCCATTTATCATCCTGGAAATGACCCGCAGCGACCTTGCTAACTCGCTCTGAGGGGATGAACTTCAAATCATTGCGCTTGCTGTCCAAACGAAGGGGGGCTTTAGAAAGACTGCAACCAGTCAAAAATGCAATGTCCTCTAAGGTGACCGACATGAGTCCCTTTGGAAAATAGCAGCAGTTGACTACAGGGTTCCAAAACGAGAGGAACCCAGTAACCACGGAAAGGTTGGGCCCGATGGTGGAATGGGAAACTTCGATCAGCGTCTTGATTCCCATCGCTTCCCACGCAGCGCCTTTCTTCTCTATCCACTTGGAGATCCAATCCCGAACGGCTTTGTTCCGGGGAGAAGGAAAACAACGGAGGTCCGCTCGAACGGATGACTCCTATCCCGATGACGGAACACCGTAGGCAGCCTGCTGGTGTAAAGATATAAGTCGGACGAGTTGGGCACGACGGACCAAGAGTTTGTTAGCTCGGCATAGCAGAACCGAAATCCGATTTCGCCGTGTGAACGGTGGAGATCTGAGACTGCCAAGATTTGGTGAAAGCATGTTGAAACCTGGCAACATCACCGTCCAGAAAGACCGGAGGTTCAAAGGACGACGAGGATGAGCTATCAGCGTCCATGAGAGTTGCAAGAACGAGGGTTTCTGAGAATCCGAAAAGATAAGGAGGAAGGTTTTTTCTAAGTGCGTGAGCGGGAAATCCTGACCTTCAAAGATTTTATAACCCCAGAAACCGACAAAGGTACGGCCCAAAAGGGACATCGTTTGACGACCGAGGCCCAACACAGACGTCGCCTCACTTACAAGGCAGGCGACATCCAAAGCGTCGCTTCGCTTGGAATCTGATGACGATTCAATTGTCATAAGTGGGTAAGTGAAAAGGTTCACAATGAATAGACATTTATTCTCATTCAAATCCAAGCGTTACACGGGTTTGCCTGATAGTAAGTGTACACAAAACATAACTCTATTGAAGAAATTACAAACGCCAAGCATTCTATAAGGGTTTATCTACAGAACCCAACGCACCCGGTTCTTCCCCTCAACGAAGAAGGTCCTTGGCTATAAACGACGGGAGAAAACCCCCGGCATCTTGGAGGGGATTTCACGTGATGCCATGGAGTTGAAAACCCGGTGGTTCAGGTCCTCTTCCCTTCCAGATGGAACCACCGTGTAGTTGGAGACCACCCTCATAAGGTAATGGGTATAGGTTCCCAAATAAGCCAAGGTGATGGGCATAAGCTCCAGATGGAACACCAAAAGAAAGACAGGAACTTCATGGCTTGGCTATTTTCAAGAAAACGGTGGCTTGTGAGTCGGAAGACGATCCGAGCCTTTCAATTTATAGCGAAGTCGTGAGGGGTAAAAGGACTTTGACGGGAGATATTATGACAGAGATTTTGGGATCGCAACAGTTGTCCTGGAGATCTCAACCGATACGATTCGGGGATATCGACGGTCAAGGGTCATTACTCGCCTACACACGTTACCGAGGCTGTAGGAGAATGATTAGTTGGTCTTTTTCAAGGCGAGATAGTATTACTCAGTCTACCTTGAGGGGGGCTTATATGTTTAGCAACAGAAATTCTATGCCACAAATCTCAGCCTAATATGTGGATCGACGGTCCAGAAACAGGCCCAAGCAAGAAAAATCTATAAATGAGGTGACCACGGATACACACCAGGCAAAGGCTTGCTGGGCGAAGGGATCACCAGCCAACGGGATTACCAGGCAACGGGCGACAACAGGTCGGCGAAGCGACAAGCGACAGTCACACTAGGCAAGCGAGGAAACTCTACGGCGAAAGCCAATGGGCAACACAGTCAATCAGTCAGCTGTTAAGGAAGGCTCCAGAAGATCTCAGGATCCGAATGGAGATTGTTGCCAAGATTGCTCATATGGAAAGGGGATATTCCATGAAGACTGGCAGCAAAGGAAGCGTAATATATGTGCAATATTACATTACCGTATATATGTAGGTCTAGCTTAGTATAAATAGTTGTTCTTAGGCATTGTACAAACACACATTAACACCTCTCTACAGACGGACATATATTGTCATATTTTATATTTTCAAGCATTCCAGCGTTCAAGCTCTCTTTGTGCTCTTGCGTTCCTGCTAGTGCTTCCGTTTAAGGCTACATATCCGCTGTCTTCCTCTATTTCTTTCATTTCATACGGCGACCACATATTTAACGAATCCTTTAGGCACCAGATGACCCGTAGTGCCAGAGATTTCCGATATGTTTGGATCCGGCTTGTCCGCGGTCACTTCCGGAGTGAACGGTTGTAAAAAAATATGCAAAATCGATGAATGTCGGATGATGTTCTATTTGGGGGACTGCTACTACGGGTCAAGTGGATTATGAGACGAATGAATGAGAGGTTGAATCTCCGCTATTATAGGACACAGGTCAGACTATATTAAGGCGTTGTTTGGCTTTCGCTATAAGAAATTCAAGATTGGCCTAAATCAAAGTAAAAACAAAAATTTGTAACAATATTATATAACAAACTAAGTTAATGACAAAACAGAAAGTTTGCACAAAGTTGATGCCATAACGTATAATTTGCCTTAAAAATATTAACTTTTTACTAAAAAAGAGTATATGCTTACCATTTGCATTAGGTTGAGCACCGGTTAACAAGTTAATCTGACATTGGATCATCTTTTCTCATTGAATGCATCATTTCAATCTCTTTCTCGTGCTTTTCCTCAAGGGCGATCAATTTAGATTGATGATTTAACTCCATTGCATACATTTCATCCTGCATAGCAATGACTCTACCTTTTCGTCGTATCTTGTTACGGATTTAGTCGACTTTCATTAACACCAAAATCGTTTCCCTTAACTCCTCCATATAAGTCATCTCATATGGTATCTATGAAAGCCTTTTTTTTCTAATAACCTTAAATATGTGGAAGTGTTCGATTCAGACAAATGTGAAAGACGTACACGAGCTTGATCCTTCACAAGTAAAAACTAACTTTAATAAATAAGAATTGATCAAATTTACCTAAAACGATTTACTAACACTTATAATAGAGAAAAAAATTTAACTCTTATAATACATACCACAATGTCTCTCGCACTTTCGTTCACAAAAGAGTTGTCCTTCTTTTGATGCATAATCTCATAGAATTCAATATCTTCGGGCTCGCTTCTATGTCTTTTCACCAGCACGTTATAGTTAATAAAGCTACACCAATAAATTGTATTATATTTAAAATAGAACAAATAAGTTTGCGAATCATACGAATTCTTTCCTTTTCCTAGCAGCACTCAAAGATCCGAGAGAATGTGGGAGCCATTTTGCCAATTTGTGAAAGTACCTGAAAAGTAAATATTAGTATAAAACATGATATAAATATATATAATTGATAAATACACAATTTATGTATATCACCTTAGCCTCGGGTTGAAACCAGTAAGACTAAATCAATCCAATTATCTACTTCAACTCCTGGAGGGAGTTTCTTCATCACTTCATCCATGTCATTTAAGGTTTTTTGTATTTTCTTTTCAACTCGCTTTTGTAGTCTCTTCATTTCTGATTAGTTGACTCTAATAACCATTTGTTCATTGCTTCACCCTCTAGAAGGATAAACTTTGACTGCAAAACCAAAAGAAGTTATTGTCTATTAAATATAAATAAGTGTGATAAATATTAAAAACACACAGAACAAAATACTTACTCGGGCAAGATCAATAATCTTTGTCTTATATACTTTTTGAATTTTCCTCTAATTAGTATATCTAATTGGGCATAAATTTGATCATCGTGCAACCGTACCCAACCAGACACTAAAGATCCTTCCACTCGTATCTGTAGGTTACATGAAGTTGTTGCATTCAACAACAATTCTTTGTCCTACAGGAAGATGCCAAATATTATGAACCCGTGTTCGTCCTCGTCTTACTCTACTACCATCTAAGCCTGCACCTCAAATAAGTAATACAATAAGTTTCTTACTTATATTGAAAAATAATCATAAATGCTGTCACTTACCAGAGATAATTAATTCTTCAGAGCTTTCAACTTCTTATTCATGATCTTGGGGAACAATTCTTTTGATATCTTCATCAGTTGAGACAGAAATAGAATCACCATCTCCAATTTCTCTAACTTCAACATCTTCAAACCTTCTAAATCTAGTTTTCATTTTAAAATCTACATAATACAATGGTTACGCTTAGGAAATCAAAGGAAAAACGTAATATAACTAAATAAAGAAAAAAAAAAGATCATTACGGCAAGGTTAAAAAGCGAGTTACCTTCGGGAGAAAATAATTGAAAATGAAGGAAGAGAGTGGAGATTAAAGTTTTAGGAAATATTATACTAAGATTTCCAAAATGGTTTAAAGACGTGAGATTAAAGTTTTAGGAAATAGTAAAATAATATTTATATACATGAATATTATAAACTATTTTTAATCTTAATTTGTTACTGGCAAAAAGTGTAGGTAGTTAATTAATTTTGTCAATGCTTAATTTTTGCATGGACAATAAAAACATTCAAAAAAAATCACTACACTTTCACATAGCGTTCGAAAAAATCAGAGGAGAAAGGCCGAATTTCTTGTAGTGTAATCTTTTGACTTGAGATCTTTATTTATTCCATACTTGGAGTTTACGCACTTTGACGTCGTTAAAAATAATACGATTGTTGAGTACTTGACAAAGCGTAGAAAGAATAGTGTTGAGTAAACTTATGAAGTGTATCGTGTGCGTGTGCGTGGATACCGCTGGAGTAGTCGTACTTGAAACTCTCGAAGGCGGTCGTGATCGTGTATTCAAATTAAGTGAAAAATCTTGAGAAAAAACTTTTTCACGAACCGGTAGGGACGCTTCAAATCCGAACGATGAGAGCGGTTACGATCTAGACAAACAATGTTAGCAAAGATCTTCACCGCGCAAGTGCACTCTCTTTAAGGAATTATTCGACCCCACTATGAAGTTGCAGTCGGGTCAGTTGCACGAATATCCCTCCATGAGTAATGAAGATCAATAACACGCGATTCTGCGAAACAAAGTATTTTAACAAGAAATCAAAAAAGGAATATGGTGTTTAGAACCTTAAACTCTTTTGCCTTTCTTTTCAATTAGGAACAAATTTCTCCACAAGTATTATGTCTTAAATTGTTATGGAGACATTAGGAGGAGACATGTCATATCACATAAATTCATGTCTAAACAAGAGAACATGTTTCTTCATTAAGCAACTCAATGAAAGCAAAGACTCGTAGTTGTTCGCCAAAGGGTACAAACTTCAAAGACAACGATTCATGTTCCTTCAATGATAACCGTCTCCAATTGCCAATAGTTTTGTATTAACATACGTATTGTTTTCTACGAAAATACAATTAGTTTTGAAAAAATTTGCGAATTATGGTTCGTGTTTTGTAAAATACGGTCCTAGCACCAAAGGGACCCGTTTTGAAAATGCGCCCCTCAAAATACAAAGAGGGCGGGTTTTGAAAACTCGTCCATTTAACACTTGGTGAAAAGAGAAAGAGGGAAGGGGGTTTCTACCATCTAATAGGGGGCGGGTTTAGTAATGAACAAGGGGTGGGTCTTAAAATCTACCCCTCCAATAAATGAATACTCGCCTCTTCTGTGGCTTAAGTCGGATTCTCCCATCCCCAACTTCATTGTTACCTAGCCCTAACCCCTGTCAGCCCCCTCCAACGCTCTATCTCAACCCGACTGTCCCACCCCCTCTGACGCCCATCCCCTTATCGTCCATCCCGCCCCCTCCAATCCTCAATGCCCGACCATCCCCTCCACGACCGACTGCCCCCTCCACCCACGACCGGCCCCAAGACGCCCGACCAACAGCCGCTTGACCACGACCGACCAACGACCACCACGACCCTTTCTCATCACGGTAATTGATTTACGATTAGTGATAGTTGAAATTAGGGGTTACAATATATATTAGGATTTAGTTGAAATTAGATTTTTTCTATTGAAATTAGTTTAAATTAGTAGAAATTTATAAAAATGTTGCCTCGAAATTACGGTTAGGATTAGGTTTGTCAAAATTTTGTTATAATTTACGAATTTAGGAGTTGAAGCGTTTAATTAGGGATATTTAATTATAATTAGTTTGACGTTTGATGATTGATTTTAATTGTTTGATTTTTTGTAGGCATTTGAAATTTCGAAGAAACTATTCAATAGTTCGTAAGAATTACTTCCTACTATCTTACGTTTCAATGGCGCATGTTCATTTGTTGTTATATGGAAATGGGAGGGTTATTCATGGTAGTGAAGGAGCAAGCTATAATAAGGGTGTGTTGGTATAACAATGGCATTAAGAGAGTGGGTGAATTAGTGTAATAGCCCTTTTACAACTAAAAGAACCCAGCAGCGGAATGTTAGGTTTCTGTAGGTTACAGAACCCTTGTACACAGTAGATCCCAAAGTGAACTGCTTGATTAGAGTACGACCAGCTAAAGTCTTATCTAGAATGTGACTATGCAGTCCTAATAAGGTTTCTATAGTACCAGAAGGTTGACGCATAAGGTTGATGCTTCTGCTATCAAGGTTCTACAGATCCGACCACCTTAAGCATGATCAGCAAAGTCTATTCCAAGATCTGAAAGATACTTATAGTAGTAGAAAGTTGTCTAAGAATCTTGTAGGTTTCTGCACTACCAAGAGATGATCCGTGAGAACTAGATCGAAGGAAACAACTCCAGAACATGATTGGTTTTTGTAGCGCAAGATGTTTAGTGGTTCGGCAATTGCCTACTCCACTCTTCACCCTTACAGGATGGAATTCACTATTAAACACTTATAGCGAATACAAGACTGACAGAGGAAATAAAACACTCCTGCATAGGGAATTGTAGATAGCCCTTCGGCTTTTCACAAAGGATGTACTACAGAAGGTACTAAGACGCTTCTGTAGTATGAAAGGCAATGCAGATAGCCCTTCGGCTTTTCTACTCATAGAAATCCTATGGGTTCAATAACCCTTTGGGTCGTGCACATAGATCTGTGACTAACTCCAGAAACACTCTGGTTGAGGTTCTGCACTGAAGACAGTGACTAACTCCACAATACCTGTAGTTGGGGTTCTGTAGAACGTCGCTGCTCCACGAACCACATAGCGGCCCTACGCGGGCAGACAGCCCCTCTGTCCAAGGGTGGATTTTCCCTACGACGGTTCCACGACCTGTTTGGCTCATCACCAAGGCTTCTCTGATGCTTGGCTCCTCACCAAGACTTCCAGAAGCATACAGCACTCGTGGGGCTTCTCCAAAGCCAGCAGCAGGTACTTCTCTTCTGTAGAAACACAAATGTCATTGCCTCACCATGAATCTCCCAAACGCGGCCCTTCTTCTGCTTACTGCCCTGGCACGTATATGCCCCGACTGCTCCTTAAACCTGATGCACGTCTACCATGCCACAGTGTAGCCAAATTCTTCACGCCCTCACTCATGCCCAGCACAACTTACACCCTGGACACCTGCTTTCTCCGCACACGAGCAAACCAGTTACAAAACAACCGATACCATTACCTCACCAAATTCCTCCCGACACGGCCCTTCTTTTGCTCACTGCCCTGGCACGTATACACCCCGACTTCTCCCTAAGCCTGATGCACGTACGCCACGCCACGTTGCAGCCAGATCATTCGCAACCTCACTCACGTTCGGTCTAGCTTGTACCCTAGGTATGAGGCTTCTGAAATCGAATGCTTAACCCCAAAGAGAACGAAAACTCAGAAGTCTCTCAGGCTACAATACACTCACTCTACACGTAAGTCCTCTACTATTTGTTGTCTAACAAAAGATCTTATCCTATACAAAATAGAAATACATATTTACAAAAGGTAAAGTAGCTGACGGAAGTTACTGCCAAACAAGAAAACTAAATATTAGCCAAATAAAACATTCCCCCAATGGGAGAGATGATCCGTATCACTTAAAGATCAATCATGCCATCTGGTCATGATTATGTTCACGATCCTAGGAGATAGGGCCTGAAAAAGATTTAGATAGATAAGATCCGTGAGGCTTCTGAAAATGGAATTCAAATAATATTGGTTTCCATAATTGGTTGGCAGACCTTCCGAATGTAGACACGTGTAGGCTACGTCGATATTTAGATGCATGATTCACAAATAAACTGGACGTACTTAGATGCAAGAGGAAGGATTAATTGACCGTTGGATAGTTCTAAATCAATCAACAGAACCTTGCATGAGTGCTTTCCATATATAGAGTGATTTCTTCCCTTAAAGAGAGTAGATCAACTCACATGGAAATTAATCGTAATCAAAATTATTTAAAAATATTTTAATTAACATAATATACCATATGAATATATTTAAATAATTAAATAATTTGTGGCAATGATTAGGCGACAAAAGTTACGAATCAAACTGTCCCTGTAGGTTAACCTTCTGCAGAGTAGTAGAAGCTTACCTTATACACAGCAGAAGCTTACCTTGTCTATGGCAACATCAAAACCATACTAACAGGGTTCAATTAAACATATAAAGGTAGCTGTTGATATCGATTATCTGCAATTTGAAAGGGTCATTGCTTATGCAATGAGATTAAACGAAGGCAGTAGGTTGGAAATATGTCATGGATATCTCATTCCTTTGTATGGCCCTTCTGGCAGTAAGTTTGTGCTAGTATTTATTAGTAATGATGAGGACGTCAGATAGTTGTTTGAGTTTGCTACGTCAAATGTTGACCAAATTGAAGAAGAATATATGATATCCGTTTCTGGCAATTTTAGCAATGAGAAGCATATTGTTGATTCAATATTAAATTATGATAATGATGTCAATACGGATGATGAAAGGTTAAATGGTGTTGATTTAGGAGTTAATGAGGCTGGTTCGTCTAGGAAACTTTTGGAGAAACCTCTAACATTTTATCTAAACAGTGGCGATACTAGGAATGTGATTTTCCAAGAAGAAGAGGATGCAATGATGATAGACGATGTGGATTCTATGGTTGAATTTCATAAAGGGATGCAGTTCAAACATAAGAGTCATCTTATTCATACGGTGAATACCTTCCATATTAAAAACCACAGTACGAAATTGTCGAGTCAGATAGGAGGTTGTGTTATGTGTTTTGTCTAAGTTTGGAGCTGGTTGAAAGTGGAGGTTACACGTGATTCAACGTGCTTGTGATGATAAATTTGAAATAACAATTGTTGATGAGCCGCATAACTGTTTAAATCTAGTGCTTTCCAAGGATCATGATAAATTTGACTATAACTTTATGGCTCCTTACTTTAGTACTTTTGTTAGAGAATCCCCGAAGTAAAAGTATCGTTCCCACGGAATGTAATAAAGGAGAGATTTGGTTACAAAGTAACGAGGAGACGCGTATGGGATGCAAAGAGGAAGGCAATATCTATTGAATATGGCGAATGGGATGAATCTTATAATGAGTTGACGCATCTTCTGAATGCAATTAAAATTACCAACCCTGGAACTATTATTGATTGGGGTGCATCGTATAGTGCTGGAAATGTGGAAGTATTTCAATTTCAGAAAGTGTTTTGGGCGTCCGGGCAGTGTATTCTGGCATTCAAGCATTGTCGGGCAGTTGTAAGTATAGATGGTACATTTTTGTATGGGAAATATAGGCATAAACTCTTAATTGCATGTTGTATGGACGGGGAGTACCATATTGTGCCACTTGTATTTCAGGGAGATGTTGTCGGTGAAATGACATGAGGAGTATGTTTGATTTCAGCTAGACATGTCGGCATTCAAGCGGCTTTGAATGATCCGCAAGTTGGTTGGACTCTGCCATTTATGCATTTGTGGTTCTGTCTTCGACATGTCGCAAACAATTTCAATACGAGATATAAAAATGTTATTTGCAAAAGGAAGTTGATAGTCGTAGCGAGAAAATCGACATTATGATAAGCTTGTTTGAAGCAATGCCAGAAGCTGGCGAGTTTTTCGTCGAGATGATTGAAGAGCAATGGCATTTGAGCCACGATGATTTATTTAGATATGGGCTTATGACTACGAATTTGAGCGAGAGTTACAACTCCGTTATAAGGGGTGGTAGAAATCTTCTAGTTTCAGCTCTTGTTAGGAAAATATGGTATAACTGCGTATCATATTGGATAGCTAGACGGGATGATGCTACCGATGTGTTGAAAGTTGGCGAGAGTTTTACAGGTGTTTGTACAAATTGGTTATTCAAATCGATCGAGAAAGCCAAACGGTTTGAAGTAATGCTTCTCGATCAATAGGATGATATAATTGAGGCGAAAACTAGAGGAAAACATCGAATCAAGTATGTCTTTATTCAAGCACGCAAATGCAGCAGCAAGAAGTGACAAATCCATCACATTCCTTGTCCACATGCTTTAGCAGTAGTGCACATGCATTTAGTCCATACTGCCATCATAAGTCATTTTTACTCATTTGAGTGTCAGAAGGCCATATATGCTTCGCGATGGCATTCTTTTGATTCCAAAAAAGAATGGCCGGAACATCATTTTTCTAGGGTCAATCCCGACCCTATAAGAGTCAGACCACAAGGGCGTCCAAGGTCATCCCGTAACCGACGTAGTTGTCCTAGTAAAAATCTTTGTAAGGGCATATTAAATGTTGAAATTATATATTGTTGTTTTTATACATAACTTTAGTTTATGTTGAACTCTTTGTATATTGTCTTGCAGGAAATGCATCCGGGACCAAAGAGGACAGATATTCTTCATGCTCAAGGAGAGCATCGCTCGACGGCTGTATGGGAAGCAACATATAGTGTGGTATATCAATTTCTTTACTTTCAAATCATTATATTTTCTTACATATATTCGTATCTTGTTTACTAATTCATGTTTTTTTTAATAGAACAATGTTCTAACTTGTCGTTGCGTTGAAACATCACTTAAGAGAATTGTTCGCGATCCGAGGATGTATCTTTACCTCCGTCAGGTAGTCTACGGAGTCGCGAAGCTTCCCTTCAATTCCTTGGATTGGGCACTTATTACGGCTTTGGCAGAACGTTGGAGGTCGGAGACGCATACATTCCATATGGTGCATGGTGAGATGACCATTACCCTACAGAATGTGGCCATTCAGCTTGGTTTGCCCATAAATGGGGACGCAGTATAGCATACACCTCTATATCGACAGAGATAGTGTGTCTGGAGTTGTTGGGGCAAGTACCTAGAAGTGATAACATAAGCTCTGATCGAATTAGGCTTAGTTGTTTGGCTACTAATTTTACCGAGATTCCCATAGATGCCACTGAGGAGGTCATTTAGATGCATTCCAGGCCTTACATCTTGCAGTTGATTGATGGAATGTTATTCACCACCAAGTCCGACAGTTTAGTACATCTGTTTTGGTTGCCTCTACTTGCCGACTTTGAGAGGGTTGGATAGTATAGCTGGGGTAGTGCATGCCCGGCATGGCTATATGTGAGTTTCTGTAAGGCGACTCATCATAAGTCTTCACATAAAGAGGGGTTCCTGATTTTGTTACAGATATGGACAATGGATAGATTCCCGCATATATCTCCACTTAGACGTCGGACCCCATTTGTTTAGGATATGCCTTTGAGCTACTAGTGGGGAGTTGCGAAGGATGTACGCACTGTCACTACACATTTCATTTCCTTATACAGAGAGGCCTTTGATAAGCAAAGCGCATGGATCCGGTAAACTTTACGATTCAATAAAACAATTTCATTATATCGTATATTTCTCTCACATACACATTGAAATATGCAGGTTTTTTGGCATCCTTACCCGGAAGAATTGACAGCCATGCTTCCAGATTATTGTCGATCAGGGCAGACTTGTTGGCATGGTCGAGTCCCTTTGATTTGCTTCTACAGTGTGGAGTGGCATTACCCAGACATAGTTATCCATTAGTTCGGCGATCAGCAGCTTGTAACGGATCAATGCGACACGAGTAAGACTCTCCATTGTATTGCTTTGCATGGAAAGAATATGAACAAGTGGACGGAGATCCACCAGGAGTTTGTGGAGATGAGGGATGATCGCATCAATAAGGTGGTGCCGCCTATTACGGAGTCTCACTTCAAATACTCTAAATGGTATGCGAGGCACAACAAGCAATATATATCACACATCGGTTCTATGTTAGGCAGTATGGTAAGTCGTTTACCTATTCTATTATATTTTCGTATTATAACCTATATCCATTTGTGTCGTGCTTATTTGTGATATACCTGAGGAATTTCCAAACGCTCCAACCAACCCAATATCGTGTCTATTGTTGAGGAATCTATGGAATTGATGAGGGAGTATGTACCGGTATAATTGTATGGTCGTATCGGCGGCCTTGGAGATCAATCATTGATGTTATTAACGCTTGTAATGCGTTTTGAAAACCCGTTGTTGATGAGAGAGTATGCACCGTTACGATTGTATGGTCGTATCGGCGGCCTTAGAGATCAATCATTGATGTTATTAACGCTTGTAATGCGTTTTGAAAACCCGCCTTCATGTAGAGACGGGTTTTCAAAACGCGCCTTCATGCGAATGCATACAAGCCCATAGGGGCAGTTTTGAAAGCCCGCCCCTTCCTATTTACCTCGAGGGCGGGTATTCAAAACCCGCCCTCTTTGTATTTTGATGGGCGCATTTTCAAAACGTGCCCCCTTGTCGGTAAGACCGTATTTTACGAAACACGAAATGTATTTCGCAAATTTTTTAAAACTAGTCATATTTCCGTGCAAAACTCAATATACACAACCATTCCAATAACACTTCATTTATTCAACAATGTGATCTATACAAACCATTTTATTGTCAATGTGTTTGCTAGTCGGTGTGGCCGCATTGAAATCTGGTGTGGCCACATCAATATTTCTGTGAATATGTAGACGCCCTGGTGTGGCCACACCAATGTTTATGTGAACAACATTTACACTCGTGTGGTCATACCAAAGTTTGGTGTGGCAACATTAAACCTTCTGTTCACGTATACCTCCTCGGTGTAGCCACACTGAAATTTGACGTGACCACACCAGCCATTATGTTCATCATTAACACTAAAATTTCCAACAAAAAATACGCCCTACAAATATCTTATTTGAGCTGATCTATATAAGTATTCCAGTTTATAAGGAGGTTCTAAAATTTTAGTTCTGCAATGCAAGTAGAAAACCCAACAACGACATTCCATAACATAATATGATATTATTAATTTTTATGACGTAGTGATAACATGTTAATGTCCAAGACACTAAAAACTCTTATATTTTAGTGGAAGTCGTTTAATCTAAATTGAATGCTCTGAATTGTACCGTCGAGACACTCATAACTAAATCTATTGACATGTTTAATCATTGATATTAGGTAACTTCAATTTGTAGCATGCACGAAAATCATCTAGATTTTGTTTCACTCTTACAATGATCAAAATCACGTACTTTACTTTTACAATGGTAATTCATTTTTTTAAGATTTTTTTTCTTAAGCTATCAGATTCCTCGAAGCATCATGGAAGTCAATTATTCGGTAGGTATACGTTTTTTCTTAAATAAAAGGAAAAAAAAACTTTTTTTGCTTTTGTTACTTTTGTCTTTCTTAGTGGTGTTGCAAAATATTAGTTCTTTTGTGGGACACTTTTAATTTTTTTTTAAATTCGTATTTTTTTTATAATGGGTACACATCATGGGGTTTCTTATCTCATCATGCACTGCTAAACTTTTCCAACTTTGCCAAATCTTTTGCCCTTTCTTTTGGAAGGGGATGTTAGTAGTGCTCATGTTGCTTTCTCCTTTTAGACATGTCATTCCAGATCAAATAAAGTGTCACAAATTAATGTTATTCCTTATTTAACCATAAAAATATATGAATTTTTTATTTCACTTTCTAACATTTACAAAGAAGTAAAAAACAATAGGCTTTAATTCCTTGAATGGGACTAATACTTGTAATATTATGAGTTGGGTGAGGTGCATGTGGCGGATTCATATTTTATGCTATTCAATTGAGTGCTTTTCATAATGTTTTGTCTTGTATTTGAATATTAAAATTTTACTGGTTCTATAATATTTGAAATTGGGATTTTGTTTAATGTTTCGCAGCCTCATTTCATACAACCAAAAATGATTTTATCATTTTATAATTGTGGGTGCAATGAAAAGATCTTCTAAGAAAAAATTTCTCCTCACATTATATCAGAGCTTTACTTAATATTCCCTCGTCTCTCCAGTTTCGGGTAAAATTGATTTTTATTCCCAATTTTCATGCAGAATCAATCGTCCCATAATTATATTCTAGCTCATATTTGGTTGCAGGTGAGGGTTGTTCAAAAAAGAGTTTATGTGGATGAATCATGATTTCTCCTCTGACTGAGATCGTCGCTCATGGAGGAAGGATGGGCATGTACGATCCCCAGATAGGCTTCGGCAACCTCACTAGCAGCAGCCGCGTTGGGGCGCTGGGAGATCAGCAGGACATCGCCAGCAGAGCCGTCCCCCCTTCCATCATCATTCCACGGCATATAATTGGCGATGCCCCTTCCAGCACGGTCGGTTCCAATTGTTGTTTCCTGGCCATATTTCTCTGTGTCCAGGCTGATTTTGGCTTGTGTTCTTCTTTTCTCGTCTTTGATTTCCTGTCGGTCGATTCGCCAGTTGGATTGTGTTTCTCAGGAGTCAGGGGAAAACTCAAGGAGCGATGATGAAGGAGGTCAGAGGCCCGATAAGGTGTATATCAGATCAACATGTTTGTCTTTCCGGTTAGTTGTTTTCTCCTTATGGGGTTCAACTGAATATTGTAGACACAGCGGCGGCTCGTGCAGAACCGAGAAGCCGCTCGGAAAAGCCGCTTACGGAAGAAGGCTTATGTACAGCAGCTCGAAAGCAGCCGCTTGAAGCTCGCACAACTGGAGCATGAACTAGATAGGACCAGACATCAGGTGGCTTTATTGTTATATTCATACTTTACAGTGTCTATTCTGTGTTGTAAACGATTTTATGCAGGGCATATACAGGGGAAATGCAATTGGCATAGGTCGATTTGGTTTCTCGAGGCCGATCAACTCAGGCATCAGGACCTTCGATATTGAGTACACGCACTGGGTTGAGGAGCAGCGGAGGAAGAATATCGAGTTGCGGAATGCGGTGCAGACGCATGCTAGTGAGGTAGAGCTTCAAATGCTTGTGGACTCCCACCTGAAGCATTATGACCAGCTTTTTCGGATGAAGACGGACGCTGCAAAGGATGACGTGTTCTACATCATGTCGGGGACATGGAGGACGTCAGCCGAGCGGTTCTTCCTCTGGATCGGAGGGTTCCGTCCTTCAGAGCTGTTAAATGTAAGCAGCGCACAGTTCAGAGTCCTTGCCTTTTGCATGCCGATTCCGATCTGTGTTTTCCGATTTTCCAGGTACTGACGCCACAGATCGAGCCCATGACCGATCAACAGATCCTCAACATGTACAACCTTAGGCAATCATGCCAGCAGGCTGAGGATGCCCTTTCACAGGGAATGGACAAGCTTCAGCAGAACCTGATCCAAGAGGTCGCAGCCGACCAGATCGGGGGAGGGGGCAATTACAGGGCTCAGGTCGCCACAGCAATGGAAAAGCTAGAAGCGTGGGAGAATTTTGTAAACCAGGTAATAACATCAAGACCAGCATCCATTCACTCAAAAACTGAAACAGTTTAAAGAAATCCGAACCCTATAACACTGTCCGTGTATACTCAGGCCGATCATCTGCGGCAGCAAACAATGCGGAGGATGTCCCATATTCTGACGACCCACCAAGCAGCTCGCGCCTTGGTCGGATTAGGAGACTACTTCGATCGGCTCCGTGCTCTGAGCTCGCTCTGGGCTGCTCGTCCTTGTGGAACATTGGCTTAGGCAGTCGCTGCGGCCTCAGAGTCACTGTAAAACAGTGAATTTGTATATGCATAATAGTAGTAAGTAAAGACAATACTAACTACCAAAACTTATTATGAGGCTTTGTGTTATATTAGCATATGCACATAGAAAAACTAGATTAGCAAATTTTAATGGTATTTTTAAATTAAGCAGGCGATGCGGAAGCCCTTAGAGAGAGTCTTACAACAAAATATGTGAAAAAAGATTAAAAAAAAATTGAGACAAACATATTAGGAGTATACACAATTATCACCTAACCAATTATGAGTGATTATATTGAACAACTATTTATTTAAACATGTAGGTCCAAATGGAGCCCCCAATTAAGGTAGTTACTATATTGGGTTTTATGGAGGAGGACATTCCATAAGGTCCTACTAATATCTTGCAATATTACAATATCCTAGTTTATGTCACCACTTTCCTTATAAGGCTAAGCCCGTAATAGATGGATTCTAAATTTAGCTTCTACTCATTTGGCTAATAAATCTTTTATTTAGTAATGATACGTGGGCTTGGAGATCCCTAAGGTGGGGTTTGTTTTTCCAACTTCTATTTCCTTCGTCACATAAAGAAGTTAATGGAGGAAGAAGCTCTTTTGTAATGTATATTATCTGGGAAAGAGGTCGACATAAATACTTAGGGAGATCTCATAATCCTTTGTTCATTTTTTCCGGAAAGCACGCCAGACACACTTCTGGCCTTTCAAGATCTTATCGGGTTCTTTAGGATAGATATCTGAAATTCAGACTAAGATAATCCCAATAGTGTAGTGTCGTAGGCAATCTTAATTCTCGTACTAGGAAAAATATGATGAGTAAGAATGCTTAATGTTCATGCAACAAAATGAAAATTGTGAAAAGCAAGTTTTAACAAACTGAAAATGATCTAATATTTTGATGTTATCACCCTAATGTTTTAGAGAAGAGGATAAACAAATTCCATGCCTAACTCGTAGATGGGATTTTTATGTATTTGCTTCGGCTCCAACTTTCAATGATTTTTTACATTAGAGGATTTGGTCATTATATGGGACTCATATGACAAGACAAATTATTGAAGCACACTAACATACTTTATCGTGGTTAAGCCACGTCATTCATTCTATAGGAAGGGAATCTAAAGGACAAAAAAAATATAATATCTTAATAAAGATGCAAAGCTATAAAGATTCTTACGTATATTATTTCATCTTTGATTTCTTTGTGGGTAATCTTGTGATCCATGTGTCCTTGTAGTCCACTGGTGGATAGTCCTGAGTTGCTTTGATGGATGAATCTCATCATTAAAATTTGGGCTAGATATAGACTTGCTGTAGGTTCTCACGTTGCGGAAAAAAACCTGCGTCAATAGCAGAAACTATAACAGAAGCGAGACAGAGAACAACAGAACCTTCTGCAAACGCTAGCTTCTATAGCGTAACCTTCTGCAGGACGAATGACGAACCAAAACTTAAGAACTCTCGAACAATCTTTGAGCAAATGCTCTTTTCTGGATTTTTAATAGATAGATAGATTGATAGAGAAACCATTACATCACGAACCTTAAATAGACAGAAAAAAGAAATGAAAAGACAACAAGACAAATGAAAGGACACCATTAACTCTAGACTAAATCTTATTTATTCATTGCCACCATTAACTCATTTACTCTCCACTAACATTAGCATTTAATCTCCATTATCATCAGTATTTAATCTCCATTATCATCAGCATTTAATCTCCATTATCATCAGCCTTGAACAAACACCAACAAACTCCTCCTTAGATCAAGCGCTGATAGACACTCCAACCTTCTCTCGAAGCCACACAAATCTGCTCTGGTGAAATGACTTGGTGAACATATTGGACAACAGCTCTTCTGTGGTATAGTAGACCAGCTCTACTTCATTCATCTGTTTCACGCCTCTAAGATAGTAGTACTTCACCTTATGTTCAAATTCTGCATCGCAGAAACCTCCCATCTTCTCTACAGAAATCTTCTCCTGAGAGTGGCCCTTTACGATGAGTCTAACCTTATGCTTGTTCACAGAATCATCTGGGTTAGGCTTCGTTCTGTAAACCCATTTCACTCCAATGACCTTTCTGTCGTGTGGTTTATCCACAAGTTCCCAAGTTTCATTCTTCTCAATCATAGCTAGCTCCTCCTGCATTGCAGCTAGCCACCTTCTGTCTTCCTTTGCATCCTTAAAACTTGCTCTTCTAATACTGCAACATTACATCTTTCATAAACATTAGTTAATGATCTCGTACCTCTTATTGGTTAATCATCAACATTTTGTTCAGAATTGAGTTGCTGCTCGACGTCCTGTCCCCCAGCATTCTGCTCCTCAACCTTCTGTTCTTCCAAAATAGGCTTCTCTGTCGTATGCTCATAGACTGATTCTCTGCCCGACCAGATCCACTTCTCTTCTTCAAAGAACTTAACATCTCTGCTCATAATTACCTTCCCATTCTGCGGCTGATAAACTCTATAAGCCTTTGATTGCATACTATAGCCAACGAAGATCTCAACTTCTGCCTTCTAGTCCAACTTATCTCTTCTCACAGAAGGAACATGTTTATAGCACACAGATCCAAACACCTTTAGATTCTTCATGATCGGTTTGACCCCATACCAAGGCTCATGAGGTGTCTTCATGCTCACCGACTTTGTAGGAAGTCTGTTCTGCAGAAACATCTATACAGACTGTCATCATCAGCAACTACGGCTTTTCTTCGCTCCCTAACCGATGGAAGCTCTGAACGCCACACCACCCACGACCAGCCAACGTCCCGATCGACATGTCGACCTCGGCGACCACAGATTCAATAGCCCCCATACTTTGGCATCTCGACTTCATCGTCCACTGTCGTAGCCACCAATGCCTCTAACCCCGGCATAACGCATGCCTGTGCCAGCCTCCGTCATTGCCAACCCACGCCCAAAGCAGCGCCAGACGCCGACCCACGAGCTGTAACTTCACGAACGCGCCCTGCAACGACAGCCCCAACCACGGTGACTCACGCTAGTCGCGGAGGACAGCCCTCCCAACGCTCCAGATGGTTGTCCCCAAGCCGGCCCCTGGTGTCCTCTAGATCCTCTTCGAGCACCGGCGTTCCAGCCATCGTTCCGCCTCTCTCTTCCCGCTTGACAAACCGGGGTAGACGCAGCCATCTTTTCCCTCGAGTGTCGGCTCTTTCCATGGCAGGATCCGGTGAATTAATGAATCCATGAAGTCCTCGACGAAAGAAGGTAAACTCCGATGTCCTCATCCTTTGTTGTCTGATTTCAATTTCAAATTAATAAATTGTGCATTGCAATTTTTTTTTTTTTACAATTTTCATTATTTTATTAACAAACTTCTTTCACGGCAGGTTTCATTTTTTATTTTTATTTTTATTTTATTTTTTATTTTATTTTTTTATTTTATTTTTAATTTATTATTTTAGTATTTTACTATAATAATCACTATTATGATTCGAACTTTCTCACCAAATTTTCTATTTATCGTGCATGGAAAAAATGAAACGAGAGCTGTGATTCGACAAGATGGATCTCGAAGATCGTCCAAGAACGGGTAGTGAGTGGTCGACTACAACGGAAGCTTCACTAGAGCAGCCCCAACTGACGAAGCCTCAGCCGATGAAATGTTATCCTAGGTCTCAGGTGCGGGCCTTCCGAATTTTCTTTCTTTTCCACCTGTAACGGGCCGTGGATTCAAGTGCATAGGCCCACGGTCTCCACCCTTCCCCGCTCCCTTTGATCTCAATACTTGTTTGGTGGTTGTGGTGCATGCTGTTAGGCTTTTAGGATTTTATCGTCGCATATTGTTTGTTAAATCAACACACATGAGTTCGCGCCCAAAAAGCCCGAATCGGGTCCAACGCCCATAAAACATTGACATGAGTCCGGAGTCATATCCGGATCATGTCCAACACCCGTTAACCAAAAGCAAAATTTTAGAGCAGACGCCACCATTTCGCATGATTAGATATAAGAGTTAGTAATTAGGAATCCCCGAATCATACTATGGTTTTTCGACTTAAACTAGTTTTCAATACTAAGTCGCTGGCGACTCCGTAATAATTTACCTAGGTTAAACAATAACACCAGTTTTACGGAGCCATTTTGGACGAGGGAGTGATGACACTAGCTGCTCCCGAGTCCTCCTGAATGGTCCTTGGTGAGGCCTACGTGCAGCCTTTTAGTTGTCGCCTCTGGTTCCCTCACAAGAAATTGTAGACGATTAGTGAAACGCCCCGCAGGCCCATATAGGGTCCAGGGGAGGGTTCAACCCAATTCCCTTCTGCAGCGTCCGACGCTCGAGTCGTGCCGTCAACTGGTTGCGCATTAGGGAGCGGACCTGGATCCTCGGGTCGTCTGAACCGCCACGCGCGTGCTAGGCGAGAAGGCACACGTACTTCCTGGATGGCGACTCCGCTGGGAATTTTGCATGTGGATTCTTTTCGAAGCTCTTATATGTTCAATCCACATGCAGAGAGGAGTTATTGTTTGCACATGTACTTGCTTGGCTCGGTGCACTTTGTTTGCCCTCATGGTTGTATTTGTTTACCGCTTACTACGCATTTCTAGATGTGCCCGAACCCAGGGCTAGGATCTTTAGGGGAGTCACCGTGAGGCCCAGCCGTACTGCTCTTCGCGATATGGTCTTTGGCCGGGACCCCGCCTCCCTTTGTCCGAAGGAGGTTTAGAAGCCTTCATTCGAGAGTCAAATATTATTTCTCCACTACAGGTACCACAAGCCGCATATGCATTTGTTTGTTACTGAGTGACTGCTACCTATGTAGGGATAGGTCTCAGGTATGCTTTGTATGCGATAAATTGTAAGAACTAATTTTGTTCATTTTTGCAGCAATTTGGGTTGGTTGCGGGGGGTTTCCTCAATTTCTTTTCTCCCTTCCCTATCTCCCCCATGTATATTACTACATTCATTTGCATTTATTCTACATGAGTGCCTACTGGTTAATAGTTGATGAATCAACACATTTATATTTGTTCAATGTCATCACTCCTCAAACATAAAGAACTCGTGTGCAAATACACCTCATACTAGGATTTGGATTGGATTGTTGTTACAATTGAATGACGTCCAAAATGCAGGGTTGACCTCATGGAGTCAATAGAGCTACGCATGGGGGTTCCATATACAGATTTGCTTCGAAGATGGCTCGATGTGCTCAGACCCTCAGAACAGGAGTTCGTACAACAAAAGCTTGGAGGTCTCTTTCACCTGATCTGCATGGAAGTCGACTGGTTCTTGCTTCAGCGTCTCGCTGCTTGCTGGGATCCCCAGAGCTATACCTTCAAATTTGGCGCTTTAGAACTAGCGCCGACTTAGGAAGAGTATGGGGATTTATCTGCACTCCCTCCTCACTCGAGAATCCTCCCCCTTCCCTACGACGACAAGCCAAGAAATTACATAACTCGTATTCTTCAAATCTCTCCAGCAGTTGTATCCAGCTTGTTTACTGCAGAAGGACACATCAAAGTCAATGGACTCTTCGAGTTACGTAACACGCCATATGAACCACGCATGGGACACGGTTAAGGCTTGGCAAGGGCATTTATCAACTTGTTCTCGAGTACGATATTCTACCCATACAGCGAAACATTACTTAACAAGCGAACAGTCTATCTGACAAAAGCGATCCTCGAAGGAAGACCTTTTCTTCCCAACCTGATTGGCGAAACAAATTACAGCCTCACTGGATCGCACGCAGAGCTAAAGGGGGTGTGCAAAATCACATGTTTACGTTTAGCCCGACACTGCTCCAGACATGGTTTTGCATCCACATCGATATCACTGGAGAATCATTCAGACGAGAACAGTTTCCAGATTTGGTCGACCGCATATCAGAGTGCGCTCGGCTTCCGACCTGTACCTTTGCAGGGGTCCGAGCTCTCTTTCGCTCTTTGGAGACAGAGGACTTCTACCGGATGGCTAAGTGCTTCGACGTGGATTGGGCCTTCATAAGCTCCCCGAATGGAGATTACATCCCGATCATCGGGATCACCGGGACATCCTACTATTGTCCGGCGCGGGTCATACACCAGTTCAGGGGAACTCCGCGGACAGCACCAACTAAACTATTTGATCCGATCGACTTGGACAGCCCACCACCAAGGAGCATAATTCGGCGAGCAACGGTACACCTCACACGTATGCGGATGACTCTCAGGAAGAAAGAGTTCGAACCTTCCCCAAAACGTCAAGAAGACATCGATTCCCAGACAGCCTGTTTCCAAAGGAAGCACATCATTCCTCGGGATCGCATTTGAAGACTGACGCGATCATCTTTTTAGTACTCTTTGTTATAAACTTCAATTTAGATGACGTTTTGCTAACTTGTTTCCTCTCTCTTGGATTAAACTCATTGTAATTACAATCCAATCCTTGCAATAGACAAGATCATGCATCATTACATATCATGCATCCAAAGTATAACATTGCTCAATGCAGATTCAACTCTTTTTACACCCCAAGGTACCGAACAGCCAAAATTGCTCCGCAAAGAAAACGTTCGAGAAACCGCTCCACCCGAGTAGCTATGGCTGACACCTCTACAAGCCGCACCTCCACTTTTTCAACTACTTTCGCTATTATTAGCTCTCTCGTGACCGCTTAGGCTATCCCAAGTACTTGTGCTACTGTCTCAACTATTACTATCGTGGGATCGGTTCAAACATCAGCACCGACGTCGCCTCTTGCTAGATCACTCAATTGCTTCGTTATTCCCCGATCTTAACCATCGGGCCATCCACAGTTGGAGTCAACGTTCCAGTCTACCTCCCACCTCTGGTGGTTTTCACGACACCGGCAATGCAATCACCAACGGCTCCATCAGCAGTATCACCACTCGACCTCAACATATTTGAGGCGGCCCAAAGCGCAGCCAATACTTCCCAGGGAGTCAAGGTGGAATCCCTCACAACAGAGCTATCGACTTTAAAAATGATGATGGCCGAGCTCCTCCAGCGACAACCAACAACTACACCTTCCGTTTCTGTTGTTTTCCAAAACCCGCACCTACCACCCTACATGCCTGGGTCCTCGGTGCCAACCAACACACCACCCGCATTCAACACTTACCCATACCTGCCTTCAGATGTGGCCAGACCGTCCACCGTAACATGACCATTTGCGCCGTCATACTTCCCTCAATTGTCGACACTGGGGTAGACTCCCTATATGCCAGCAAGGTTTGGGCCAACTCCCTACATGCAGACTTCTTTGCCGATAGAAGGGCCAACTCCCTACACTCCAGCCGCCGTTTTCTTCAACTTTGGGATTCCTGAGCCAATCATGACAACCTCAGTTCCACAAGCAGAGTGGTCCGTGCCTAGCACCAGAGCGCATAACATCGCAATCATTGATGAGCTCTTCGAGGAGCAAAGCCAGAACAATGCCTTTGTGACAAAGCTTGAAGCTAAGATTTCTTTCATGCATGAGGGAAAGTCATGCTGCCTCACGGGACTAGAAGAACGTCTCAACGCGATCCAAGGGTACAAGTCCCACACCTGGGAGTATAACAACTACCAGGTCCCTCAGGTCCAGATCCTGTTAAAGTTCAAAATGCCTGAGTTTGAGAAATTCTGCGGAAAGGGGTGCCTAGAGTTACACCTGAAACATTTTTGCCACAAGATGGTAGTGTACCCAGCAGATGATAAGTTCCCCATAGCGATGTTTCAAGAGAGCTTGGTGGAGTCCGCACTACAATGGTACCATACAAAGGATTTGAACCAATATACGACTTTCAGGGAGTTGGCCCTCGATTTCTTGAATTACTATATCTTCAATGTGGAGAGGGCTCTCACAGTATCGGACCTGCGAAAACTAAAAAGGTACCACACTGAGGACATTAAACAGTTTGTCCTCAGGCAGATAGCCTCGTAAATCAAGCCAGGTCTCAAAGAAAATGAATTGATTGATGAGTTTCTCCAACTCCTGCCACGCAAATACCTGCCCTACATGATCGGGCAGACCATCTCAACACTCTCCCTGGCGGTCATCAACGCCGAAAAACTCGATGGGGTGAACCAAGAAGGACTGATTCCCTCTCTTCGACGAAATCAGTTGGCAAGCCTAAGCCCAATGAGCTCATAGCGGCTGTTGAACACAGTAAGCATTCCATGAAAGTAGCGCCACCGCCGGCTTCGTATGCCCCGAGGTCTTACGTCGCGGCAGCAGTCATTCCCCCAGTACCCATTACTTCACGCTTCAAGCCTCCTACTCCCGTGGCGACGTACTCCTAACCAAAGCCAGCTCAACAAGAGCGTCTGAAACGCAGATTGGAGGATCTAACTCCTACTCCTGACCCGTTAGACGTGATGTTCGTTCGACTAAGAGACATGGGCTTCATTAAGCCCGTAGAGGCTAAAGCAATCAACCCCTTCTCGATTGGCTACAACCCCAAGGCGGCTTGTCAATATCATTCCGGAGCATTGGGGCATGACGCCAAGGACTGCATCGCCCTTCGTTTTAAGATTTAGAATTTGCTAGATGATGGCGTCATCACGTTCGCTGCACCAACTACGACTCCCAACGCTAGAAGCAATCCCTTGTCCGAGCATGTCAATTATGGGGCCAAACCCTTCGCACCACTGTCTGATCAAGACGAAGAGGTGCACATGTATGAGTTTCAACGGAAAAATGTTGGACATGTTAATGTTATTCAAGGTAACAGAGGCTAGGGAAGAGGACGTGGACGTAGAGGTGCACACCCTGTACCAGCACCCACCCCTCAATCTCATGGTTTCACCCCAGTACTCCCTCGACGACCCAGGATACCATACGTCTATGTCCCAGTGGGGACAGAGCAAATAGGGGCACCTATTACGATCGAAGCGTCACTCCCACTGGAACCAAGGAGTCCTTTAGCCATTGGCACAAGCAACTCGGTGTCCGGTCCCAAGGGCGAACTTATCACTCGCTCAGGGAGGATAGTACCAGCTCCAGAGGCCCCGCTGCAGGCCGAGTCATCAAAGCCCAAGGTGCCTCCAAACGAACAAATTCGCAGGGTGATCCATGCAGTCAAAGAGAGAGATTACAACATCGTCGAACAATTGAGGAAGCAACCTGCTCAAATCTCCTTATTAGATCTCATCCATTCATCCGACAAACACAGAGAAATATTGGAGAAATTTTTAGCCGAGGTGCACGTGCAGGAATAAGTCGAGGTCAATGCACTTGATTCACACACGAACGGTATGCTTGCAAATAACGCTATCACCTTCTCGGAAGATGACTTGCCAGAAGAAGGGTGACCACAATAATGCTTTATTCATCATACTCAGGTGTCACAACACCATAGTCTCCAAAGTACTCATAGACGGTGGGTCAGGAGTCAACATCATCCCCCTCGCTATAGCCTAAAAGCTCGGTGTCAACATTGAGAAGCTTCCACCTTCCAGCCTGACCATTCGGGCTTTTGATGGCGCAGCTACTATTTAGCCTGATATCTCCCGACCAAGAAATCAACTAGAACTTGACACCAAGAATGCGTCATCCTTGCACCGGAAAAAACGGATTTTTCGAAACCCACATTAATCCCACAAACACCCGTTACTTACACCTCTTCGGCACTAACAATCATCCTAAAGGATTTCCCCACTAACCTCTTCGCGGATTTTCCTCTAACAAATACTAACCCGAACACCCTCGCACAGAGGTCCTGCAAATCAGCAACCTATAATAAAAGTTAGTCCATAATAGTTCAAACAAAATCTTCCCTACTGACCTCTTACACCCACGGTCCTCCACGAGATTTTTGGGAAATCTTCCCAATACACGATTCCCTTTGGGGACTCTTTTATTCCCCCACAAAGCTCTAATCAGAAAAAAAAACCCTGACATGTCGACCCTGGGGACCACAGATTCAGTAGTCCCTAGGCCGCCCTCCGCTGTCCTCTAGATCCAGCACAGGCGTTCCAGCCGCCCTTCCACCTCTCCCTCCCCGCTTGACAAACCGGGTAGACGCAGCCATCTTTTCCCTCAAATGTCGGCTCTTTCCATGGCAAGATCCGGTGAATCAATGAATCCACGAAGTCCTTGACGAAAGAAGGTAAAATCCGATGTCCTCATCCTTTGTTTGTCTGATTTCAATTTCAAATTAATAAATTGTGCGTTGCAATTTTTTTAATTACAATTTTCATTGTTTAGGTTTCATTTTTTATTTTTTATTTTTATTTTATTTTATTTTTGTTTTGTTTATTTTTAATTTATTATTTTAGTATTTTACTATAATAATCACTATTATTATTCGAACTTTCTGACCAAATTTTCGATTTACTGTGCAATGGAAAAAATTAAACGAGATTCGACAGATCTCGAAGATTGTCCAAGAACGGACGGTGAGTGGTCGACTACAACGGAAGCTTCACTAGAGCGGCCCTAACTGACGACGCCTTTGCCGATGAAATGCTATCCCGATGGGTCTCAGGTACATGAGGGAGGTGCGGGTGTAATAACCCATATTTTCTTTTTAGTTTATGAATGTAAATGGGGTTGTACCCATTATATGAATGTGTAATGAAAAGGAAAAATTCGTGAGATGGTAAGATTGAGTCCGGAAAAATGAATGGACGGTTTGAATACGTAAGAATGAAATGATACAAACGATATTCAAGAATGATGTCCAAGGCCCAAGGACACTTCCATGAGCAACATGGACAGCCTCCTCAGTGAGGGAGTAATGTTCGAAAGTATGCGTGCAAATGACGGATTGACATTTTCGTTGTTGTGACGATAAGTTTGGAGTTGTTGCGGTTAAAATGTACTTAATGTTGGTTGATAACCGAATCGATTATGGCAAAAAATTCAATGATTGTTCAGCCCCAAATGTGGATGAAAAGTGAATAATATGAAGCGGAGAAAGGTTAGTCGATGTGCGCGAAAGGGCTGCCCAAATACTTGTCGATGTCGCTCGCGGACAGCCCACTTTCGTGCGGATTAATGGCTGAAATTTGGCCGCAAATCCTACAAGTTTAGAGGCACAACTAAGCTGGTCAAATAAGACAAAATAGTAATTAAGGAGTTGAATTAATTAAGGTTAATAAAGCTGGATTGTTAGCGCTAATTAAGCGTAATTAATTAGTGCTAATCAAGTCCAAGGCTTCTTCCACACAAGCCGTGTATGGTGGGGCCCACTTGTCATCATTATGGGATACTAATAAGAAGCTTAGGGAGGCTGAAAAAAGGGAAAAAGGTGGCTGGTGGACGTCCATAAGGGGGAAGAGGAAGAAGAAGAAAGAAAAAGGAAGAAAGAAGAAGAAGAAGGAGAAAGGAAGGAAGAAGGGGCTAGTTCGATGGGCTCGTTCGGTGGACAATCCAAGCAGCAAAACGGAAGGGCTCACGTCAAAGAAGAGCGTTGGAGACCCCTTCGTGGTGAGGTCACTCGGAGAAGAAAACAATTGGAACGGTTTTGCTCCGGAGATGAAAAAAGGTACGGTACTCGATCCCCTTTGTTTTTCTTCGTGCGAAACGGCCATAAAACTCGTTCGCCTTGAATTTTACTTGTTGTGAATATGTTGTTGAGTGAGGGGGGGCTGGCCAGACCCTTGGGATGGTCGGAGATGGCACCCCAGGCCCTTAGTTAAGCGACGGATGAGCGGATTCGCACCTCGTGTGGCTAGCCGGTGATTCGCGGTTGAATGTTTGTGTCGGATGGTATGTGGGGGTTGGCCATGCGGGAACTCATCAATTTGCATGTGGTTGGGGTTGTGTTACCTCATGGAAGTATGCTCATGGTGATTGTGGGCTGGTCGGGAAATGAATGTCCCGGTTTGTACGTGTATGATGGGCTGAAAAATGAATGTTTTCGCGTGTGTTCATGCGGGTATGTGGCTGCCCATTCGGAGTGTAAAAAAGGCATATAATTGAGGCCCGAGAATAAGGCGAATGGGAATGGACGGGCTAGTCCGTCGGTGTTGAGAAAAGAAAAGGTTGAAACTCCGAATGAGATGGTTGCGGACAAGTACGAACATTCTTGGATGCGAACTTACGAATATTGGATAATGTTATTGAATGAACATGGGCTGAAAAGGGGACTTGTTATGGTTATTCAAGGCTGGTCCGGAGTTGATACTCCTCGGCGAGAGGAGGGTTTATTAAGTGTGGAAGGCACGGATAAATGAAAGTGATCGAACGATCCACGTATCATGGGCGAAATGGAAG
The DNA here is from genome assembly GCA_029817715.1 of Melastoma dodecandrum. Lineage (NCBI taxonomy): Eukaryota > Viridiplantae > Streptophyta > Magnoliopsida > Myrtales > Melastomataceae > Melastoma > Melastoma dodecandrum. Next base: position 4,487,044 of record JARUPY010000605.1, read on the forward strand.
TTTACGACGGTACATTAACACGCCCATGGGACTGCCTTATGAGGCAGATATGAGGAGGGTTTGGATAGGAGGAATCCACCCTCGGAATGGTGTATTGGACAGCCTAGTTGGCTAGAAAGGTTTGGCGAAAAGCTAAGGCACGGAGGGAAGTTCTGTGGTTTAACGCATCCGGATGGATTGATCCGTGGTAGCGGGATGTTGTGTGGCTGAAAGTACATGAACATGAGGCTGTTATGGGGCGTACGTAGGCTAAACATACGACATTCCTGGATGTTGTTGGAAACAACTTAGTTCCATCCTTTAGAAATTAGAAACGCAACGGTGTATGTCGAAATTTTGATACGAGGTTTCGATTTTGACATACGTCAAGGGATGTTATAGGTGATTACCTACGCGTGCTTGAGCTACCGTACTTCGTCTTTGACTAAAGCTACTGTATGTTTTTGGTAGGTCATAGAAGTGATCTATACATCATGTTCGATATAAAGCTTCCGTTGTATAAATTTTTATAACTCAATTGTAACCGAATTGTGTAATATACTCTAATTATTAATGAAATGGTCGACGTGTTTTCTTTTAGGAATCCGTAGGTCCTTTCAGTGGGCCACCCGAATTTTCTTTCTTTTCGACCTGTAACGAGCCGTGGATCTAAGTGCATAGGCCCACGGTCTCCTCCCTTCCCCGCTCCCTTTGATTTAAATACTTGATCTGTGGTTGTGATGCATGCTGTTAGGCTTTTAGTATCATCGCATGCTGTTTGTTAAATCAACACACATGAGTTTGGGCCCAAAAAGCTCAAACCGGGTCCAACGCCCACAAAACATTGACATGAGTCCGAAGTCATGCCTGGATCGGGTTCAACACCTGTTAACCAAAAGCAAAATTTTGGAGCAAACGCCACATTTTCGCATGATTAGATGTAAGAGTTAGTAATTAGGAATCCCCGAATCCTATTCTGGTTTTTCGATTTAAGCCAGTTTTCAATATTAAGTCAGTGGCGACTCTGTAATAGTTTCCCTAAGTTAAACAATAACAACCTTTTTACAGAGCCATTTTGGATGAGAGACTCACGACATGAACCGTTCTCGGGTCCTCTTGAACGGTCCTTAGTGAGGCCTACGCGCAGCTTTTCACTTGTCACCTCTGGTTCCCTCACAAAGAATTGTAAACGATTAGTGAAACGTCCCGCAAGCCCATTTAGAAACTAAGGGAGGGTTCAATCCAATTCCCTTCCACAGCGTCTGACGCTCGAGTCGTGACATTGACCGGTTGGGCATTAGAGGAGCGGACTCGAATTCTCGGATCGTCCGAACCGTCATGCGCGTGTTAGGCTGGAAGGCACGCATGCACATCAATAAGCTTCAAATTCTTGAGATGTAAATGTCTTGAACTATTGAGGCAATGTATGAAGGAATCAGCTATATGAATACTTGTTTGAGCAAGAGGGTGACCAACTCTATTGGGGCATTCATGCTATCCATTTGTAACTTTTTGAGTAACATTATGTACATTTACTGTTGTCTTTTTGGCCATTCATACTAAGGAACATCATTAAAAGCAAATTTAATATTGTGCCTGAATGTCTGCTATTATTTGGTGCAATATTGTGAATTTCTAATATATCACCATCACGGGGGAAATATACTAATGGCTCTTATGAGGGATTCTTATCGGCCGTATATACCGAATTTAATTTTTCTTCGGTTGTGATTAAATTAAAATCTATTGAGTGTGTTTAACTTCTGCATACCGAGTTTCTTCATGTTCTTGTGTAGTTTCTGACCGTTTATCTACGGATAGTGGTTCTGCTATTATTCGTTGTTTGGGTTGTTTCTGAGCTTTCTCCTTTTGCTTTTCTTTTAGATATTTCATGATGATTCCTCTTCTTTCTGAAAGCCAAATAGATTGTAGGAAGTGTTTACACCGGATTATTTTGGGCTGCCGATTGTGATTTAAGGAGAGCACAATCGACGAATGTAATAGTTAATACTGTAAAAAATCTCATCATCAACTGGCAAAACCTGATTTAGTCTGAAAAAATCTAACTTTATCGATGGATGGAGAGAATCTAATCGATGGAGAGACTCGATGGAAGATTTTCCCTAGAGAAAATCTAATCCAGCCTCGATGGAGTTTTCCCCGGAGGATTCCCCAGTCGATGGAGAAAATCTAACCCAGTCGATCTAGACAAATCAGTCGACTGGGAGAATTGATTTTATGGATAACTTTGTAGATAAAATTTTACAGCTCAAGATTAGAACTTGCAGAAATTGAAGATAGGATCGAAGGATTTACACACGTGCGTTGAAGATTTAAAAATAATTGCCAAGAGTCAATCAACCGTCAACCACAATCGAAGATTCTCTATATATAACTTTGTTATTTTAGGAGACGACGACACTTTTGTCTTAGTTTTAGGTAGAGAATCTTAGGCAATCTTTTTGCGAGCGTCCACGGTTTGTAATCAGTTTCATAAATGTAAATCTTATTTCCTTCCTTTTCTTCTTTCTCTTTTTCTTATTGAACCCAATGGGTTCGCCACGATTTGATCGCGACGCGGTTTCCGGCGAAAACATGAAGGACCATCATTATATATACTGAATAAGTTTGATGAGGTATTAGACTCAGCAGAAGGGTCAATGAAATTGTATGAATTAGTAGATGATGATCTTGTAGAGACACTAGAAACATTCTCTCCTTTTATCATAGTAGTTTGTCTTTTGAGCTTAGCAACGTTTCATTGGAGTTTCATCTATAATTGTAAATGTGCCATTCTTAATTTTTTTCAAAGCGGTATGTTAACCTACTTTTCGTTGTCCCAACTCTCAATATTAGTAATTTGATCCTAAACAGTCAAAATATTATAATCAATTCATCTGAGGATTTTGATATGAGCTAAAAGTATTTTCACTTTGCAAAGTTAACTTTGTTTCGACTATACCGTTTTTCTACTAAGAATCATCGACATCTAATCCTATCGGAATAGGAACTGGACTGTCTTAACCGGCTTTTCATTACAACCACGTAAAAGCAAAAGCAAAGATGTCCACGAGATGCTTTCCAGACAGAGACTACGAAATAAATAATAGGTAATAAAATGTTATACAAACGAAAAATCTAAGGAGAAAATTATTTGGAGATTCCGATTAGATTCAGTTTTTTACTTCTTGTGTACAACAAGCCCAACGACGACCTCGTCGTCTTGTCCGAAAACCCTAATTTGTCCCCGAATCTATCGGAAGGAATCCGACTTTGAATCATGAGCAGCAGCTGGCGGTCGATTTGCAGATCTCCACACGCGGTTTTCGCTCCGCCCTTCACGTGTTTTAAGGCCGAGGCTCGATCCACGGTTAGGAGTCCGTTTCGGGAAGCTCATAGGTCAAACTCGTCGCCTTTCTTGGCGTTCTCGTGGGTGGATTCTGTGGGTTCGGGCGTTACGGTCGAGACGAGGACGTTCGGGGGCTATGCTGGTCCCCGGAGGACGATGGTTCGGGCCGCGAAATGGGGTGAAGAGAAATCGCCGTACGAGACTCTTGGTTCGTATTAGGATGAGGAGTTTATGCTGATTAAAAGTAGTGGTTTCTTGTGCTGGTGAATTCTGGTCAATTGAGTTGGGTGTTATGAGTATTTTCAGAATTGGAGAGGGATGCTGACGAGGAGGAGATAAAGGTTGCGTACAGGCGGCTGGCAAAGTATTATCATCCCGATGGTTCGTTTCCTTTCTGCTTCGAGTTGTGGATGGTCCGATTTTGGTTGGATACGTGTACGGAGACGGGCGGACTAGTGGAAGAATTAGTTGGGTAATAATCTAGGATACCATGTAATGGCATGTTGAACATGGATCCATGGTTTCCGGGTTGTTCACGGAATTAATTCGCTGTTGATGATGTAGTTTTTAGTCTCTATGTATATGCTGTAGACAGAACGTGAGTATAGAATGGAGGCCTGGAGGCCTTGATTCTAAGAATAGATAATGAAGATTACTGTAGTGGAACTGATCAGGTGGTCTTTTGTTTGTGCTGAAGTTTATGACGGGCGAGGTAGTCTTGAGAAAGGGGAGTCCGCAGAATCTAGATTCATAAAGATTCAGGCCGCATACGAGCTGCTTATGGATGAAGAGAAGCGGAGGCAGTATGATTTGGATAACAGGGTGAACCCGATGAAGGTAATTAGAACGTTTGTCCAGATGAACAATTAGCATGTCGCGCCATCCCTTATTCGTGAGCTTGTTGGGCACGGACCCGAGCCGACAGATCATCTTTTGTTTTACTCTGGCATTTGGTTCCTGTTTCTTCTCTTGGCAGGCATCCCAAGCATGGATGGAATGGCTTATCAAAAAGAGGAAGGCGTTTGATCAACGTGGCGACATGGCCATCGCAGCCTGGGCAGAGCAGCAACAACGGGAGATGAGCCTTCGAGCTCGACGTCTCTCGCGCTCCAAGGTAGTTCTACTTTTAAGTGAGGACAAGTTAAGGATCGTCACCGGGGGCCCTATTCTTACTACTCTGGGGGGGACACTTTCGTAGGTTGACCCAGAAGAAGAAAGGAGGCTACTTGCAAAGGAGAAGGCGGCGTCGAGGGAGTACTTAAACAACACACTGAAGCGGCACACGCTCGTGTTGAAGAAGAGGGACCTGATGAGGAAGAAGGCGGCAGAGGAGGATAAGAAGAAGGTCATCAGCCAGCTCCTCGCATTGGAAGGGTTAGAGCTTGACACGGATGATGAGAAGACGCAGTGATGTCATAACATCCATACATACTGTCTTTGCTGCTTAGAAAAATGTATATAAAAAACGGACGGCATATCATTTTTATGTGCAAAAAAGAAAAGGAGATTTGGAGCGGAGGGGATTGAACCCGACGTGAATGGAACACGCAACCTTCTGATCTGGAGTCATACCCGCTACCATGGCGCCACTCTTGACCTGGAGGCAGGAGATATTAAGATAAAACTGATTAAGGATAAACCGGTCGAGCTATGATCTGTCTAGTTATTGTTCTTTCGCGTGGTTGCAATAATAAATTATAATTACCCACCCCAATTTGAGGGTGTGTGACAAAGAAAACAAAAAAGAGAAAAAGAGGGAGAGAAGGTAAACAGTGGGCTCAGGACACAAGGTGGTCGGAAGCGGCTAACGGTACGTGCACGTAATCATTACGTAGTTTACTAAATTCGACTTTTTTTTTAGTAATCTTTACTAAAAATCAACGTTTTTAAGTAAAATCGTTAGTAAACCGTTGTAAAATTTGTAAACCGTTACTAATTTTTTACTGTTTGAAAATCCGGAAAGTTACTAAAACAAAGTTTAGTAAATCAGAGGACAAATTTACTAAAAAGTTTAGTAATCGATTACTAAAAATATCGGTGATTTTTGCTTTTTTTGGAAACCGTTACTAAAGTTTCACTGTTCAAGTTTAGGAATCGGTTACTAAACTTTTAAGTAAAACTCACCTCCGATTTACTAAACGAAGTTTAGTAACTTTCCGAAAACTCAAACAGTAAAAAATTAGTAACGTGTTACCAAATTTTTTAGTAAAATTTCCATTTTTAGTAATTTTCTCGATTCGCCGTCCAACGATTTTAGTAATGCTTTACTAATTTTATAAGCAAAATTAGTAAATTACTTTGTAACATTGTAAAATCGATAGTAAATTACAAAAGTCGTCATTTTTTTTCGTAATCGTTTACTATTTTTTGAGAAAATTTGTTGAATATTTAGTAATCGATTACTAAACTTTTTAGTAATTTACTAAACTGAACAGTGCAGAACAGTACATCCCGAACCTAACTCCGAACCGATTTTCAGTGTGAAATTACCTACTTTTAGTGTGAAATTACCGTTTTACCCCTACTGAAAAATTTTTTCAGTAGGGGTAAAACGGTAATTTCACACTAAAAGTAGGTAATTTCACACTGAAAATCGGTTCGGAGTTAGGTTCGGGATGTACTGTTCTGCACTGTTCAGTTTAGTAAATTACTAAAAAGTTTAGTAATCGATTACTAAATATTCAACAAATTTTCTCAAAAAATAGTAAACGATTACGAAAAAAAATGACGACTTTTGTAATTTACTAACGATTTTACAATGTTACAAAGTAATTTACTAATTTTGCTTATAAAATTAGTAAAGCATTACTAAAATCGTTGGACGGCGAATCGAGAAAATTACTAAAAAAGGAAATTTTACTAAAAAATTTGGTAACACGTTACTAATTTTTTACTGTTTGAGTTTTCGGAAAGTTACTAAACTTCGTTTAGTAAATCGGAGGTGAGTTTTACTTAAAAGTTTAGTAACCGATTCCTAAACTTGAACAGTGAAACTTTAGTAACGGTTTCCAAAAAAAAGCAAAAATCACCAATATTTTTAGTAATCGATTACTAAACTTTTTAGTAAATTTGTCCTTCGATTTACTAAACGTTGTTTTAGTAACTTTCCGGATTTTCAAACAGTAAAAAATTAGTAACGGTTTACAAATTTTTACAACGGTTTACTAACGATTTTACTAAAAAACGTCGATTTTTAGTAAAGATTACCAAAAAAAAGTTGAATTTAGTAAACTACGTAACGGTTACGTGCACGTACCGTTAGCCGCTTCCCAAGGTGGTCCGTTCACAGCCACTAAAAAGTTCTGAGAATGCAAAACGGCAGCGATGCTTGTTGTCTTTGGTTTGGAAATAGTAGTAGTAGTAGTAACTGTATTACTACTAACTAAATAGATTATTCTAATTCTTTTATTCTTTTTCCCCAAGTAGCCAGCCCACTATTCATTCCCCCACTGTTTGTCGTTTGGTTATTATCCGGTCTTTTGAGAAACTCCACCATCATTTAAAAATTAAAAAAGAAAATTGAAAAAGTAAGCAACAATGAAAAAATGAAACTCTGATTGGCTCCCCAGTTCGGGATGATGTCTTCCTCATCCCCCCCTCACCGAAAATTTCATGCTTCCTCACAATAACTTTTCACTAGAATAACCCGATGCAGAGAGAAAATGAAAAGCTGATCAAAAAGAGGAAGAGGGGAAAGTAGGGCTATTTTTCCCAAAATTTCTTTAAAAAAAAATATTTGCAACAAACAAGGCCTCCAATTTAGCACACAATTGGCCTCCATTTTGTTCCTCCTTTCTTGTTCATGTTTTTACTGCCCACTCATCGTTTTCCCCCCTCCCTCTTTTAAGGGGGTGTTCATTTTGTTCTTAATTTTGGCATCTAGTAGGCCTCTACATTATAATAAATAATGTAGGGAATGTTTTCCCCTTTTCTTGATTATTTCTTCTGGTGGAGTGGGGGAGAGGTAATTCAATTATTGATGACAATGACAATGTGTTACACTAAGAAGGGGTGAATTAGTGTTAATCTCCAAATTCGGATTTTAACTCTTTTTCGTTTTACTCCGCAGCGGAAGAAAGCTTCTGTTAAACAGAACCGTAGATAGATTTCTGTACAACAGAATGTTCGAGTGTGTTCGCAATATGTTTGATTGGACACAAGAATTTTTATAGTGGTTCAGCAAATTGCTTACGTCCACTCTTCACCCATATATTTGGATGGTTTCCACTCAAATGTATCTCAGTACAAATTACACAAGTGATAGCAACTACAACCAGACCCGTATATTCTGTACAGTAGAGACTTGAGTGGCAGAGTACAGACCAGAAGGTTTTGTAACGTAGAGGCTTGTTACGAAGCACGAACCTGAAGGTTCTGTACTATAGTAACTTAGGTTTAATACAGACCAGAAGGTTCTGTATCGTAGAACGTTAGGCACAACACAGACCAGAGGGTTCTGTGTCGAAGAAGTTAAAGTACAACACCGACCAGAAGGTTCTGTGTCGGATGTGTTAACCTTCTATAGCACAGATCAATAGATTCTGTACTAGAAGCGTCAACCTTCTATAGAACAGATCCAAGGATTCTGTATCACAGAAGGTATAGCACAGACCGTAAGGTTCTGTACCAAGAATGTCAATCCACAACAGAATGTTCTGTATAGGAAATGACTTAATTGAGAAGCACAGATCTGAAAGATTCTGTACTAAGAGTTGTCGACCTTCTACTGAACAGACCGTAAGGTTCTGTAGCAAAAGTGAAAAAGAAAATGTATGCACAGACTATAGAGTTCTGTGCTACAGAGAGTTGCACACTTAAGTGTGACTAACAAAGGTAACCAAATTGCGCGATCCCTTAAGATCTCGACAGAGCAAACACAATGCCCTTGCCCAAGGCTCCCTTGCGTGGTCCCTCGAGACTACAGCTAAGCAAACACAACGCCCTTGCCCAAGGCTTCTTCGAGCAAACACAACGCCCTCGCTCAAGGCTTCAAGCAAACGCAACGTCCTCGCTCAAGGCTTCAAGAAAACACAACGCCCTCGCTCAAGGCTTCAAGCAAACACAACGCCCTCGCTCAAGGCTTCAAGCAAACACAGCGCCCTCGCTCAAGGCTTCAAGCAAACACAGCGCCCTCGCTCAAGGCTTCAAGCAAACACAACGCCCTCGCTCAAGGCGTCTCCTGCACACAGAACACTACACAACAGAAGGTGGTTAGTCCCTCACCTTCTGTGCTCCCGAGGTTCAGCCCTTCTCTCCGGCCCACTGCACGTTGCCCACGTCGACACGCTTCCAACAACGTCTCCTGCAGCTTCCAACCGAGTCCCTCGAGCCCCCGAGTCACTTTCCCAGAGGGCTTCACCAATGATGCAGCTGTCCGTCGCTAGTGCTCCTCGTGTGGCTAACTCAAACGAACAAAAGAGTTAAAGAACTAAAACAATTGAAGCAATTGAAGCTCACGCTCTCTCTGGACAGAATGAGATGGAATAATGTTTATTCCAAAAGTCTATTTTCAATGGGAGAGAGCATGGCTATTTATATACACGGTTCAAAGAGTAAAATACAAAAGGGAAAATATAAAAACGTAATCTGTAAAATAAGAAATTAAAAGTTAGTTTACATAATAAACAGAATGAAATACACGTGCATGCATTCAGCAATGGAGATGATCATATCAAAATAAAATAGGGATATGATTATTTCCCTAAATAATGCAGCACAGAAGGTATCGTGGAAGGTTCTGCTCGATAGCCTTCTACAGATGGAAACATTCGAAGATTTGTTTCCATTGGAGTAAATGTTCGTTCTATCCTGATCAAGACACACGTGAGAATGTATCTGGACAGGTGGTGGTGATAGGTATCCAAATAACGGTCATATAGAGGTCGTAAGAGCTTACAGAAGCCTGTAGACCAACTAGTAGAACATTTCCATAAATAGAGATCTTATTTCCTTCTATAAGAAATATTATCTCCAATATGATTATTTGGAAATCAAATCAAGGTAATCTGATTAGACGAATATCTTAATCAGATAATGTATATTTCGTAATTAAATAATTGATAACTAATCATTTAATTACAAGAATAATTCTTACATAAAGCCCTTAACATAAGAAGCTTCTGTAGAATAGAATGTTCGACCTTTTGTAGTACAGAGGGTCCGGTTCATCATCAAAACCGTCCCAACAATCTCCCCCTTTTTGATGATGACAAAACATTCAACGTTGAGGGAAATGTTTTTGCAAGAACTCCCCCTAACTCCCCCTAAATAGATGAGTGTAAGAGTCTCACGTTTGTACAGAACCATAAGGTTTCTGTGAAGTAGAGCATAGAAGCTTTTATTATAAAGAAGGTTATTTACAAAGCACAAAGGCTTCTGTGATTCATACAGAGTGATGAGCTTCTGTATTTAGCCCGACAAAAATGATGGTATTTCATTTCTGCACTCCCAGCAATAGTAACTTTAAAAAGATCACGAATCACATTCCCTGCAGAAGGTTGCGATTATGAGCTGTATCACTCTCATAGGCTTATACACCGTAGACGGTATAGCCTTCTACGACCCATTGAGTTATAGAAAATCAAGGATTTTTCTATAACCAATACAGAGTAAGGTACTCCCCCTCAACACAATTTTCTCCCCCTTTTTGTCACATCAAAAAGAAGATGAATGTAGGTTGATAAAGAAGAGTAAATTTCTTGCAAAAGGTATGACATATCGTTCATAACCAACATCCAGAAGGTAGTTTTAATTCTCACAGAGGGTAGAGTAGAGAGTGCAAAACCATCATACAGAATGTGGTGCAGAAGGTGTGACTGAAAATTCAATACCATACTGCTGAAAGGAAATGTGTCCACGAGGTGGCACTTATTACAATCTAGTAGACCACATAAATCAGTTTTTGGTCTTGCTAAAAATGCAGAAAAGAAAAGAAACAGCAACTAAAGAGATCACTCCTCAGCAGAATCCTTTTCCAGATGCTTGCGCAGAAGCTTGTCCTGACATTCCACTAAGCGAATCAGGTCAGTGACCATTCGCTGAAGGACGCGGATGCCTTCCCCAAGATTGAGGAGAGTCATGTTATCCACAGTGACTTGAGCTTCAGCATATGATGAAGGACGTCTCCGACCAGCAGGCTTAGCAGCAGAGGGTCGAGCAGAAGATGCTTCAGCATTCTTCTTGGCCTCCAGAAGCTTATCCTCATCATCACGCGCAGAATCCTCTGACCTCCCTTTCAGGTTCCAGGTAGAGCCCTTCCTCACATAATGCATGCTGGCTATAATTTGTTGTCCAAAAGTGCCAACTTTCCACTTTTCTTGAAAAATAGAAGCATCAGTAGAGACACAAGCTAATTTCAGAAGGCCGGCGATTACCTGGCCATAAGGGAGAGCTTTCCCAGCCGTATTGCAGCATCTTTTCATGTGGGAGAACACCACCAAACCAAGATTAAAGGGAATGTCCTTCAGGATATGAGCCATCAACGTCGCATCATTTGGGGTGATGGTGTCGATGCTTCCAGTTCTTGGTAGAAGACAGAACAGAACCACTCGATGCAGAATACGAGTTTTGAGATCCAGCTTGGTGGACTCAAGGTACTTGGTCGCTTGGACCTTCTGTCCCAAGATGATGCTGTAGGATTCTTCTCTTCCCATGTCTGTCAGAGGATCATGCTCCATACAGTTGAACAATTGATTCCCATCATGGGCAGAGAATACCAGTGTGACCCCTTCAATGACTGTCTTTATGAACTTGGCATGCGGACCCTATTCATGGAACGTGATGTTCGCATAGAACTCTCTCAAACGAGAGACAGGCAGCTCTGCATAGGTCTCACAGAAGGTTCTCAAACCGATTCTATCCAGTAGAGGGGCAATATCAAGTCCATTAGCCGCAAACCAGTTAAAGTCGATCCGCTTAAAGGTGGCAATCTGCCTACCCGCAGCATCACATTTAGGTAGTTTATCATCGGCCAAAACATTTTCTATCTCCTTCTTAGAGACAGGAGGATTTACCGGAAAGATAAACGAATCCAGGTTCTCTGCGAAGGTGTCCTCCGGAACAGGTTTCTCTGGGGACTTGGTCTTTTGGCAGCCATATCAATGATAGAGGTGCTGACCGTCTCGGGCTCTTTTCGTTTCAGCCTGGTCCTAGAGGAGACTCCTCCGGGTTTCATGGCATCATGGAGAAGCTTTTTGGTAGGAGTGGCTGCATGCTTCCGAGATGCCTTCTGCGGCTCAGAAGCGACTCCTTTTAGCTTGAGATCAGGGGAGACGGTTATGACAGGAGCGGAAACCTCCTTGTCAGACTCGTCAGGCACATAATCAGCAGGGGGGATCTCCACCTCCTCATCAGACGCGACAATCTCAGCAGTAGGGGCGACAGGGAGTGTATCACTTGCCGCAGTAGAACCCTTGACAGAGGCCTCAGGAACAGAGGACTCAGGCACAGAAGGCTCAAAGACAGAGGGTTCCACCGTCATGACGATCGGAGGTTCCTTCTGGGTTGTATCTTCCACGGAGACTTGGACTTTTGAGGGCCCTTCGTCTGTGGAGATGAGAGGCATGCCATCGAGAGTCTCAACGGCAGCAATGGTCTGGTCCTTCGCAGGAGAGATGGGTTTCTTCGATGAGGAAGGGGGTGGAGTCCTGCTCGCAGATGATGCAGGCTTCTCCGATCCAGAGGCGCGAGCCTTCTTTCTTCCGGCCTTAGCCTTTTTCCTCAAGGATTTCGCTTTGGGTGCCATGGACACAGAGAAATCGAAGGTTTCTAGGTTAGGGCAAGAACGAGAGAGTTTCAGGGCTGAGGATGAAAAATGCGTGTAAAAAATGGGTGACGGTTGTGAGTTTTTATGGAGTGCTCCCAAAGGCGGTTTTGGGAACAAAATATTTTCCCGCCCAAGAAATCTCCTTAAGATGTCATATCAACTGACATGCATCAGAGAAAGTGGGAAAGAAAGCCGAGTGAAACGGATGGGTTTTCAACAAGGCAATAAAATCTTTCGTCACCTTTTGTTGAAGCTTCTTCTGCACAGAAGAGCCAAATATAATGGATAGTTATATCCAAATATAAATTATTAGGATTTTTAATTTCCTAATAGGGACGATATAGATCAAAACAATTATTTTATTTGCTTCTGATTATATCTAAATATTTTATTGGATGATATTCGATATCTCCATAAGTGAATTTCCGATTAGCTGGAAATTACTAATGTTGGATTTAAGGTATACATGTTGTTATACCTTCTGTAAGATAGATGGTGGAATTTAACCTTCTATTGTGTAGAAAGTTAAATATACGACCTTCTATTGTGAAGTGTACGACATTGTACCTTCTGTAGTATAGAAACAGAGGATTATACCTTCTGTAATGAAGTGTACAAGAATGTACCTTCTATAGTAAGTTTCTAAAGTTCTTACTTAACTTTTTGTTTGTCTTATGAAAGACATTACAGAGGATGGCATATTCCTAATTCACTTCTGAAAAAGAAAAATTTTTCTTTATCCAGAGGCTTAGTAAAGATATCGGCCAATTGGTGTTCAGTGTTAATGTATTCCACACTAACAGAACCCTGTTGTACATTATCTCTCAGAAAGTGATGTCTGAGTTCGATATGCTTCGATCGAGAGTGATACACTGGATTCTTAGCTAGGCTAATAGCACTAGTATTATCACATTTGATCGGAATTTTTGTAAATGAGAGACCGTGGTTCTCAAGTTGTTGTTTCATCCACAGGAGTTGTGCACAGCAGCTTGCAGCTGCTATATATTCAGCTTCTGCAGTGGAGAGGGCAATAGAAGTCTGCTTCTTAGAAAACCATGAAATCAACATGTTTCCCATGAGCTGACAAGTACCACTTGTACTTTTTATGTCTACCTTACTTCCTGCGAAGTCTGCATCAGAATATCCATTCAGATCAAAGTTTGATTTCTTTGAATACCAGATGCCAAGATTTATGGAACCCGGTAGATATCTAAAGATTCTCTTGACCACAGTCATGTGAGATTCTTTAGGTCCTGATTGAAATCTAGCACAGAGACACACCTAAACAGTATGTCAGGTCTAGAAGCTGTAAGGTATAGAAGAGAACCTATCATGCTTCCGTAGAGCTTACTATCCACTTCTTTACCGTTTTCGTCTTTGTCCAATTGAGTATTTGTACCCATTGGAGTAGACAATGGTTTCGTGCCTTCTAGGCCGAATTTCTTCAGAAGCTGCTTAGTGTACTTCTCTTGATGTAAGAATGTACCTTCTGCAGATTGCTGAATTTGTAAACCAAGGAAGAATGTAAGTTCTCCCATCATGCTCATCTCAAACTCACTTGTCATGAACTTGGAGAATTCATCACAGAGCGTTTCATCAGTTGATCCAAAGATAATGTCATCGACATAGATCTGGACAATAATGAAATGATTGCTTCTGTGTTTGAGAAAGAGAGTAGTATCTACGCTTCCTCTATTGTAGCCCTTTTCGACAAGGAAGGTGCTAAGTCTCTCATACCATAATCTAGGAGCCTGTTTAAGACCATATAGAGATTTGGAGAGTTTATAGACGTAGTTTCTGTGTTGCAGATCCTCGAAACCAGGAGGTTGACTTACATAGACCTCTTCCTTGATTTCTCCATTGAGGAATGCACTTTTTACGTCCATTTGGTACAACTTAAAGTTGTTAAAGCATGCATAGGCTAATAACATTCGTATTGCCTCGAGTCGAGCTACAGGAGCAAATGTCTCATCAAAATCGATACCCTCTTGTTGAGAGTACCCCATAGCAACGAGTCGGGCCTTGTTCCTCACAATAATGTCGGACTCATTTAGTTTGTTCCTGAAGATCCATCCGTTCTGCTACTCCATTCTGTTGAGGAGTATAAGGAGCAGAAAAATTGTGATCGATACCATGTTCGTCACAGAAAGTAGCGAAGTCATGGTTTTCAAACTCAGTACCATGATCCGTTCTTATAGCTTTTACAGAAGATCCAGTTTCATTCTGTAATTTCTTAACTAGCTTAGTGAAAGTTTCAAAAGCATTGCTCTTGTGAGTTAGAAATTTAACCCACGTGTATCTAGAGTAGTCATCAACCACAACTAGACAGTATCTTCTACCGCCGACACTCTGAACTCTAGTAGGTCCGAATAGATCCATATGTAGAAGTTCAAGAGGTTGAGAAGTAGAAACTTCATTCGTGGCTTTGAATGAAGATTTAGTTTGTTTTCCAAGTGAACATGCTTCACAGAAGCTGTCATGCTCAAAACGGATATTGGGTAATCCCTTAACCAAATCCTTTTTCACAAGCTTGGACAACAATTTAAAGTTGGAATGTCCCAACCTTCTATGCCATAGTAGGCTTCATCTTTGACTGTCAGAAGGCAATTTTCTGTAGTACAGAAGCTATTCTGAGTCAAGGTATAGATGTTCCTCTTACGGGTCCCTATGAAGCGAACTTCATTGTTCAGGATTCCGGAACACTTGTCTTGATCAAAAGTTATTTTATAACCTTTGTCACAAAGCTGGCTAATGCTCAGCAAGTTATGCTTGAGTTCTGTAACCAACAGAACCTCATCAATGACCATGGAGTCGGGACTTCCGATGGTACCTTTTCCAATGATAGAGCCTTTGCTATTCTCACCGAATTTAACCGACCCTCCACATTGTAGAGTCAGTCGAGAAAATTTGAATGGGTCTCCGGTCATGTGCCTGGAGCATCCACTATCCAGATACCATTCACTTTCAACAGTTTCTGTTTGAAAGCGGGTATGAAGTTCATTTTGAGTTTCTGTGTGAGTTGTGAGGCACATTTGTGCTTCCTCATCATCAGAATCATCAAGTTCTGCCCAAGAAGCTATTGCTTTCTTGAACTTGTGTTTAGGAGAAGGTTTCTCCTTTTCCTTAAGTAAAGGACATTCTGTTCTATAGTGTCCTTTCTTTTTGCATTCAAAGCATGTGACCGACTTTGGGTCCATGTTATTTTGACTTCTCTTATTGAAGCGCTTTTTAGAGGTGAACCGCAAAAGGCGTTTAGCTATCATTGCGAGTTCATCATCCGAATCAGCTTCTGCTTCATCATCTGAACCTTCTGTAGGTTCTTCTGATGCTCTGAAAGCTACAGATGCTCTTTTTATATCAGGTTGAGTGGATCTTTCCATCTCATACGAGATTAAGGAGCTCATCAATTGATCTAGTCGAAGAGTAGATAGGTCTTTAGCTTCCTCTATAGCCGTTTTCTTGGCTTCCCATGATTTGGGTAGAGTACGCAGAACCTTTCGAACTAGTTCAGAATTTTGATAGGTTTTGCCCAGATGAGTTAGGGCATCAACTAGAAGGTTAAGTCTCTGGAACATCTGTTCTACAGATTCATCAGCCTTCATAGTGAAATTTTCATATTGGTGAATTAAGAAATTCACCTTAGTTTCTCTTATCTGGTCTGTCCCAATATACATGGTGACAAGTTTATCCCAGATTTCCTTGCCCGAAGTGCAAGTTGAAACTTTGACGAATTCACCTTCTGAGATAGCATTGAACATCAAATACTTTGTCGTTTTAGTGAGTCGTCTGATCTTAAGGTATTCCCGTGTAGGATGACCTTCTCGATCAAATCGTTGGTTCTCTGGTATAGAAGGAGGACCATCATCTATGACCTTCTCGATCAAATCGTTGGTTCTCTGGTATAGAAGGAGGACCATCTTCTATATAAGACCATAAGTCTTCGTCAATAGCATCAACAAATGCGCTCATACGAATTTTCCAATAGGCAAAATTCTTACCATCGAAAATGGGAGGATTCCCAACATGTGGTTTAGGCACATTATAGTTTTCAGCCATGTGTTCGATTCGTATAGAGTATTACGCTTCTATAGAATAGAACGTTGACGAATAGAACCTCAACAAAGAAGCAAGCTTCTGTTGGGTAGAAATCAGTCGTCAAGTCAACAAACAAGTCTCTGTTAAACAGAGCACGAGTGTTAATATGACAAAATGATATTCAACTTTCAGGTAACCGTTGTTGGATTCGCAGAGCAGCAGGCTTCTGCAGAAAATGCCAACCGTGATATTTACAGAAAGTAAGCTTCTGTAGAATGTACCGTATGCTTCTACAAAGTAGAGCAACAAATCGTTTCTCACAGAACAAGGTGCTTCTGTGGAACAGAAGTTAAATTCTGATGGAGCGTAAGCTTGTACAGAGTAGAACCAGGTAGATTTTCATAGAGCTTAAAGCTTCTGTTGAGTAGCGGGTTGATTCTGATAGAGCGTAAGCTTCTACAGAATAGAAACAGTCGCAGAGCTAAGAGCTTCTCTGGAGAAGAGTGTGTAGCTGGTAAGAGCTTTTCAAGGATCTACAACAAGCAGTTAAGCCTCTGTTGAACCCGCTCTGATACCAATTGTTACACTAAGAGGGGGGGTGAATTAGTCTTACTCTCCAAATTCGGATTTTAACGTTTTTTCGTTTTACCCCGCAGCGGAAGAAAGCTTTTGTTAAACAGAACCGTAGATAGATTTCTGTACAACAGAATGTTCGAGTGTGTTCGCAATATGTTTGATTGGACACAAGAATTTTTATAGTGGTTCAGCAAATTGCTTACGTCCACTCTTCACGCAGATATTTGGATGGTTTCCACTCAAATGTATCTCAGTACAAATTACACAAGTGATAGCAACTACAACCAGACCCGTAGGTTCTGTACAATCGAGACTTGAGTGGCAGAGTACAAACCAGAAGGTTCTGTAGCGTAGAGGCTTGTTACGAAGCATGAACCTGAAGGTTCTGTACTATAGTAACTTAGGTTCAATACAGACCAGAAGGTTCTGTATCGTAGAACGTTAGGCACAACACAGACCAGAGGGTTCTGTGTCGAAGAAGTTAAAGCACAACACTGACCAGAAGGTTCTGTGTCGGATGTGTTAACCTTCTATAGCACAAATCAAGAGATTATGTACTAGAAGCGTCAACCTTCTATAGAACAGATCCAAGGATTCTGTATCACAGAAGGTATAGCACAGACCGTAAGGTTCTGTACCAAGAATGTCAATCCACAACAGAATGTTCTGTATAGGAAATGACTTAATTGAGAAGCACAGATATGAAAGATTCTGTACTAAGAGTTGTCGACCTTCTACTGAACAGACCGTAAGGTTCTGTAGCAAAAGTGACAAAGAAAATGTATGCACAGCCTATAGAGTTATGTGCTACAGAGAGTTGCACAAAGGTAACCAAATTGCGCGATCCCTTAAGATCTCGACTGAGCAAACACAATGCCCTTGCCCAAGGCTCCTTTGCGTGGTCCCTCGAGACTACGGCTATACAAACACAACGCCCTTGCCCAAGGCTTCTCCGAGCAAACCCAACGCCCTCGCTCAAGGCTTCAAGCAAACACGACGCCCTCGCTCAAGGCTTCAACAAACACAACGCCCTCGCTCAAGGCTTCAAGCAAACACAACGCCCTCGCTCAAGGCTTCAAGCAAATACGCCCTCGCTCAAGGCTTCAAGCAAACACAACGCCCTCGGTCAAGGCTTCAAGCAAACACAACGCCCTCGCTCAAGGCTTCTCCTGCACACAGAACACTACACAACAGAAGCTGGTTAGTCCCTCACCTTTTGTGCTCCCGAGGTTCAGCCCTTCTCTCCGGCCCACTGCACGTTACCCACGTCGACACGCTTCCAACAACGTCTCCTGCAGCTTCCAACCGAGTCCCTCGAGCCCCCGAGTCACTTTCCCCGAAGGCTTCACCAACGATGCAGCTGTCCGTCGCTAGTGCTCCTCGTGTGGCTAACTCAAACGAACAAAAGAGTTAAAGAACTAAAACAATTGAAGCAATTGAAGCTCACACTCTCTCTGGATAGAATGAGATGGAATAATGTTTATTCCAATTTCTATTTTCAATGGGAGAGAGCATGGCTATTTATATACACGGTTCAAAGAGTAAAATACAAAAGGGAAAATATAAAAACGTAATCTGCAAAATAAGAAATTAAAAGTTAGTTTACATAATAAACAGAATGAAATACACGTGCATGCATTCAGCAATGGAGATGATCATATCAAAATAAAATAGGGATATGATTATTTCCCTAAATAATGCAGCACAGAAGGTATCGCAGAAGGTTCTGCTCGATAGCCTTCTACAGATGGAAACAATCGAAGATTTGTTTCCATTGGGGTAAATGTTCGTTCCATCCTGATAAAGACACACGTGAGAATGTATCTGGACAGGTGGTGGTGATAGGTATCCAAATAACGGTCATATAGAGGTCGTAAGAGCTTACAGAAGCCTGTAGACCAACTAGTAGAACCTTTCCATAAATAGAGATCTTATTTCCTTCTATAAGAAATATTATCTCCAATATGATTATTTGGAAATCAAATCATGGTAATCTGATTAGACGAATATCTTAATCAGATAATGTATATTTCGTAATTAAATAATTGATAACTAATCATTTAATTACAAGAATAATTATTACATAAAGCCCTTAACATAAGAAGCTTCTGTAGAATAGAATGTTCGACCTTCTGTAGTACAGAGGGTTCGGTTCATCATCAAAACCGTCCCAACACAATGCCTTCCCTTTCTCTTTTCCTCTGTGGATGTGTTCTTTTGCTTCTGACCTCAATGGAACTGTGTTTGGCTTGGTTGGTTTCGTCTCTTTGTCCCCCTTTATATGTGCTAAGAAGTTCGACAAAATCAAAGGATTTTGGAAGCCCACAAATCTTAGTAAGCCCGTCCATGTGGTGGAGACAGCTCCAAGTAATTTCGCCTTAGACTTTAGTCCTTCTTATTCAATGTCGATCCAAAAATAGTCCAACATATTACTAAACCGAACACGCTACTACTCCACGTACAATTCCAGGGCTCCATCGCGGACCGTGCTTCCGATGTCGTATCGAAAGTGGGGTCGCATCCACTCTTTCACGCGTGTGTCGAACGTCAGATATGATAAAATTTTTCATTTTGTAGTAGTAGTAGTAGTAGTTTGGGCCATGATTTCTTTTCTGGGGTGGCATAATAAGTGAGAAGGAGTCGGTTGGGGAGTCAATCAATGGGACAAGTGAAATTTTTGTTTGTGGGGTGGTGTGGCGATTGCACGAGTGGTGTGTTTTTTCTGGTGGTAGGGTACAAAATTCTTATGTGACGTTGGAACAAATGAGAACTATTGAGATGGGGATGGGGATGTTGTTATTTCAATGGCACGAAACAAAAATTCTTTTAGGGTAAGGGGGGGGACTAATAAATGACCCACACACACGCACTTCAACTACAACTACAATAATAATAAGGGTTTTGTTATCGGATAATAATAACTAGAAGAAGATCGAAGAAGAAGAAGCCCCTCTCATTCGTGCAATCCGTCGCTTTCACGACTCGTTGTTCTTTGTTGGTTTGATTGAGAGATAAAGAGAGAAGAGATCGAGATCTTCCTCGTCGGTTGTCTCAATACGTGAGAAGCACACGTACACGTTTTCCAATGCATTCTTTTATTGACCAGAAAACGGGGACCCCCCTCCCGTAGAAATTATCGTCCTATCTCTCTAGAAGAAGAAGACGATGAAGAAGAAGAAGAAGAAAGAATATCGTCGGTTCAAAGTTCTTTATGTCGATAGACCAACAAGAATGCCTTAGCCATTCGCGTTACCATCTTTTTTCTTCCTCTTTGGGGAAAAGACTGGTCCAGTCCCTTTCTCCTCACCCCCTTTGCCAAACGACAAATATTTGTGTTTAGGATTCCATGAATTTTATTCACAACTGGAATTCGAGTCCCTTTTCAAACCACACGACAACAACTACACGTTCGAGGAGAGCGAAGTGTTTGGTTGGTGTCCAAAGTCATTCTCACTCTTCCAACTACAGCTTCCCTACATTTAACATTCATTCTCCCCCCCCCCCCCCCCCCCAAAAAAAAAAAAAAACCCACCCACGTTACGTCCTCGTGTAATGATACGAGTATTTGTTGTTACTGCAACTAGAGTTTGTAGTAGTCATCGATAATATTATACCGTGATCCCGATGGGATTTGAAAGAAAACTATAAGTACGACGCCATGATTTAGGCGGTTCGTGAGTCTACGTTATGAACAACTACACAAATGTCAGGCATCATTGAAGTTACATCCACTAACTTGGAGAGGGATGACATAATAGTTAGGATGAATCCCATGTGCAACCCCACTTTCGAGCAAATAGTTGAGTAGGAGAGTGTCCATGAGAAGCAAACTCCATTAGGGCAAACTAATAAAAAAGAACAGAGAGAAAAGTGCAGAGAGCAAATAATTGAGTAGGAGAGTGTCCATGAGAAGCAAACTTCATTAGGGCAAAAGAATTAAAAAGAAAAGAGAGAAAAGTGCAGAGGAAGAAGCAAAGCGTTTGGTCTATATCAACATCCTAATTATGAAAAAGTTGGCCCTAACTCCCCCTCTCCCTCTTCCAAAAAAAGCAATTTCTAACTTCACTAGGAATAAATTTTTGAAACTCAATACAATTAACCTATTTATTGTTTGTGTAATCTTATGTCAAGCAACAAGTTTTAGTTAATCAGTCCTGACCAATCGACTTTATGTGTTTTTTTTTAAGTAGATTCAAACCCTCCCTAGTTCAACAACATAGGGACTAGCAAAGCACTTTCCCTTCCATTTATAATTGGTTGAAACATTTGGGTGAAGTGTGAGCTGGCTTCTAACTTCGTACCAATTTGGAAGGAGAGCAAATAGTTTGGCTCAAAAGCTATTTTCTGTGGGAAAAGAAAGAAAGAGATAAATAAATTGCAACGTGGGTGTTTTTTTCTCTCCTCATTGTTGCAAAGGACCATAGGCCAACCAAAAGAAAGAAAACCTTTCAAAAATCATAAAGATCAAGAGTAACAATTGTGTGGGGTGCTTAACGATAGTACCTTTCACGAAATACTTATGCCTTTTGATGGGCAAGTTTGGACTTTCATCGATCATGTTTCATAGTTAATTACCTAGGCTTCAAGGATGTTTGTATGAATGACACCCACCACCATATCACTAAATCTTAAGAAGGGACATGGCCAAACAATCTCTTTGCTAAAACCCATTGGAATTGGAATTTGGAATCATAAAAGAGTAGTCGAAGAATGGAGTTGGGAGGTGCGGGGCGAGCGGAGGAATCGTGGAAAAGAGCATTTTGGGAAGAACTTAGTTGGGGTGTCTCATTTTTTCATTTGTTTTTTTCTTTTTGGAGTTCATCTATTCCTCATTTGTAATCATTTGCCTTCCTCACACTTTTCTTCCCAAGTGGCCAAACACTTTATCATCATTTCTCTCTATTTTTTATTTTCTAAACAAAGAAAAAAAACTACCCAATAGGATCTGAAATTCAGCTACAAATGGTTTGACTAAACTCCCCCCCCCCCCCCCCCTCTCTGTCCACTCCATATATTCATTCATCCATCTTACTTTTTTTTCATTGTGTAGACTTGTGTCGATAAATTGTACACGTGCTATGTAATTCACGGAGATTATCTTTAAACCTATAGATTTCAATGGTAATTCTATTGATCTTTTTAAGGCGAAAATAAAAGATAGTCGCGCACGAATAATCCTAAATATGCAGTGTTTTGTGTCGGAATATTTGTGCATATTCGGAAAAGGCTAGAAACACGGGGGGACAAAACTCGAAACAGGAATAGAGGAATTGTTTGTTTAAATTATTTGAAATGGATCAATCACGGCATTCATTCATGGATGTTGAAGTTTATAAGCAGTAATCGGGGGGATGTGATGTCTCACCTAAATATATAAAATCATCATCTTCTCTCTCATTCATCCTTTACCTGCCCAACTAATCACTTTTCCTTCTTTCGTGAATGAATGCAGAGAAAACCAATACATCTGATAATTAGGGGGAGAGCCCCCCCCCCCCCCCCCCCCAGATCAAAGACATTTTGGCGTGATAATCAATGTAAAATTACAAAAACCCCCCCGCTTCTTCTTCTAAATTAGAAAAAGGACATGAAAGAAAATATAGAACAAATAAATACATCCAATTGGAGATCTCTAATTCGATGCCTTAATTTAAAAAGGATCGATGATGCAAAATTAATGTTTAAATATTTATATATGAGGTCATTCATTTGATCATATATAGTAAGGTATTCAATAATATGAGAATGAAGAGGAAGCCATGCTTTGCTACCTCACTTTCCCGAGGGAAATCTTTCAAAGACCAACATCCCCTCCTCCTCTTCATCATCATCTTTCGAAAAAGTGCGTGTCCCATTCTTCGAAAACCCACGAGCACCTCATCATCATCATCATCTCCATCTTCTCTAGACTCCACCACCAAATCTCACCTTAATTTAATAGGATTTTATTTCTCGCTCGGTCCCCCAAACCCAAACCCAAAAAGCTAGGCTTAGAATTATGACACCCCCCCCCCCCATCCCATCCAATCCAATCAAATCCCCCTTTCTCATCATTATATTTAATTGCCATATATATAAATATATTTCTTTAAATTTTAAGGAAAAAAATCCAAACGGGAAGTGTTGAACAATTAAATCAAGATCAAGAAGAGGGCAACGTTCTCTTTAGAAGGGGAAAAGAATGGGGGGAAAAGATGCAGGCAAAAATTTATTTAAAATCTTTGATTGAATAATGATATTTGTGAATCAATCATTGAAAATCCATCTGGTGAGTGCAATGAATTCCATTTGGGTCCCATCCTCCGGGCATACTGTTCTTGACATAATTTAAGGAAAACACTCATCCTTTCTATATAATTTTTTATTTCCTTATCGACGGCCGATGGGGTCCTATTAATTTTACAGTTGACATGACAAGATTTTTTTGTCTTGTAACAACTCATGATTTTGATATTTCTTTTTCAATCACATAGGGTTGGATTGTCCTGCTTTTATGATTACTTGAATGTAAGGACGGCTAGGTTATTTCTTTTTATAAAATATATTTTAATAGAGAAATATATTACAAAATGGAATATATTTGATAATGTAAATCTTTGATATACTAAAATATTAAATTACAACCCTTCTAATTCCAATTTCAATTGCCTTTTCACAATCATATTGAACACTAGTAAACTTATAATAGAATCACATTATATATATATATATATATTATATATAGGAGAATCTCATCATTCCAAATTGGAAGGGAAGTCGTTCATTCATTTTGCCCTTGGCTTTTGGGACAGAAAAGAGATAAATCTCGGAGAAAGTAAAAAGGTAAAACATAAATGTTAAAAAAAAAAAGAGGAAGAACAAAACAAAATCGCAAACTTCAATGAGAATGGAAGGGAATTAAAGGAACAGAAAGTCAGTTGCTCGAGGTAGATAGATAAATTCTATTCTTTCTTTCTTTTTTCTTTTTACAAAAAAAGCAGGTAAAAAAAGAAACTTTCACTCAAATCGATAATTTATTTTTTTAAAAAATAATGTCATAAAATCTAACTCGCTAAAAAAAAAAAGAAACACTTAAGATTTGTTTTTTATTTTTTCTAAATGTAAAAATCTTGTTTGGGGAAGAGTCAGTCAATCAATCTACGTGGTCGAACCTTTTTAAGTACCAATGATTATATATACACAAAAATTACATCTTCTTATATAAACACACTCATGATTTAATCCCTGTTTTGAGATGATCGATTTTGAAATACTAAGCACACCCCAATTACCCCAAACCTCACAGCCACCATTTACATATTAAGCAAGTAAATTTAGAAGAAAAACACACAAAGGCGGATGTGTTCTAGTGGAAGCAGTGTCACGTGTATGTCCATCATCTCATCTCCCTCCCTTTCCCTCTTCAAAAATGTAGTCCAAGAGAACAACTTTTGGCTTCCTCCAATCATCATCCACCCCAACACCAACGACAATACCCTTTTCATGAGAAAATCCTTGCATATATAGATGCAATTCCCCCCCCCCCCCTCCTGATTTTCTTACACATACACCCATCTCTGTCGCTCTCCCTTCCCTTCATCCTACCCCCCCATCAAACTATTTTTTTTTAAGACTATCATCCATTTCTTACATACATACATCCCTCCATTTCTTTTGTTTTGTTTTTGTTTTGGTGGTGGTTGTGTTATTCATGGATCCATCCTCCACCGGCTCTGTCAACGGCTTCTTTAACTTCCTCACTCGCGGCCTGGACGACCTCGACCGCTCCTACGACAACATTGACTATGAAGATGGCCTCATGTCGTTGGCCTTCCTCCACAGTGTCCTCTCCCTGCTCAGGTCCTTCCATGCTAACCTCATCCTCTTCGTCCAGAGCCTTCGCCTCCCCGTCGGAGACAAATGGCTCGACGAGTACATGGATGAGAGCTCCAAGCTCTGGGATGCTTGCCAGGTTATCAAGTCCGGTATCTCCAACATCGAGAGCTTCGTATCTTCCGGCCTCGATGCTGCCTCCCTCGTCGATGGCCGAAGGCGCCTCACACCCCACATGTCCCGCCAGGTATGGTAATATATAAGCCGTTAACAGAGTTGGTACCTTCCCCCCCTCCGTCCCTAAAGTCTGCTGAATTTTGTTATTTAAAACATTCGGGGCGGCAGTTGCTGAGGGCGATGTCGAGGTGCGGGAGGGAGGCGTTTGCAGCAGAGGAAGAGAACCGGTCCCTGATGGAGTCGAGGATCGAGCCAATGTCCCTCCGGTTCGACACGAGGGTCCAGGTGGAGTCTAGGCTGAATGCGTTTAACGGGTTTCGTGGCGTACTCCACGCGATGCGGAACGTGAGCTCGTTCCTACTGTTGATCCTCCTGTGGGGACTGGTATACTGCTTCCCTGGACGGTGCCACAGCCCGGAGGCCGTAGGGCCGCGAGGGGGTTACGGGTACGGGGGTCACGTTCTGGGGGCGGGCTGGATGAGGCTGCAGCAGAGGGTAAGGGAGGAAGTGGTAGGAGGAGGAGGAGTGATGGCCAACGAGTACAGGAAGTCCAAAATGGAGATGGAGCAGCTGAAGGGGGAGCTGGAGAGGGTCTGTTACGGGGACTGCGACGGATCAGGGGCAGACGGGATCGGGGAGACGGCAGAGAGGATGCGGGTGTGGATGTTAGGATTGAAGGTAGGGGCAGAGAACATGGTGGGACAGCTGGATGATTTCCTTGAGGAGATTGCAGAAGGGAGGAAGAAGCTCTTGGACTTCTGCAGCCACAGGTAAACTAAAACAAAAGCCAAAAAGAAGGAATGGAATCGAGGGAAGAAGAACAAGAAGCAACGCCGCCACTATCTTCTTCGTCGTCACCACCATCCCTAAATCACTTGTTAATTGACTTCTAGGACAGGATTAGGGAAATGGGTTTTGTTTATTTCTTCTGAAGCTTTTTAGAGGTTAAAATTTAGGCAGTTTGTAGATGATGGCTTTAGCTTAGGCTTTAACCCTCTCCCCTACCCAACCCTCCTTCCAAAAAAAAAGAAAGAAAGCAAGAAAAAACAGGAGTTGGGGAATCTCAATGTCAAATCTTTCCATCTTCCTTTGTTTTTTTTTTTTTTTAACTTATAAGAAGTGTTGCTGTTGGGGGAGTTTCCCGAACTTTGTTTCTCTGATGGGAACCAAAAAGGGACTTTTTAGTGGAATGCAGTTGTTTTCTTTTAAACTTTAAAGATAAAAATGTTACGGTGGTTATTCAAATTAGTGCAGACAGAATCAGAGAGCTAGACAGAATCAGAGAGCTAAGGCAACAAATTGAAGGGGGAGGCAGCAAGCAAAGCAGCCTTTTTGTTGTTTTGTTGTTAGCCCTCCCCCCCCCATCCAGTGCAGGGAGGCGAGTGTTGCAGAAAGTTTTCTCATCAGTTTTGTTGTTTTAAAATGAAATTAGTGCGAAAAATCGTATAAACACAGAAAACAGCAGAAGAGTAGATCGGATACGCGGGTTTACGGTCACCGAGAAAGATCAAGGAAGAAGAAAACATACATATGTTTGCCATGTTCATCGTACCGTAAAACTGAAGATTGAAACCCGAACGATGTAGATATTCTTTCCCTTTTTCTTTCTGTACGGCTGCTATCGGAGGAGTTGTGTGTCTCATGGGTAGAAAGAAAGAAGTAGCCTGTCGCCAGTCAGGATATACAATGAGTAGATGGGGAGCTGTAGAAAGAAAAGAATGATGAAAAGTTTTGGAGGGAGGGGGTGAGCTGAAAACTTGATAGGATTGTCAAGAGAATTCCTGTGGTCTATATGTACAATAAGAGTTTTACCTTTTTCTTTTTTTCTTTTTTTTTTTTGTTTTTTGAAATGTTTGCTCTCTGCAGGTTCAACCAGCTACTGTCATTCTGCAACAAACCTTTTGACGGCGATTGGTTTTTTGAAGGACAAACTAAGGGGCCCTAAATTTCATTCATGTTCTCGATCAGAATCAACCCCCCCACCGAAAGGACAATTAGCCTGGGGATGAAACCAGTTAACATTAACTACACCCCTCACTTCCATTGAAAGAAACTTGCTGCAGTGCAGCCGCAGCAGAAGCAGAAGGAGATGATGGCTCAATTTTCATCCCTAAGGTTGGGGGGGAGAGCAAGAAAGGAATGAAGGGTCACTAGGTTAATGTGGTGTTTTAGTAAGTAAAAAAAATCTGAATGATAAGGGTAAATTCTCCAAGTAAAAGGTGAATTAAAGTAATTATATTTTTAAAATTACCAATAAATAATTATTTTTTTTTAAAGAAATGTGAAAATCTAATTGAAAGAACATAAAGAGTATGCAAAAAGGCGTGGTTTGGTTTGAAGAAGCTCGGGGGATCAGAGTTGGCAATCAAATGGATTATTATGTAGTAGACCTGTTCCTTTATCTGCCCCCTCTCTCCAATACCAATTCCCGTAACTGGGCCTTCTCCATACTCAAGGTTGGATCTTGGGTTGGAAGTTGGTCCTGGGCCCATGTTGAAAGGTTTCACACTTTGTCAATTTACCAAACGCTCTAATTCTTACTTCGCTCCTCGCTGTCCGTCTAGGCTTTGATGCAAATAATAAATAAAACATTGTCTTCCGACGTGTCCTTCTTCTTACACCATCATTCATTTGATTATGAGTTCGCTATGTTACATCATTGCTTAACGTTCTTAAGTCTAGGATGTCCTCTCCGTGGTCATCTACCCTGTCACGTAGGCACCTAGCGGTAAGTGGTTAAGCGCACACACATGCGCATACGTTCACGAACACCGAGCCATATCGAACTTAATGATTCGTAAATATGCTTTACATGAGTAGAGAAGTGCGAGGGAGTAAGAAAGTCCGCACATTTCCCACGATCCTCCACAAAGCGGGACGAGCTCCTCCCTTCTCCGAGTCTTCTCACCCCGGGACGCTTCTCCTTGCTCCCTTCTTCCACCGATATTTGTGTTTCCCGTCCCGTTCCACGTCCGGGAGCTCCTTCCAGGCTGCATTGGGGTCGGATCACCTCCCTTCCTCCACAGTTCCTCCTATCCTCCTTTTCTTTTCTTCCTCCCCAAGTATTTCTCCTAGTGGGAGAACGTGTGGTGTAGAAATGAGCTCCCATTACCCAAATATCTCCTTTAACCCTCTAAGCTCGATGGCATTCTTGTAAATATCAATCCCGCCACGTACTATTCATGCGGGCTACTAACTCATTGGACCCGATTACTCCTCTCTTGTTACATTTTCATCTTTCCATTCTTGGAGAGTCATATGAGTTCCCTTATCTAAAGTCGGGGACCGTCCACTTGATGCTGTGTTTGGATTTGAATGAATAGAAAAAAAAAAGAAGGAAAAAAGGGTGAAAATTTAAAATTTTAGGATTGGGAGAATTTTTTGAGAAACGCATTTCGATTCTTTTCTTTTCCTTCCCCCTCCCCAAAAACACGCAGCATAATTGTCCCCCTCTTATTCGCACCCCTCCTTGATACTAGAGGAAGTCCTTGGTATTGTTTTAACTCCTATTCGCTTCCCACTTCGATGCTTGTAACTTTTCCCGTTTCTTCACGTCGTCCAATTCTTCCCTTAACCCTCCGCACACATCTTCACCATGTCCTTTGCCATAGAAATTTAATAAAATCTGGGGTCATTACACATGTCCCGCTTATTCAGGAGATCTTCGGCCCTAGGAAGAAACACTTTAGCCATTAACCTCCCCATCCCCAAGTATTACAGCAGCATTGGCTCCCGCGACCCCTCCCAAAGGTGATCCTTTTGTTAAAAATTTTTGTTTGGGCTTCTATTAATTATTTATTTTAAAGTATATTTTATAAAACGGGCCATGACATAAGACAATGCATGAAATCCCACTTGTGATCAGTAAAGTTATTAGGATATGCACATCTCGTTTATTTAATCTTATTTACGGCTTGATGTAGACTATTTTATAAAAGCTATTGTATATTACGGTTATGTCACTCCCCATGTCCTTCAAATTATATTTAACTAACGGGCGAAACTGACATTTCATAAAAAATCATTTATTACAGTTCTTGTAAAGAGTTTTGGTGGTTACACTCATAGACACCAGTTTTACCTCCTCCATCGAGACCGTAAAGGAAGGAAAAGGGGAAGAAGATTCCCGCTAGGTTTTTTTGCAATCATTGTGATGGCATCTGCATGTATGTTTTCCTTTATGCTAATTTTTTTTCGGTAACCGTAAACCCGCGTAATCCAGTCTTCTGCCGTTTTCTCTGTTTTTGTTATTCTGTAATTTGGTGATTTCTTACATGTGATATCTAAGCAGATTACGTAGATTTATAGAATAAATTTTGGTTTTGTTTCGTTTGATACGGTTCTGATTTTTTATTGTGTTATTTATTCAGATGGACGACCGTCTTTTTTTATGGAATAAGAACATATAAGATATCAAAATCTCATAAAATATTACTTTTGTTTATTATTAATATTTTGTTAAAAAAATGATATAAATATTATATATTATATTTATAATATAAATACAACATTCTTAAAGTAGATCTGACCCAAGTGGGTCAAGCCTTTAGCCCATTTAGCCCGTCAGGCACGTAGTGTCTTGGACTATAAAAAAAACATAGGCCTCGTTTAAGTGGGCTACCATTAAAAAATTATGTGTGGCCAAGTGGGTCTTTCGGTCCAAATGTGATGTTAAAAAATTAATGATAATAATAACAATAAATTGTAAGTCCGACCCAAGTGAGTGAGCCGTAGAACCCAAGTGACCTAGTCTTGTTCGACCCAAGTGGGCTCAAGTTGGGTTAGGCCCCACTCCATAATAAGGGGCCGACCATAGGAGCTGGCTAGTGAGTTGACCAGACTGGTCAACGCTGGCGATTGATTCGACCGTCATCGGTCTGATGTTGATGGGAAAATAAATAAATAAAATTTATAAAAACAAACCTTGAGGTCAATATCATGAATATTATTTTACGTGATCATTTAATTTTAGACTTGTGGAAGGAGATATAAAAAACACGACCACACATGACAATCTTTTGGTGTAAAGTGAGACTATAAATACACCAATGAACTCACCCTTGCCTTGAATGCCTAAAGATGGCAGACGCGCTGGTAGCTGCTCTGATGGTAACATGTCGGGACTTGGGGCAACGGTGAGCAAGAGTCGCCGACCGGAGATGATGGCGGAGGTGAAGAGGATGAATCCTACCATGTTTAAGGGCACCGAAGTCCCAGATGAAGCACAAACGTTCCTTCAAGACTGGAATATGATCTTCGAATTTCTGGATTTTGATGAAGTGGAAAAGTTGGTGATAATATAGTACCACCCCAGGGTGATGCTGAGATGTGGTGTCGCTCTTCCCGTGCCGCTATCAGGATGCACTATCATGGGACAACGTGGGAGCAGTTCCATCAAGCTTTTTTGGACAAGTATCTTCCTGCAACATTGAGGATGAAGAAAATCAAAGCGTTCGAGCTGCTTGAGCAAGGAGAGATGTCGGTGGATGAACACGAGCATAAGTTCACAGAGCTCTCGAAGCATGCTCCCCATCTAGTGGCTACGCCTGAACTGAAGATGTAAAAATATGTCATGAGCCTGAATCCCAAGATTCGGGAAAGGCTGGTGCCAATGATGCTATAAACATATGAGGAGAGGTATCACAGAGCACAACTCATCAAAAAGATCACGAAGGAAAGGGATGAGTATGAGGCACCCAAGAGTGACCCGGGTGTTGGGTCATCTAAGAGGTCTGGGGGACTTTTTCGCAGAGTTGGACGTTTCTTAGGAGGCCGAGTACCAGTGGAATTTCGAAACCAAGTGTGTATAGTCACAGAGCATGACCTTCCCTCTCCCCAACGTGCTCTCGCTGTGGACGAGCTCACAGAGGCATGGTATGTCCAACAGCTGGAATTACTTGCTATGAGTGTGGACGACAAGGCGACATAAGGACCCATTATCCACAACTGGCAAATAACAGAGCGGGTGGCGCAGGCCCATCTATGTTGTGGCCACATCATGTGCCTAGTGGGAGCGATTCCAAGAGCTCCTCAGTAAACAAGCCTTTTGGGACAGGACGTGTGAATGTGATGAGTCGTGAGAAAGCGGGCCCTACTAATAAGGCCATGACAGGTTTATTATAGTAAACGGATTCGATGCTAATGCCTTATTTGATACGGGTGCAACACATTCGTTTATATCCTGGAGATTTGTTGAGGAAAATGGATTTCTGAACGATGGTGCAGACAGTCCTTTAAGGGTATGGCTACCCAATGGGGAGAGTATGTTTATGAATTTAGTGTGCAAAAGATGTGAGATAAGGGTGAATTTATTGCAGTCTTGGTTTGATTTGATTGTGTTTCGGATAAGGGACTTTGATGTCATTTTGGGGATGAACTGGCTGAGAGCATGCCACGTGATGATGGACTGCGTTAGGAGAGAAATTTTGTTTAAGGTGCGTGGACAACCAGCTTGTACATATGCTAGACAAGGTTACCAGTGTGACGGATTTCCTTTGATTGCTGGGGTGGAAGTACAGCGAATCCTCATGGATGGTGGATAAGCATTTTCTAGCAGTGGTGTTGAACCTGAAGGAAGAACTTTCAAATCTGCAAGACATTGATGTAGTAGAGGACTTTGAGGATGTTATTCCAGAAGAACTTCCAAGTTTACCACCCTCTAGAGAGGTTGATTTTGAAATAGATGTCGTTGCGGGTACGGAACCTGGGGAAACTCAAGGAGTTAAAGGTGCTGAACTCCATGATTTGTTGGATAAGGGGTTTATCCGCCCAGGTGTGTCTAGGGTCTAGGGTTTAGGGTTTAAAGGTGCAACTCCAGGATTTGTCTGATAAGGGGTTTATCCGCCCCGGTGTGTCTCCGTAGGGTGCACCTGTGTTGTTTGTTAAGAAGAAGGATGGCACGATGCGTATGTGTATTGATTATCATTTGCTGAATAAATCAACTATTAAGAACATATAATCGTTGCCTCGCATTAATGATCTCTTTGATCAGCTTCAGGGATCTGTGATATACTCAAACATAGATTTAAGATCGATATACCATCAAATTAGAGTGCGGGACTCGGACATAATGAAGACAACTTCTCGCATTGGATACGGGCACTACGAATTTTGGTAATGTCATTTGGCCTCACTAACGCTCAGCATCTTTCTGAAGTTGGCGAATCGAATATTCAGATCTTACTTAGACCAGTTTATTATGGTGTTCATAGATGACATTATGCTTTATTATAAGAGTATGGAAGAACATGCAGTCTATTTGAGGTTGGTTCTGGAGGTACTGAAGTAGAACCAATTATACGCCAAACTGAGCAAATGTGAATTTTGGATGAGCAGTGTTAGTTTCCTAGGTCATGTCATCTCTGCAGAAGGTATTGCTGTGGATCCTACTAAGGTAGAGGCTGTTTTAAATTGGCCACGTCCAACGACTATGACTGAAGTGCAGAGTTTTCTTAGACTGACTAGGTATTACAGGTGTTTAATTAATGGATTCTCAAGAATTGCCCAACCTTTGGCAAATCTGATGAAAAAGGATACAACTTTTGAGTGGACCATAAATGTGAAGAAAGTTTTGCAGAATTAAAAGGTCATCTCACTACAGCGCCTGTACTGGTATTACCTAATGGCAGCGGTGGATTCACAGTATATTGTGATGCTTCATACCAAGGGTTAGGAGCAGTTTTGATGTAGAATGAAAGAGTAGTTGCTTATGCATCAAGGCAACTAAAAGTACATAAACAGAATTATCCTACACATGACTTGGAGTTAGCGGTAGTGGTTTGCATTGAAATTATGACGACACTATCGGTATGGCAAGACATTTGAAATCTTTACCGACCACAAGAGTTTGAAGTATCTGTTCTCACAAAATGAGTTGAATATGAGACAGAGACGGTGGATGGAATTACTAAAAGACTATGATTTCACAATTTCTCATCTCCCTGGTAGGGCAAATGTTGTTGCTGATGCCTTGAGTCGTAAGTCTGCCTCACTGGCGAACATCATTGTGGAGGAATGGAGATTACGTGAGCAAGTAAATGAAATAGGAGTTAGAGTAGGTTTTTGTGGAGATGAAGGCATGCTCACGACAATGATCATCGTTATGAGCTTGTTGACCGGATCATAGAGGCACAGAGGCACGATGAGTGATACGGATAAGGCTATGGCATCAGACCGATGAGGAATATAGTATCTCAGATAATGGTTTAATACGCTTTTGGGGTTGGATATGTGTTCCTGCTGAGGAAGATATTCATACTCAAATTCTGGATGAGGCACATCAGAGTGCGTACAGTATCCATCCAGAAGTTACAAAAATGTACCATAATTTGATAAAGCAGTACTGGTGGTATGGTATGAAGAGAGATGAGGCTCAATATGTAAGTTGTTGCTTGACTTGTCAGAGAGTCAAGATTGAACATCGATGACTAGGGGGAGAACTTCAACCATTGTCAATTTCTTAACAGAAATGGGATGAAATTGCCATGAATTTCGTGACAAATTTACCAAGGGAATCTCATGGATTTGATTCTATTTGGGTAATAGTAGACAGATTAACCAAGTCTACTCACTTCATACCAATTCGTCTAACCTATTCAGTTGAGAAACTAGCAAGATTGTACGCGAAAGAAGTTATACGCCTTCATGGAGTACCGAGCGTAATAGTGTCAGACAGCGATGCGAGATTCACTTCGCGTTTCTGGGGTACTATACAACAGTCTATGGGTACAAGGTTGAGGATGAATACAACTTTTCATCCTCAGACGGATGGACAGACAGAAAGGGTTTTACATACATTGGAAGACATGTTAAGAGCATGTGCACTGGATATGGAGGGGTCATGGGTTGAACAGCTACCGCTGATTGAATTCTCATACAATAATAGTTATGAGCAGAGCATTCATATGGCTCCATTTGAGGCATAAGGGTGTGGAGAATATGTGGAGTTGGGCTCGATATGGTGCGAGAAACCACAGAGGTAATTAGACTCGTTCAAGATCGTCCTCGTGCTACTCAAAGCAGGCATAAAATTATGGAGATAAGCGACGAAGACATATTGAGTTTGAGGTTGAAGATTATCTGTTTATGAGGATTTCTCCTATAAAACTAAACTTGAGGTTTGGGTTGAAAGGGAAGTTAAGCCCAAGATATATTGGACCTTATGAGATTTTGGAAATGATTGAGAATGTGGCTTACAGACTTGCTTTGCCATCTAGATTGTCTGAAATCCACATTGTGCTCCATGTGTCAATATGTGGCAGATCAACGATATGTTTTGTATGATGAACAAGTAGATGTGGCTGGAAATCTACAGGGAGTTATTGAACCTGTGGAAATAGTGGAGAGAGCATAATTCTCCTCCTAGTGATCTCAGGAGTTATTGACTGATGAGAGCATACGCAACACTGTGCGTAATTCTCCTCCTAGTGATCTCAAGTACGGTTCGACTCCAAGGTGAACTAGTTTATGCCTTGTTTGATACCGGTGCTACACATTCCTTTGTATCTTATAACTGCGTGGAGAAGTATGGTTGGACAGTTAAAAAAACAATGAAGTAGTGGCATGTTGTGCTCCCTACTGGAATAGAATATTGTGCTGATGATGCGTGTTTGGGTTATGAATTAATTGTAGCTGGATTGAAATTTACTATTGACCTGTTGGTGTTACAAATCCGTGATTTTGAGATCATTCTGGGCATGGATTGGATCATTATGGGCGTACTTCCAGCCATACGCAGGTAGACTATGAAAGGAAGCGCATTTTGATTAACACGGAAGATGAAAATTCCCGTGAGTACATAGGTCATGGAGGATGCGGCCAAATTTTGATGATATCGGTGGTACGAGCGTGTCACCTTGTACAGACAAAGCACGAATTGTTTCTAGCGACTGTGCTGAATAAAGATGCTGAGCTATCGATACGGGAGCGGATTGAAGTAGTGAAGGACTTCCCTGATGTCTTCCCCGAGGAACTACCAGGACTACCACCTCGTAGAGATGTAGAGTTTGTGATAGATTTGATTCCGGGGACAGCTCCTATTTCAAGGACTCCGTATTGCATGAGTTTGGCTGAGCTAAAAGAACTGAAGGCACAATTGCAGGAACTTGTAGATAAGAACTTTATTCGTGCTAGTGTAAGCCCGTGGGGCGCTCCTGTTTTGTTTGTGAAAAAGAAAGATGGATCGATGCGATTGTGTGTTGATTACAGGTTGCTTAACCAAAATACAATCAAGAATAGATATCCGCTTCCACGTATAGATGATCTATTTGACCAGTTACAGGGATCAGTGGTATACTCCAAGATCGATTTGAGATCAGGTTATTACCAGATTGGAGTACGGGAAGAAGATATCCCTAAGACTACGTTCAGAACGAGATACGGTCATTACGAATTCAGAGTAATGCCGTTTGGAGTAACAAATGCACCAGCAGTATTCATGGGACTAATGAACCAAGTGTTTCGACCGTACCTGGATCAATTTGTGATAGTGTTCATTGATGATATCCTTGTATACTCTAAGAGTAAGGATGAACACAAGGAACATCTTACTATTGTGTTAAGGACGTTACGAGAAAATAAATTGTACGCCAAACTCAGTAAATGCGAATTTGGCTTGAGAGGGTAGCGTTCCTTGGACATGTCATTTCAGCTGCGGCTATAGGAGTAGATTCTACGAAAGTGGAAGCAGTTAAGAAATGGCCGCGACCGATGACAGTATCAGAAGTAAGAAGTTTCCTCGGATTGGCAGGTTACTACAGGAGGTTTGTCGGAGGGTTTTCTAAGATAGTTACCCCTATGACTAAACTGTTAAGAAAGGATGTCCAATTTGAATGGACAGATGACTATGAAGAATGTTTTGAGGAAGAGGAGATTAACTAGCGCTCCTGTGTTAACCATACCGAGTGGATCAGGAGGATTCGTGGTGTAGTGTGAAGCATCCACTCAAGGATTAGGTTGTGTATTAATGCAAAACGGCAAAGTAGTGGCATATGCTTCTCGACAGTTGAGGAAACATGAGGAAAATTATCCAACTCATGATTTAGAGTTCGCTGCTGTGGTGTTTGCACTAAAATTATGGAGACATTATTTGTATGGAGAAAAATTTGAGGTATACACAGACCATAAGAGTCTGAAGTATCTATTCATACAACAAGAGTTGAATATGAGACAACGAAGGTGGATGGAACTATTAAAGGATTATGATTGCACAATTCAATATCACCCAGGCAAAACGAATGTGGTGGCAGATGCCTTGAGCAGGAAACATTGTTCCCTCACATGCCTCCTGATAGAAGAGTCACGAATGATAGAACAATTAAGTAATTTAGACTTGCGCCTCGAAGAGCCAAATGGACGATTATGTATGGCTAGAGGACAGGTAGAACCAGAAATGTTGATGATGATCCGAGAAGCACAATCCCAGGATGAGTACTTACGAATGGTGCGAGAAGAAATCGGAACAGAGAGATATGCCCAGTTTGAACTAGCACCGGATGGGATGCTGAGATTCCAAGGACGTATAGGCGTACCTGACATGAAGGAAGTGAAATGTAGATTGGTGGATGAGGCACATAAGAGTAAATATAGCGTACATCCAGGAATTACAAAGATGTATAGAAACCTGCGAAAGGATTTCTGGTGGCCTAAGATGAAGAAGGACGTGGCTAGGTATGTAAATTACTACAAGACATGTCAGCAAGGGAAAATTGAACACCAACGACCAGGAGGATTATTAGAACCACTCACAATGCCAGAATGGAAGTGGGAAGAGATAGCAATGGACTTCGTTACAAACCTTCCCCGAGGAGGTCGTAACATGGATTCTGTTTGGGTAGTGGTTGATAGACTTACGAAGTCGGCACATTTCATTCCTATTCGGATCAACTGGTAATTGGAATCCTTGGCTAAGCTGTACATCAAGGAAATAGTGAGATACCACGGTATACCCCATACTATTACGTCTGATCGGGATCAACGATTCACGTCTAAATTGTGGAGGAACTTACAAGAGGCTTTGGATACAAAATTGCAAATGAGTACAGCCTTCCATCCACAGACAGACGGACAAACAGAAAGAACAATTCAGACATTAGAAGACATGATCAGGGCGTGTGCTCTTGAGTGGAAAGGAAGCTGGGTCGATCACTTGCCATTGGTGGAATTTACGTTCAATAATAGTTATCACGCGAGTATTGGAATGGCACCCTTCGAAGCTCTCTATGGGAGAAGTTGTAGATCACCATTGTGTTGGAATGAACCAGGAGAAAGAACATTCAACGGACCTGAGTTGATACGGGAAACCTCAGATGTGGTGACTACAGTCAGAGAACGGATGAAAACTGCGTAGAGTCGACAAAAGAGCTATGCTGATCGCAGAAGAAGACCCTTGGAATTTAATATGGATGACGAAGTATTCCTAAAGCTATCACCAATGAAATCAATGTTCAGGACGAGGAGAGCTCACAAGTTAAGTCCTCGTTACATCGGGCCTTATAAAATTACGGAACAGATAGGGAAGGTAGCCTATCGAGTTGCAATCCCACCGGAACTTTCTCATTGTCATGACGTTTTCCATGTCTCAATGTTACGAAAGTATGAACCGGATCTGGAGGTAAGAGTAAAGGCGACAGAAGTAGTAGTGAATGACAATATGAGCGTGAAAGTACAACCAATACAAATAATTAATCAGGGTGAACGGATATTACGAAACAAGAGAGTGCCATTGGTGGAAGTACTCCGGGGTGGAGTTGGGAGAGGACAAAAAACTTGGGAGCAAGAAGCAGAAATGCGAGACAAGTACCCTTACTTGTTTGATGAATAAGATTTCGGGGGCGAAATCTCCTAAGGGGGGAGTAAATGTAATGATCAGAAATTTTGTAATTGTAATTATGCGAATGTAAGATGTGGTTGAACATTTGGACAACCTCGATTATTTGGCCACAATTATTGCCGACAACCTATTAAATCTAAACTTGATGATAACTTGTTGACATGGCAATTAATTTTGGGCCTGGGTTTAGAACAGGAACCCAGTACTCCCTCAAGTAATACTCCGAGCCGGCCCAAGACGTAATCGTCTAGGCCGACTCACGATGAAATCGACTAGGTCGATTTATGACAAAGTCGACTAGGTCGACTAATAAACGGGGTCGACTAAGTCGACTCACGATGAAGGAACATGGTGATCAAAGCCAATCAAGATGACTTAACAGTAGTTAGGTCTACTAGTAGAGTCGAATCGACGGAATCCTGGATAAAGTCGACCAAGTCGATCGCAGTCCGTACAGGTCGGTCAAGTCGACGAGGTTGGAATAAATTTATTCATTTTTAATCACGTTTGCTAAAGATCGTAACTGATCTTAAATATCCAGGAACGTGATCCCATATAACAAGGGGGTTGTTGAGACACTCCCACGACATTAGGGATCACGATCTGTAACACCATCTATAAAAGATTTATCTGTTACGCGTACAAATCCTCTATAAATAGCAGAGGGATTTTCCAAAACAGGGTACGAATACACCCAGCCAAAACACCGAAGTTTGTTCGTCAACCTTAGGAAATTAGACACCTTGACCCGGTTCATCGGTCAACCCCCCTTTCCACCAGCAGAGTGAGCTCGTAGGGCCTTTGCCGTCATCCCCCCGCCAGCGACACCACCGACGGAGTGAGCTCGTAGGGCCTTCGTCACAGCCTCCCGCCAGCAACCACCACCGACGGAGCGAGCTTCCAAGGCCTTCGTCACAAGTTCCCCACCGTCACGGATTTCCACGACGTTGTCAATACTTGCACTTGTTTTCCGTTTTTCAATGGCTGTAAGCCCTGTTTCCTTTACTCATTAAGATTGTAAGACTTGTATTTAATTTCAATAAAATTGTACATCTTCTTACTGGCGACCACAATACAATTACTGTGAGTCCATTGCCAAATATTTCCGACGTGATCCGTTTCGTGCGCGAACACGTTTTTGGCGACCACAGTGGGAGCACATGCCGAGGAATACTCGAAGTACTACTACCCATGAGTCTCACAATCCCTTAGATGGGGAAAACCAGTCAGAACTTCCTCCGGGAATGAGCTTGCAAGCGCCGGCCCTAGGAGGCCAGGCAGCCACAAACCAGTCAGAACTTCCTCCGGGAATGAACTTGCCAGCGCCGGCCCTAGGAGGCCAGGCCGCTACAAACCAGTCCACCTTTGATTCGCATACCCCGTCCGAATTTATTTCGAGACTGGAGTTCCACAAGGAACTGGGGGATATGCGTCAGGAGTTGACTGATATGAAGGATATTCTAATGGACGTCCAAACTCTAATGGGGCGTCTTTCTGGCCCGAGAAATGAGGAAAGAGTAAGACCTCGTATGAGAGAAACCCCCTTTGGGGAGTCTACATTCATGACGGACGCTCGACGAACTGCTCAAGGGCCACGTAACGTGACTTTTGAGCAATCTGAGATAAGGACAAATGCCCTTTTTGAACCTGGGAATCTGGTTCCCCCTAGTCGACCCTCTTCTTCACGTAATCGACCAACGAATACGCATTGGAATGAGGCAGGGGACTTTCCAGAGGAAACAGATCAAGGGGAGGATTTTATCCCGACTCATCGCCCTGGCAAAGAACCTGTAATCGACGCGACTGGAGACCCTTATGAGCTCGGATCCCGAGGTGGAAATTTCCGGGAGGAGCCTTCTTTCTACATGAGGAATCCAGCGAATCAGGCAATGGGGGATAGATCTCCGTATAGCCCGATAAGGTCGACTCGACCTCCAGCACAGGCCCCAGTAGGCGGTGTACCCCCAGATTTGAGGGAGGCCATAACTCAGGTTATAGAGCAAGTCGTCCCCGGAATAGCTCGGCGAGACGATGCTTGTTTGTACAGGTCTCCCTATCCTGCGTATGTCGACAGGGATTTCCCTTTACCTAGAGGTTATAAAGTGCCCGACTTTACTCGTTTTTCGGGTGAAGACGAAATGACCCCACTCGAGCATGTCGCTCGCTTCACTCACCAGCTTGGCGAGGCGGCTGGAAACGACTTTTGGAAACTGAAGCTCTTCCCTAACTCGTTAACAGGAGATGCCTTTACGTGGTATGCGAGTTTGCCGCCAGGGTCAATAGCCTCGTGGACTCAGATGCAATCTATGTTCGTTAAGACCTTTGCTCGACTGGACACCCCCATGTCGATGTTTGAGATAATGCGCCTTAAGCAGGCTAACGGAGAACACCCAGGGCAGTTTCTAATGAAACTCAGGAAAGCCCTACTACGGTGTAGTCCCCCCATACCGGAGAAGGATCAATCGCTTCTCGCATTAAATGCGTTGACTATCCCGTTCCGGAAAAAGCTGCAGGGCGAGCGCTTCGCTGACCTATATGACTTAGCGAGGAGGGCTACTG
The DNA here is from genome assembly GCA_029817715.1 of Melastoma dodecandrum. Lineage (NCBI taxonomy): Eukaryota > Viridiplantae > Streptophyta > Magnoliopsida > Myrtales > Melastomataceae > Melastoma > Melastoma dodecandrum. The sequence goes on from JARUPY010000605.1 coordinate 4,527,124, forward strand.
AGTATCATCAGCTCCTTACAGAGGAAGCCCACTTGACCCGAGCCTACCAAGTCGACACTTATGAAGTCGATGTGGCGGAATTTGTCAAGGGGGAGTCGACTATATGCGACCCCCTGACTAAGAAGAATTCCAAAGCTAAGGCATCCCAAAGGAATGCCGAAGAAAGAAAATACTCTTTCGACACAGATAAAGTCGACGCTATATTCGACTGGCTTCATCAAAGGAAAAGGATTAGACTTAAGCCCGGCCATCGAGCCCCTCAGACAGAGAGGGAAAAGACTAGGAATTACTGCAAGTGGCATGGGTCTTTCACCCATGCCACCAAGGACTGTTTGTCCTTTAGAAATATCATACAGGATTTAATAGAGTCTAAAGAGCTCCGTTTTCCAGAAGTCGACGAAGTCGCCGTGGTGGATAATAATCCATTCGGGGATGAAGTCGCTATTCATACGTTTGACATATTTGACGCTGAGGTTAATCTCTTAGAAGTTATTAACGACTCTGCTGTACCCTCGCAGGACGTACAAGCAACCGGCGAGACTTTGGTGGCTAATGCCCTCATGAAGCGACTGGCTGAGCGAGGGGTCTTTATTCTGCCCAAAGGAAGGGAGAAGTGGCTATGCCACTGGCACCTGAACGACTCTCACACTACAGATCGGTGCCACACGTTCAAGAAGTACCTGCTGGACAGCAGGGCAGAGGAGTGGTACGACTTGACCCCATTCGAGGAAGCAGCAATGTCGCTGAACACTCCCCAAGGATCTTCTCACGCCCTCAAAAGCCCCCCTAGCGCAGATCGCCGAGTAGCCTTGCGAGGAGGAAGAGGGGGCCCCCAGGGTCATAAGGGGAATGGAGAAACAGCCGCCCGGAGAACAGAACGCCCGGCACGACGACTGGAGTTCGTAGACTCATCTGGCCAAAGGGTCATCAAACAGGGGTACACTAGAACTACCCCTGTCAAGGAGATCAGGCCGGTAGAGGAACACAAGGGAGCGGACCAACCTCAGCAGGCCATGAATCGCAGGCCCCGCTACGCGTCGCAGACGGTTGACCCTCAGGAACTGCGGAGGGGGCCACCTATCGCCCAATTCCTGGACGAAAAGCTGCTGTGCCAAAAGTGCAAGTTGATCGCTCATAACCGCATACTCATCACCCAGCTCTGCACAGCATGCTGCGTTAGCTACTTCTTGCGCCTCGTCGACTTATCCGCAAAAGGGGAAATGCTGGTAAAGCCAGTCCGTCCTGAGGGTTCAGGTAACTCGAACCCTAACAAGCCCTCTTTGAATAGGCCGGCAGATAACCCTGTGCAGGTAGGATATGACCCAGCCGACGGAAGGTTTGTGGAGGTAAGTCGACTTCCTTCTGGTTCTAAGAAACCAAGGTTTGTCAAAGCGCTTAACCCCTCGTCTCAATGGCAGAAGGCAGAAAGGAAGGTTACGCTTCCCATAAGGGCTCAAAAGAGAAAAGAAAGGCGTCTAAGTCACGCCCAGAAGAAGCCAAGAATGACCTCTGTGATGCCACCCGTGGGCGGGAACCACGCCACGGGGAAACAAGTCGCAGAACCCGAGCGGGTCGAGTCTACTGACTACTCGGAAGACCCAGGCTCGAGCTTCGATTACACCCCTCTACGAGGAGATAAGCCCTGCGATTTCAACGCAGAACAAGGGCCCCTTGTGAGCTGTAACGCTCTCACCCTCCCTGCGGAATTCGCCCGCAACAACAAGTCGGAGACACCGGAAGGTAAAGCTCTCGACTCTAAAGTCACCCCGTTTCCTTCTGGCTTCCCTCTACACTGGTTGAGGAAACCATCAGATCGCATGAAACAGCATATGCATTCGCTGTACATCTCAGCCACCTTTGATGGTGTCTTAGTAGGCCGAGTCTTAATAGACAACGGCGCCACTGTTAATGTTCTTCCCCTTGCCAAGTTTAGATTACTTGGGTACAAGCCTAGCGAGTTGGTGCGAACCGACGTAGCTGTAAGTGGCTTTAATGGGAGAAAATCCGAGTGCCTGGGCATATGCTCCGTGCGCCTAGGCGTCGGGAGACACGAGCAGGAAACTGCTTTCTTTGTAATCGATATAGCCCCCTCATTTAATGCGCTTTTAGGACGCGATTGGCTTCATAAGGCCGCTGCGATTCCATCTACTTTGCATAGGGAGTTGATCTTATGGCTTGACTCCGAAATAGAAATCGTTAAAGCCGATGAATACGCCTGTTGTGACAAGGGTATTTTGCATGCAGAAACGTGTAAGACAGTCAAGGACCTTACTCTGGACCAGCGCTACAAGCTGGGAGACCCCACAGTCGGACCCTTAGGTGAACCTTCTGGGAAGTTCGACTTCATCGTGAGCTACGGCACCTCTCATCCCAAGCCGGACGAAGGACCGATTGTGCCAACAGGATGGGGGCCCGACTTCACAGACAAAGACATGGACGAGGTCCTCCAGGAGGTAGTCACGGCCAAAGATGGGGGCGAGATGAACAACAGCCCGAGCGGCAACAAGGGAGAAGCGCCTAAGAGCCAAGAGAGCACTGCGACGGAGTTGGAGCCCGATAGACTCCTGCACGAAGGGATGTATGGACAGTGAGGAAAGTCATGCGATCTCTGATATCCTACAGCGACTTCAGAAGCATGTTGGGATGACTAGGAAAGTAGGATGCCAGATAGGCAACATCGATTTCGAAATTAGGCCATGTAATAACGTGGACACCGATTTAGGTGGTGTCCAGAGTCGTGAGTCACTGATGATGCCATGTGACTCACTCGTAGGCGTCAATTTAGGCGAGGCATTGAGCCCTCGAATTGTTTTAATCAGTTCTTCGATGAATAAAGAACTTTTCCATTCTATTAAAGCTACTCTAGAAGAGTTTAAAGATTGTTTCGCTTGGGATTACACTGAGATGCCTGGCCTAGATCGCCGACTTGTGGAACACAAGTTACCAATCAAAACAGGATTTAAACCAGTCCAACAGGCGCCAAGGAGAATGACTCATGAGGTCACTCAAGCAGTATTCGAGGAAGTCAAAAAGCTCTTTAAAGCCGGATATATAAGGACATCGAGGTACACTGAATGGATATCCAGTATAGTTCCTGTTATTAAGAAGAATGGCAAGATTAGGGTTTGCATCGACTTTAGGGACCTGAATCGTGCCACTCCGAAGGATGAGTATCCTATGCCCATCGCAGATGATTTAGTCGACAAGACTGCAGGGCACCAAATTATGTCCTTCATGGATGGTTTCTCAGGATATAACCAAATCTTCCTAGCCGAAGAGGATATCCATAAAACTGCGTTCAGATGTCCTTTAGGCATTTTTGAATGGGTAGTCATGCCATTCGGACTCAAAAATGCTGGGGCAACCTACCAACGGGCCATGAACGCTATATTTGATGCCTTGATTAGCAAAACGGTCGAAGTATACATAGACGATATAGTGGTCAAGTCACAAGACGAGAAGTCACATGTTAATGACCTTAGAAATGCTTTCATTCAAATGAGAAAGCATCAGCTCAAACTAAATCCTCTCAAATGTGCCTTCGGAGTCAGAGCAGGACATTTCCTAGGTTTCTTAGTTCATCAACGTGGCATAGAAGTCGACCAGAACAAAGTGAACGCCATTCAAAGATTGAACCCTCCGAGTAATAAGAAACAGTTACAGGCTTTCTTAGGAAGGGTCAATTACCTAAGGCGATTTATTGGTAACGTCGCTGGACGGACAGAAATTTTCTCGACTTTATTAAAGGCGAAGGGAAATTTTGTATGGAGCAACGAACACCAAAAAGCATTTGAAGGCTTAAAGGAGTACTTAATGAAACCGCCTGTGCTTGCCCCTCCTCGGATAGGAAAGCCCTATCTGCTTTACGTGGCAGCGACCGAATCAGTCATCGGCGCCATGTTAGCCCAAGAGGCAGAGGACAAAACTGAGAGAGCAGTCTACTATCTGTCAAGACAACTGACTGCTACAGAAAAGCGCTATACAATTAAGGAGAAGTTGTGCCTGTCAGTCTTTTATGCTGTTAAGAAGCTGAGACATTATATCGGATCCCAAGAGGTTCATGTTATTGCCAAGTCTCCAATCATAAAATACTTTTTCGAAAGTCCCCTATTGACTGGAAGAATTAGTAAATGGAGCTTGGTCCTGTCCGCATACGATCTGCGTTTCAAACCTCAACAGTCGGTGAAAGGGCAGGCCTTAGCCGACTTCTTAGTAAATCACGATCCATCTACATTAATCGATCAAGAGGAATCCCTTGAGGATGTCTGGCAAGCTTGGTTTGATGGATCTTCGGCAAAATCCGGCGTAGGTATAGGCCTCCATATACTTTCGCCATTAGGAAAGGACGTTCGCCTAGCATATCGTTTGTCGGCGACTCATACAAACAACGCGACCGAGTATGAGGCGTTGATCACGCTCTTGAAGGAATTGTTAGCCTTGGGAGCCAGGAAAGCCAGAGTAATGGGAGACTCTCAACTGGTTATTAACCAGGTGAACGGCGACTCTCTATGTCAGGAGAAACTCGCACCCTATCATCAAGTCGCTCAAAGGTTGGTTAAGCGGTTCGAAGCAATTACTTTCCTCTTTGTAGGCCGGGAGGAGAACACAATCGCTAACGACTTAGCCCAAAAAGCTTCAGGGTACAAGCCTAGAGGAGGAAGCGATTGTATCCCAGAAATAGCTTCCCACCTAGCTCCCCAAGGCGACGCGTTCACTCTGAACATAATGACAAACGATAAAGATTGGAGGAGGCCAATCACCGACTTCCTATCCAACCCAACGCAAAAGGCGAGCCAAAGAATCAAAACTCAGGCCTTGTCGTATACCCTTATGGATGGGGTACTTTACAGAAAGACCAAAGAAGGAGTCCTACTAAGGTGCGTCGACTTAGACGAAGCGACCCCAATTATGTTGGAGACTCACCAGGGTTTATGCGGGTCTCACCAATCTGGCACCAAAATGTCTTGGACCATCCAAAGACATGGTTTTTACTGGCCATCAATGCTAAAGAACTGCATAGAAATGGCTAGGGGATGCCAAGAGTGTCAAAAACATGGTCCGGTGACAAGGGCCCCAGCGTCCAACTTAGTCCCAGTCATAAAACCTTGGCCATTTAGAACTTGGGCCCTGGATATAATCGGAGAAATTCACCCACACTCGAGTAAAGGCGATGCCTACATTCTAGTCGCCACTGACTACTTTACTAAGTGGGTTGAGGCTCAAGTATATAAGAAAATTGACCACAAAGAGGTGATCGACTTTCTCAGATCTTCCATCATTTACAGGTTTGGGATTCCCCAGAATATTGTAGTAGACAATGCCACCGTTTTCAATAATGAGAAGGTGCGTGAATTCGCTGCCGAGTTCAACTTTTCTCAATCACTAATTCGACACCTTATTACCCCCAGTCGAATGGACAAGCCGAAGCTACTAATAAGCTCATAAAGAATAACATTCAGAAAATGGTTGGTGCACATCCAAGAGAATGGCACAAACTATTACAAGACACCTTGTGGGCTCTAAGAGTCACCAAGAGAGGCAGCACAGGAGAAGCCCCTTTTTCGCTAGTATATGGGCAAGATGCTGTCCTACCTATTGAGATTCGATACAAGTCGCTCAGGGTAGCTCATCCTGATTTGCAAGACGAGGCAATGTACCTCGCTTTAGAAGAATTGGAAAAGAAGCGACTCGACGTAATAGATAGACTCGAGGTACACAAGCAGAGAATTGCTAGGCATTATAATAAAAAAGTTGTCCATAAGCGCTTCAAAGTGGGCGACTTAGTATGGAAGATGATCCTACCTCTCAAATCAAAGGACCAAGTCCTGGGAAAGTGGTCTCCTAATTGGGAGGGCCCATATGAAGTGTGCGAAACATACTCATCTAATACGTATCGACTCATGACCAGAGAAGGGGATAGGCACCCATTGAAGGTCAATGGTAAATACCTTAAACCCTACCGCACGACTATCTGGGAAGCTCATCATAAAATCCTAAGACAAAGGACTCCATTAATTTGGGAAGCGCTTAATTTCTAAGAAAATCGTGCTAGGCTTCAGTAACGCTGTTTGGAAGAATGAATTTAGCATAGTGGGCAGAAATTCATTCGAGAAACAAGATATTCGATTTATTCAGTAAAGCAAAAATAATCGAATTGCGTCGTTCTTAGTCCAAGTCTAGCCTCCATAACCCGCCAACGTCTCTAAAATCGAGGGCGAGGGATTTACGAGCTCGTCGCTTCGCGTTCACCCTGTTTCGCTGGGCATACAGGTCGACGACCTTCTCTCTGTCCTTCTCCGCGCTGGCCTCCAGCTCCTCGATTTCTTGGGTATTGATCGATGCAAGCTGCCGAGTCAGGTCATTCTTTAGGTTCGTGTAGAACTCTATCTGTCTCTCTGCCTCGGTCAGCTTCTCTTGCACATCGACCAAACGTTGGCGGGCGTCCTGTGCAGCTTTAGAGGCCTGCTCTCGAGCGTCATTGATCGTTCGAATATTCGAGTCGGTCAAGTCGTAGGTGAGCAGGTCGGCGTAGTAATCCTTCCAATGGGTCCAATACGTCGACCTGAAGCTCTTGCAGGCCCCTAATATTTCGTCTGTGACCCGAGGGGATGTCTCGATCTCCTTCAACAGCTTCTGCATCTTCTCAAACTCGTCGACGTTTAAGGGGTCAGTGAGCAGAAGCTGGCAGAATTCCTCACTGTCTTGGTGAAGCTTCATCCATGGGTCGACAGTCGAGGTCGCTGCAGCAGGAGCCTGCAGAACAAGAAATGAAATGTTGCTAAGGCACAATATCCCCGAACAGTCAACACCTCCATACAATCGAATACTTACTTCTGAAGGTAGTGAATCCTCGGAACTCTCGCCCGAAGAAGTGGGGGGAGTAGGAGCCTTTTTGCGACCAGCAGTCGCCTTCACTCTCTTCGGACGAGCCTGTGAAGTGTCGCGGTTAGAACCGCGATAACAACCCCATGCCTTGGGTAAAAGAAGAACACGTACCATTGATGGTACAGGAGTGGGGACTGAAGAAGAAGGAACGCTCTGCTCTTCCTCCTCTCGCATCGACGGAGGGGGCGCTCCCTCTCGCGTCGACCGAATTGAAGGATCGACTACAACTGTAGTAGTTCCTTCTTGTAGCAGGGCCTCAGGAACCTGCTCCTCCTGGGGTAGAGTGTAATAAAACCAAAGTTCATATATGAACTAGAGTAATATATCCTAGCAGGAAGTCGAGCTCACCTCGACATTTGAGGTCGTTGCACCCGTCTCGACTACAACCGGAGTAGGCTGGTCATCACCTCCGGTTGACGCTTCGCCCTAAGCAATATAGTGCGGGTTAGATACAGAAGTTCAAGATGAATTAGAACCAGTAGAGTCATACCTCTGTAGTCGCTTCTCGAGCGACACCGACCGTCATTAAGGTCGCAGGCACCGCAGCAGATGGTGAACTCACTGGGGCCGCCGCTGCTGGCGATCTCGAAGGAGAAGTCGCTGCTACGATAGTCGGCGACTTGGGAAGAGGGGCCGCCACTGAGGCTGGTACCTTCACCAATTTCCTCCTCTGGGATAAAGGCACCTCTTCGAGATCTCCTGCCTCGATCGCCTTGCGCTTTGGAGCGCTTTTGGGTCGAGCCTTAGAGGGATCACCTACAGCTGTCTCCCTGGGGCTCGCCACCTTAGCTTTCCCCTTGCCAGTCGACTTAGGCCTAGAAGGAGCAGGAGCAAGGGGAGCCTTAGGCTTGGATTTTCCAGAGCCCTGAGGCATCGTCGATCCTGAAAAGAAGAAAGCTCGCGATTACTACTAAGAACCCAATACTCTTAAAGTAAAGCTAAGCCTTTACCTCTCGCTTTGATATGCGCGTCGCTGAGGTAAAAATCAGGCTCTTTGGAGACCTCCAAGAAATGCATCAAAGCCCGCAGCTCTTCATAAGTAGTCGACCACAGCACGGTGAAGAATTGTGTGGCGAAACAGGCGGAGGTACCAGACGGGAATTCTATATGGGAGAGCTGCGCCTTTCTGTTGAGCAGGTCGAGGGTCTTCGGGGAGATCGGCTTGCACACAATTCTCTTCATTCTGTCCCCGCACAAGCCACCGGTAGGGTCGGCAAGTGGAACTGCTGCACCCTGGATGAACCCAAACTGCCTTGCACACAGCTGAGGATTATAAGCTTCAAAGGTTAGGAAGCCGTCGAAGATAACTGGTAAGTCCCTGCGGGTCAATACCCCATCCCAGAAACCATAAGCAGTTTGAAGTTTAACTTCCTGAGCAAACGTCTTGCCGCCTGGTGCCCAGCTGCGTCGATCTGCCCTGCCGAGGTCGACGATGTGCTTCATGTGGCCGGTGATCGATGTCATAAGCCATTGATCCCTCCGCTGACAGCACTGCTCTAAGATAGTCTCCCCATAATAAGCAGACTCGAGGGGCGTCGAAGGGCCCTTGAACCCAGTCAATCCTGGCATCCACATAGCCGACCAGAGGTGAACTAACCAGAGCAACCCTCCTGCTGGATGTTTTGGAAACGGCTTGATCTGAGTCGTCGCTCTGTCCAGATCGTGGTAAAGAAGACCCAGAATGAAGGGGCCCCAAGAGATGTCTTCATTAGCCTCCCTCAGAAAGTTGGCCACTGGATAAGCAGTGTGGCTGACCTTCTTCCCTGGGAAGCAATAGACAAACTTGCTTAACCAGGTGCTGAGGAACTCGACCTCCTCCCGGGCGCCAAAACGCTCAGTCGACAGCTTTTCATCTGGCCCTTTGCCTACTGAGGCCATTTTTAAGTGCCTGTTTACCACCTCCATGTACTGGAGGGCGCCCTTGGGATTAATATCGCCTGCCTGAGAATATTGACGAACAGGGAGGCTATTGACTTTGCACCTGGTCAAAATCTTCACATCTGCCAATGTAACAGACATGGGACCCTCCGGGAAATAGAAGCAATTGACGGCAGAATTCCAGAAAGGCAACATTGCCGAGCAAACTCTAGGATCACAGCTCTTATCTGCTACGGACATCCTAAAGAACCTCAGGATCTTCTGATTCCTAAACCTTTCTGTGAAGTGCTCCTCCCACATCTCGAGCCATTCCACCATCTCAGATTTAGACGCAGAAGGAAAACACAGGAAGGACCCCTGACCTTCCCAGTTGAGGGGATCGACAAAGTTGGGATGGCAAATCGGGATGGGCTTCTCAGTGATGAGATAGTTGAGCGGCACCGTCCCCGGGAAAAGATGCTCCGGCAGGATAGGTCCGAGAGCGACGCCAGATCCTTGTTCCTCCGCGACCGGAATGGGTCCGGCTGGTCCCGCACGCTGATTATGGAGCTCGAAAGACTCAAAAGTCGACATCTTTTCAAGGATCGGAGGATTTTTAAGGAGGGAGACGAAGAGTTTTCTCAGAAATGAGGGTTTCTGGTTTCTTGGAGAAGATGGAGAAGTGTTGAGCAAGGAAGGAAAGTGCGGGAAAAGGACGACGATTCTCCTTTATATAGGGTATGATTTTTGCTGAGTCGGCATAGCCAACCCAGCATAAAAAGGGGGGCTTATGTTGACATGGCAATTAATTTTGGGCCTGGGTTTAGAACAGGAACCCAGTACTCCCTCAAGTAATACTCCGAGCCGGCGCAAGACGCAATCGTCTAGGCCGACTCACGATGAAATCGACTAGGTCGATTTATGACAAAGTCGACTAGGTCGACTAATAAACGGGGTCGACTAAGTCGACTCACGATGAAGGAACATGGTGATCAAAGCCAATCAAGATGACTTAACAGTAGTTAGGTCTACTAGTAGAGTCGAATCGACGGAATCCTGGATAAAGTCGACCAAGTCGATCGCAGTCCGTACAGGTCGGTCAAGTCGACGAGGTTGGAATAAATTTATTCATTTTTAATCACGTTTGCTAAAGATCGTAACTGATCTTAAATATCCAGGAACGTGATCCCATATAACAAGGGGGTTGTTGAGACACTCCCACGACATTAGGGATCACGATCTGTAACACCATCTATAAAAGATTTATCTGTTACGCGTACAAATCCTCTATAAATAGCAGAGGGATTTTCCAAAACAGGGTACGAATACACCCAGCCAAAACACTGAAGTTTGTTCGTCAACCTTAGGAAATTAGACACCTTGACCCGGTTCATCGGTCAACCCCCCTTTCCACCAGCAGAGTGAGCTCGTAGGGCCTTTGCCGTCATCCCCCCGCCAGCGACACCACCGACGGAGTGAGCTCGTAGGGCCTTCGTCACAGCCTCCCGCCAGCAACCACCACCGACGGAGCGAGCTTCCAAGGCCTTCGTCACAAGTTCCCCACCGTCACGGATTTCCACGACGTTGTCAATACTTGCACTTGTTTTCCGTTTTTCAATGGCTGTAAGCCCTGTTTCCTTTACTCATTAAGATTGTAAGACTTGTATTTAATTTCAATAAAATTGTACATCTTCTTACTGGCGACCACAATACAATTACTGTGAGTCCATTGCCAAATATTTCCGACGTGATCCGTTTCGTGCGCGAACATAACTAAAAATTGGGAAATGGTGGGACCCTAGTTATTATTAATGGACACTAAGCATGCGAGAGAAGAGGAGGCATGAGGCGGTTACGTGAGATAATAGAAAAGAAATGGAAAGATTTTATAAAAAAAAATAACGGAGAGTTAGCGGCGAGAAGCGAGAAGAAGAAAAAGAAAATAGGAAGAGAAAAAGGAAGGAGAAAAGTAGAGATACGGTGACATCGAGGACGGATTTACGTTCGGAACCTCGAGGAAGGGATGTGTTAAAACGTCCGACCCGAAGTGAAATCGTATGAAGACGTCGAGAACTTGAAGTATTTTGCGGAGGAAGTAGAACGAGGTACATCCACCCGTTCTCTGTTTCTTCGTGTTTGTCCTTGTGAAGTACTAGTCGTTTCATTGCTGCTTGTATTCGCGAGTTTGATCAGAGAGTTGTGTGGGCTTGAATTTCATACGTTTCAATCTCTCTGTTCTTCGTTGTTCCGTCTTCACTGTGTCTTGCATCTTTCCCGTTTCCCCCTGGTTCTCTTGGTGTCGTGGTCGTCTGCTTGGGTAGATCTGTCTCGCTTGGTGGCTGTATCAATAGAACCTGTGGTCTTCTCGCTGTGGCTTTGGTTGTGAGCTGTGCCTGGGGATGGGAATCTTGTCTTGGGTAAGGTTAGGTCCAGGCGAGCTATCTCGGTTGATCGTGTGTCCTGTATTTCCAAGTTATGTTTACACTGTGGCTGTCCGTAGGTTCCCCGTTCCCGTTCGTCCTAGCTTAGTTTTGGAGGTTTAAATGCGTTGCGGATCTGGTGCTGGGGCATCTTGTGAAAAAAAAGCTGGTGCTTCGATTTTGGTGGCTATACGGTTTCCTTAAGTTCAAATGAAGTCGCAGATTCACTGCCTTCGTTACTCTTAGGGAGATTTATAAATCCCATGATGGTGTCGTCATTTTGAAATTCAATGGCTGCCTCCTTTACTTAATTGCTTTAAGGTGACGATGACTTCCTTGGGTAGCGGTGTCTCCGTAGCCAATGATTCTATTTTTATGGTGGTCGGGCTACGGCAAATCTGATCGCTGTGGTTGATGAACTTGCGCTAGAATGCTCGAATAATCAGCCGTTCTAGGCTGGATAAATAGGCCGGGAATGATGGCCAGAATATCACGACGGAAGATAGTCGTGAGCATTGTTAAGACGCTCTCGGCGAGAATATTTCTCGTCAATACTGACAAGACGGAGAAGTCTTGGGTGTATAAAAAAAAGGGGGGACTAGAAACAAAGTCCCGATTGAGAATGATCAAGTGTGAGGATTCTGCTTCCACACGGGAGTAGGTTGATGATTAGTTGGGTACGTAATCAACTCGGTGAGAGTTGATTAGATGGCCGATGAAACAAAAGGAAATTAGTAATAAATTATAAAACGATTATACTAGTATTTATGACTAACAAATAATGCTTAGTATTGTTTCTTTTTTTTCAGGTACCGAAGTTAGTATTTGCACATAAGGTTACATTTATGTATTAAACCAATGTACACTAGAATATTGTATATTAAGTCGTCGTTAGAATTATAATAAAAAACGGGCTATACAGCAAATGGGAAACTTTGGAACCTTTCAAGAGGCATTTCATTATCAAAATCGACCATCAAAGTTTAAAGTACCTTATGGAGCATAGGTTACATAATGAAGCTCAATTTAAATGGTTGTCGAAGTTGATGGGTTTAGATTATGAAATTCAGTACAGGAAGGGAAAGGAGAATGTGGCAGCTGATGCCCTCTCTAGGATTTAAGTACCAGAATTAATGTCTATATTGTTGACTTTGGGTGACAATAATCTATTGGAGAAGATTAAACAAAGCTGGCAATGAGATCCTAAGGTAGCTGCAGAAATTAAGCTAATTGAGTCGGGACAACCTTCAAAATTGGAATGGAGAGATGAGATGCTTAAAAAAAGTGGGAAACTAGTAGTATTGTAGGTGATCCGAACCTGCCCAAAAATGCCACTCGACGGGGGAAGTCCTCAGGTCAAGTCTTTACGAGTTCACCCCAAAGTGGCATGATGTGGACTTAAGGCAGAATATTATTCTACTGTATCATTCCTCGGCTGTAGGGGCAATTCGAGGGTACATGCGACTAAGAGAATCATCAGCTTTTGTACTTGGAAGGGGTTGCAGAAGGACATGCGAATGTATACCAGGCGGTGCGGGGAGTGCTAGCGCTGTAAATGTGACAATGCAGCTTCCCCATGTTTGTTACAACCTCTTCCCATTCCTGAGGCCACTTGGTCGGATATTACTATGGACTTTATAATAGGTCTTCCATGATCGCAGGGAAAGGAGGTGGTAATGGTGGTAGTCGACCGGCTAACTAAATATGTTCACTTTATGGCTTTAAGACATCATTACTCTTCAATCACAATGTTCCATAATAATGTGTTTAAGCTTCATGGGCTGCCAAATTTGATTGTGATTGACAAAAAATCCATCTTCCTAATTATGGCAGGCATTGTTTAAGCTACAAGGTGTGGAGCTTCGTTTGTCTTCTATGTATTATCCACATTCGGATGGTCAAACGAAAGTAGTGAATAGCTGCCTAGAGATCTACTTACGTTGTATGACGTCTGACTCTTCGGGTAATTGGGTGAAGCGGTTATCTTTGGCCGAATGGTGGTATAATATCAATTATCACACTGCTTTACATATGACTCCATTTGAGGCGCTATATGGGTACGCTCCTTCCATACACATTCCGTACATACAAGGAACAACTTCTAACAAGCAGGTCGATAAAGAATTATTGGACAGAGAATCCGTTATGAAGCTGCTTCGTTTTCATCTCCAGCGAGCTCAACATCGAATGATCCAAATGGCAAATAAAAAGAGGACCGAGAGAAATTTTCATATTGATGATTGGGTGTTTGTGAGGTGTCAACCTTACAAGCAAACATATGTGGGAAGTGAGAAGTACAATAAGTTGTATGCATTATATATGGTCCCTACCAGGTTATCGACAAGATTAGCGTAATGACTTATAAATTAAATCTTCCTAACTCTGTCGCTATTCATCCCACGTTCCACGTTTTCAACGTCCGACGATGTGTTGATTCAACCAAGGTTAAATTGGTTGATTTTCCGGCAACTGTAGAAGCAGCCATGTTTCCAGAGAGGATTTTGCAAAGAAAAATGGTCAAAAGAGAAAAAAGGAGGCCGCTACACAGGTGCTTGTAAATGGAGTGGGAAACCAATAGCGGAGGCCACTTGGGAGTTCTTAACTGAGTTGCAAAAGAAGTTTCTAGATCTTACCCTTGAGTACAAGGGTGTTTTCATGGGGAGGGTATTGATGCATGGTGGATTAGGAAAGAACGGAACACCAATAGAAGGAGCGATGGGGAAGGAAGGGTGGCGTTGGAAGAGGAGCAGCAAGGTGATGGGCTTCAAGAGAAGGGTGTTGGGCTGATTGTTGGGTCCTAATCCTTAAGGGATCCTAGGCTATTGGAATATACTAATGGGATGAAGGCTTTAGGCAACTCTAATTCTCAACCCCGAGGGCGTCATATGGGGTTAGGGAGACAGAAGGGAGGTAACAAGCTTGATGTGTTGTGAAGGACGAATGATGTTTGTCAGGTGATGGTGCCTGCGTAAGGAATTGGTCAGAAGTATGAGAAATATTTCATAAAATATATAAAGGAAAATATCTTGTAATCCCAAGAAGATAGAAGAATAATGAATTTGAGAATGATGTCGCTGGAAAATTGGAATTTTCTTCTTTGTCTCGTAATTTTGCACACATCATGTTATTAGTTGTGGGCAATGTAGGGATAAATGGCCCTGGAAATCCAGAGTCTGCCGATGATTCACTACCGCACGAGAGAATATCTAGTCATTTTTCATCATTATGCTTTATAGGTAACATTTCCTCATTTATCTTAATTCTAATACCATAAATAGAATATTATGAAAATACTATCTAATAATTTGAAAGATTGTATTCTATAATAAATATTTCGTTATAGGTCGAAAATCTATGGGAAATGGGAAGTGGAACAAATTGTCCAAAGTATCGAATTGGCGAGAGATTACTCTCCACTCATCCGCCAAAGGCATAAGGAAATGTTCAATGGACCAACCTCGGCAAGACTAACAATACTCGTTGAAGAGAACTTATTTAGATTGATTGAAGAATACGAATGTTACACTTTGCTTTTGCCTAACTTCTAATTTAAATGGTCCAAACCCAAATCCAGAAAAACATTCAAACTAGGAAAACGTGATAAATAATTAGTTACGAATGAATAAATAAGGAACTGAACTAAAAGTCACGTCACCAATCAAACACTTCCTTCCTTCCGCTTTCTTTTCTTACATCGCGTTTTCTCTTTAAATTCTCCTCCGTTTCTTACTACATTAAAATCACCGGGCTGCACCCAAAAAAAACCAACAGTAACAGAACATTCCGTCCATCCATCTCCTAGACACAGACAGCGATGTTCTCGATTGCTTCATCTCCTCTCCTTCTTCTTCTGACACTGCGAAAATCTCACGCCGTATGAAGAATCGTGGCGGCGGCGGAAGCGGAAGCGGACGCAGGATCTCCCCCAGATGGCTTCCCGTGCTCTGCGCTCTCTTCTTCTTCCTCGGCGTCCTCTTCAACGGCAGGTCGTCCCGCTTTTATATTTCGTTTGCTTGCTTGTTTGATTGATGATCTGGGTCGGTCGGTTTTCCCGACGTGAGTCAACCCCCGTGCTCAAAGTTTGGACCTCGGAATGTCTTGCGGGAATGATGACGGGTTTTTTTGGGTGGTTGTTTATTTGATCCTGATCGGCTGACGTCAGGGTTTTTTTGGGCTTGTGAAATGTTTAGAGTGACGATCCGGCATGATCCCGGTGGTCAATTGATGTCTACGAGCAGGCAGGAGGAGGAGCTGAGGATGGTGTCCGAGGACTGTGACTCGAAGAAGGTAGGTAATTTGTCATAGTGGTTTGTTTTAAAAGGGTCTGACTTTGAACCAGAGATTGAATTTCGAGATGATTGTGTTTCTGGCGGTGTTTAAATTGCTTCCGGTTTTCTTGCAGAAGTCTGACGGTGGTAAAGATGTAATGCAGCAAGTGTACAAGAATCATGAAGCCATTCAGTGAGTACCGTGATAATCTACCTTATGGAGTTTCTTTGGGGAATTTAGGAGTAGTCAAGTGATTTCGGTTTGTTATCTGACCTTGTGGTTGGGTAAGGTAGTAGATTTTAATTCGTCAATTTTGAATGTTCCTTGGAGGCCAATCAGATCGCTGGACAAGTCAGTAGCGACTCTACAGATGGAATTAGCTGCCACAAGAAGTTCTCAGGAATTGGGTGTTTCGGATGGTTTGGGCACGGCCAATGCTGGGGTGGGTGACCAGCAGCCAAAGAAAAAAGCCTTCATGGTTATTGGGATTAACACAGCATTCGGTAGCAGGAAGCGACGGGATTCTGTGAGAGAGACATGGATGCCCCAAGGTACTGCTTTTCGTACAGTCTTAAGGTTGCATTTCTTGGGCCCAATTGCCAGTTATATGTTTGTTGAATAATTTTAAAAGGAATTGGGTTGTGGTTGATTAGGGGAGAAGCTTATAAAATTAGAACGTGAGAAGGGGATAGTCATCCGGTTCATGATTGGTCATAGGTAAGCCTCATGTTCTTTGAAATTGTCATGTCCTAACACTCGCTGGTTTTTAAAGGTTAATCCCGCTATTGTTATGTTTAATAAGAATTTTCATCCTGGTGGTGCACCTTGGTGAGGAATCTTGATTGACGTAGTGGTTACCTCAATGAGTGAATAATTGAGATTGTGCTTAATAAATTGTCTGTCTTTAACTAAAAGCTGCATGACTGAATGAAGTGGTAGTCCAATCAATGAAATGGTGAATACCTTTTCAATGATACTATTGCAAACTAATTACTGTTTTAGGCTGAGGTTCCATCATATTCCAAAGGTTTTTGTCAAATGAATGGTTTGGAAATTGTGTTTCTTTCCTGAGGAACCTGGCTTTAAAATGTTTGCATTCACACTTAAAGTTTTGGAGACAGTGTTTTCAGCCTTGATCACAGTTCATAAACTTCTATTCATGCCAGCGGCATTCCGGCAAAGCATGCCAACAGTGACTTATCTTTGCATTGTGTTTGCTTTGGTTGTGTGGAGGGTGCTACATGGAAAAAATCATGTGTTGTGCCTAAAAAACAGTCAAGGTCTTATGTAGTTGAGGCCGAGTATTGGTTACCAGTAGAATGAAAATTTACTTCATATTGAGTTACACTGATTACTCAAAACTTGAGAGGGTAAATGATTACTGAGGTTAGATATTTGATTTGCTCCAGTGCAACATCAAATAGCATACTAGATCGAGCCATCGATTCCGAGGATGCTCAACACAGGGACTTCCTTAGGCTGGTAAAGACACGCTACTTTTGTTCTTAATCCTGATTCCAGTCAAAAGGTGCGGCATGTGTTGGTGATTTCCTATGTCTAATGTTCCAATGGTTGTATGAAGGAACACGTGGAAGGCTATCATGAACTATCTGCTAAAACTAAAATCTTCTTTTCCACCGTGGTGGCTATGTGGGATGCTGATTTTTACATCAAGGTGGACGATGATGTCCATGTAAACCTGGGTGCAGACTTGTAGACGCATTTTATGTCCAGTTGTTATTGTATGATAGATCCAAACTAATAGAGTCTGCCTTTTCTAGGTATGCTGGCAACAACACTTGCCCGACATCGCACCAAGCCTAGGGTCTACATGGGGTGCATGAAATCTGGACCCGTACTTTCTCAAAAGTACTTTTCATAAATTGTATTCCTTGTTCTTCAATTTAATGTTTCAGAAATGGGTGTTCAAGTTTAGAACGTTCTTTCGACTAGGAATGTCAAGTACCATGAGCCCGAGTACTGGAAATTCGGAGAGGAAGGTAACAGGTACTTTCGGCATGCAACCGGGCAGATTTATGCGATATCAAAAGATCTGGCTACATACATATCCATTAACCAGTAAGCTAATATATTTCATGGTTTCAAGATTGCATTTTCTACTTCGCAAAGGCATTAGTCTGCTCCTCCCATTGAACTACAGTTTTAATTTCTCTCTAGTAAAAGCTTAAAGATTGTCACAGACGTTACACTTGAGTTTTTTGGATGGGGACGCGATAACGGCATATGAGTACTCTTCGCTGATGAACTGCATATAGATTTTGAAAATCTGTTTCCAGACTACCTGACTGAAACACGTGCTTTCTTTTTTTTATTTCTGTCTGGCAAATCATGTGTTGAACGTATATTGTTTGACGAAGGGGTAACAAGTTGCTACCATTGCAGGGCCATATTGCACAACTACGCAAATGAGGATGTGTCTCTTGGATCGTGGTTCATTGGTCTGGAAGTAGAGCACATTGATGACCGTAACATGTGTTGTGGGACTCCTCCTGGTGCAGATTTGTTTTTATATTTGAAAATTAAGTATTCAAGTAGATATTTTTCTTATTAGCTGGCTGTGCTACGTGCCAGATTGTCAATGGAAAGCGCAGGCAGGCAATGTATGCATTGCGTCATTTGACTGGAGCTGCAGCGGTATATGCAAGTCGGTGGAGAAGATCAAGGACGTACATGCTCGGTGTGGAGAAGGGGATGCTGCTGTCTGGGATGCCTTGATTTGACGGTTGTCATCCCTAGAAAACAGAGTTCAACTTCCCTGGAGAGTCTTGGTGAGTGTAGGGGCCCCAAACAGGCAGAAAAACTTCCCAGGTCGATTGAGCTTCAGCATGGGTCCTCTCTGGAAACACAGGCGGATACAAAAAAAGAACATGTAATCATCCCATAGTCAGACAGTCTTCGATATCGAGGAAAGGACCAGAAGAATCCCACCGTTGGATTCGGGTATTTGACACACAAACACCATTTACAGATTGATATTGTGTTGCAGTTTTAGCAGAAGATGTAAGGAGATTGTTTGTAATCACACACAGGACAACCCTCGGAAGGGGCTAAATGTTTGTACACTGAAAGTTGAAAGAATCAGAACATCCAGTAAAAAACATGTTTGTTTCTTCCATCTTCTTCACCCCCTACTCAATAAACCCTGGACACTTCTCGTTTGGCAAGAACAGGGTTGACCCACTATTAAGAACCTGCCAGCAGGGTTTCGGCAGTTATGGGGATTGGATGGATGATGGAGAATACGGATGTATTTCCTGGAACGGATGAGCTGCCTTTCCGCTCTATACATCATGTTCAAAAGTTAACATCCGCTGCAGAATACAACATTAGAGGTGACCGACGAAGTTTTCTTTGGATGATGGCAGAACATGTTGACATGATGGACTATCTTGGGCCTATTATCTGATAAAGCCCACAGTAGGACGTGGCGCCCATGAGAGAAAAGACGGGACGCTCGCACCAGGCCTACAGCCCCAATCTACATAAACTACATGACTGATTAGTGACCCCGAGATCAGTGGGAGTCTACGGCCCACATCTGCACAGGTCATGCGTCTCAAAGGACGGTTTATTAACTCCGAAATAAGCGGAGTCTACAACCCACGTCCGCATGAGTAGCACGTCTTAGAGGACAGGTTGTTGACTCCGAGATCCACGGGGTGGTTTAGATTAGAGGATCTTCAGAGGTCGTAACAGACCGGGTATAAAAGGGAGGAGATCTTCCCTTGGAAAATTCGCGATCAATTCAGCCAACAGAAGCTTTGTTTGCTCGTCACCCCTTAGTTGTTAGGATTCTTCGACCTGGGCGAAACTCTTGAGGTTTCATTAGTCATTACTTTCACCATCAGAGTGAGCAAAAGTAGCTCCGATAACTAAACTCCGCCTTCGCTTCCACCGTTAGAGTCAGCAACCGTAGCTCCGATAACTAAACTCCGCCTTCGCTTCCACCGTTAGAGTCAGCAACCGTAGCTTCGACCGCCAAACTCCGCCTTCACTTCCACCACCAGAGTGAACAACCGTAGCTCTGGTAACAAAATCCCAGCCAGCATTCCACCGCTAGGACGAGCCACCGTAGTCCCGACAAAATAGCTCCACCTTCGACTCCGCCACCAGGGTGAGCAACCGTAGCCTTAGTATCCATATCCGCCACAATTCACGACCACACTCCATTCATCAAGCCCCAGCAACCAGTTTCCGTCATCCAGAGTTGCAAGTCTATAGCACTCTGTTATCAAGTCTACGACGTCCTCGTCCAGATTCGCAAGTCCTCAACGTCCAGCGCCAAGTCTACGACGTCCCCGTCGTTCAGATTCGCAAGACTGCAGCATTCAGCGGCAAGTCTACGACCTCGCCTCTTAGTCTGCAGCGCCCAGAAGCAAGTCTACGACGTTGCACCACCGTCATTGCTTTATTTTTATGGCTATAAGCACCTTATTTTTATTGTAAGACTTCGCATATTTAATTTAATTTATTTCATTTACTTACTGGCGACCACATCTACAAACCCTATGAGTATCATTGCCAAATATTTCCGACGTGATCCGTTTTCGACGCGAACAGAACCCTTTCGAGATAATGGCAGAATGACCTTGTGGAGCCAAAAGGAGGCGCGTGAGTCTGTAATGGGTTAGTCTAAGTCCCCAACTCATTGATGATAAGCAGCAGTGGTTTGCGGGTGATTTTTGTAATTTGTTTGTCGTGCAAGATGGCCGATCCTCCTTCTAAATGTCTTTGGATTTTAGTATCACATTTGTATAGAGCTTTATGCGGTTATTGGGTTAGTTTCAAAAGAATTTGTAAATTTGCGTCACAATTTCTAAATTTACGTCTATATTGTCGTGAGGACGATTTTTAAAACTCATTTTTAATTTTACAAATAAAGCGGGTTTTGAAAATTCTTCCTCCGAAAGGAGGGGGTATTTTGAATATGCACCATCCAATAACTTAAATAACTTTTTAAAAGACGGGAAAGAATTTTGCCTCGAGATCTCCTAGGTTGGATGGAATACGCATTTTCAAGATGCGTCGTCCTTTTAATTTTTGGAAGATATGTTTTGAAATTTTTTTCTATAAAATTAAAGGCGAGTTCTGATAACTCAGCCTTTCCAAAATGTAAATTCAGAAACTGTAATCATATTTTACTAATTTTTTTAAACTAATATTACAACGGTACACATCTCCATTTATATACACAAACATAGAGATGCACAAGATGCAAGACATAGGCCGAGAAGAAACTCACTGAATTTAATGAAAATTTGAGATGGGAAGGTGTTGGGTAAGAGGATAGGACAACATGCAAAGCAAAAAAGTTGTAAGAGATCACGAGTTGTTAGATGATGATATTTGGTTCTTGTCGTTTGGGGGGTGGGGGGTGTCTTTGTTGTTTTTTGACCCTTGATTTGCCCCGTTCTTGCTTGTGCCCTTGTGCCCCCATCACAATTACACTAAATTCCTCCCAATCACCATAGTGGGTGCCTGGAAATTACACCCCCACCCCGAATCCCAATATGATAGAATCATACTAAAAGTGGGATTGAATTATATTCAATGGATTCACGTGTTATTCGCTTTCTACTTCTTCTTCTTCTTCTTTTTTCTTGGCCCTAAAGTTAAACAACAACATCAATAAAATAAATTAAGGGAATGAATGAATTATTGGGATTGGCTTTTTGGTTGGTGGTTAAATTAATTAATTTGGGGAGATGCAAATTGCAAATGCAAGTAGAACACTGATGAATTTATATACTTGCCAGCCCAATTTGATTATGATTAATTGTGGATTATTCAAAACCCAACACAGCACACAACAATGGAATTCTTCTTCTTCTTTTCTTTGTAATTAATGATAATATGGACAAATCTAATCTAAGTAATAATAAATAATAAAATTAATTAAAGAAAGAAAGAAAGGAGAAGAGAGGAGTGTGTGTGTGGGTGGGTGGCCATGGAAGTCCAACGAGCTTATCTTTTGTAGTTAAACCAAAAGTCCAAATTCATTTCCTTGTTTTAATATTATCTTTGGCATTAACTACTATTTAAATCTCATCTCCTTCTGTGAATGTAATGGGGAATTTATTTAATGCCAAGTTTTTTACCTGGTAAACGGACTGCTCTAATCTTGATACTATCTATTTTATTTATTTCTAAATCATTATGACTGTTTCTGCATTTGTACAACTTAACATTTTGGATGGTAATGAATGACATTACTCTACTTTTTCCCTTCTTCCCAAACTTTCCTCTAAACCCCAGCTCATCCAACCCAGACCCATACCCACCCCCTGTATTATTTATTGTATGTTTTGTCTTAAGATCAGAGACGATATCCAGGAAGAGCACGTACACATAAAGTAAGACACAAACACACCCACCCCACCCACACTCACATGCTGCAAGAAATGGCCAATGCCCATAAAACCAATCTTCACCATCAACCCAACACGCAGCCCTCAGTGTTCCTCCCGCTGCTGTGCTCCAGATCTTCATTCAAGGACGTCAAGTGGATCGACGAGGCCGGATCCAATCCCTCTTGCGACAACGACGAACCGCTTTCCCCAAAGGTCGGCTGTATGGGACAGGTCAAGAGGAACAACAGGGTGATTGGCTTCCCGGCCCCCAATGGTAGGATTCCTGTCGGGGCAAGAGCTGAAGGAAGGAAGTGCTCCAAGCTCAAGAGGATGTTCTCCGTCTCAGCTGTCGCTAAGCCTGCTACCCCGGTCATATATACCTACAGGGCAGCAGGGAGATCCACATCAGCAAGAACTAGCGGGAAAATCTATCGCGAGAAGGAAAAGGGTGTTATTGTTAGTGTCGTCAACATGGATCCGCCACGTCCCGTGACCCGAAAGGGCAAGAAGGATGGAGATGCCACCGGGGACGGCGAAGAGGACCGGAGTATCTTGT
This sequence comes from Melastoma dodecandrum, assembly GCA_029817715.1. Lineage (NCBI taxonomy): Eukaryota > Viridiplantae > Streptophyta > Magnoliopsida > Myrtales > Melastomataceae > Melastoma > Melastoma dodecandrum. The sequence goes on from JARUPY010000605.1 coordinate 4,549,482, forward strand.
GGAAGAGGAGGTCAGGTGGGAGGATGGATCTGAAGAAACTGGAGCTTCAAAACACTTGCCATCATCAAGGCCAACCTAACCTGCAGCTCCTCACTGTTTGAACATAGGAATTCTGAAGCTCATGTACTAAACTTGTTTATCAGATTGTATTGGGTCCGATTCTTTCAACTTCAGTTATCCCAGATCACTCCATCGACGAGCCGAAAAATCCGATGTATCCAAATCCCGGATCAGGAGTTAAACTCTTCAAAGGCGCAAGCAAAAGCCTTTGGTGCAACTATAACTTGCAGTCCATGCCTAAACCATCAGAAACTGATGCCTAACATTTCTTTTTGGCAACTGCAATTTGTACACCACTAGATTTACTAGGCCAAAATTTGCTCACTTTCTGGCTTTAAGAGGCAAGAGAATAGAAATGGTTGCCAATCCAAAAGGAAAGAACAAAAGTTGTTCGCCTATTAGTGCCTACTTACCAACCTCCTGGCCTTGCTCCTCTCCCTCCATGGATGCACAACAATGTCGTGAAACGCTTTCTGAACTTAAACTCGACGAAGCTCCATGGTCAGTTCTCTATTCGGTGTAATACAATGACCAAATCACAGGAAATGATTCTGGTGTGGAAGAAATATTCCGCATTTTTCATGATCTGGGCAAGGAAGAAATCCCCCGCATTTTCCTTGATCCTTGCTGAAAGAATCGAATGCCTGAGAGCTGCGAGAACAAGGCCAGCGAGTACTTAGTCAACCAAATTGTGGATAGCAAATGCATTCACCCAACATCTTCCAACAGCTCATATGAACTGATGTTCCTCTCTTGAACCTTTTTCAACGGGAATCCTATCTTTTGGAACATACACGTAACCTTTGGGCAACAGCTTGTTCCTCAAATGTGCTTAATCGGAGGTCATTACCAATTCTTTCTCAAATGTCTCAGGATGCTAGAAATCACACACAATGAAGAAGGGTCAATAAACCTTGGAATTTCAGTAATCTTACAAACTAGAGACAAGTCGGGATGCAAACCTTAATTCTTATTTTCAAGTCTCCATTCGAAGCATTACTATTTGCTCCGGAAGTGAACGCCGACAAGCCGAATCCAAACATTTCGGAAATATCTGACACTACGAGCAACTGGTACTTGGAGGTTCGTTGTGTGGTCGCCGTATGGATGAAGAAAGAGATGAGAAGGCAACGGAAGCACTTACGGATGCCATCGACGATGCCTTCAGAAGAAGCAAGAATGCAGGAGCACGGGATGCTTGAACGTTGGAATGCTTTGAAGATAAAAAAAGACAATATGTCCGTCTGTAGATAGGTGTCTGTGTACAATGCCTAAAGTAACTATTTATACTAAGCTACACCTACGTATGTACGGTAATAAAATATTGTACATATATTATGTGTCCTTGTTACCAGTCTTGATGGAATATCTACTTTCCATTTAAATAATCTTGACAACGATTTCCTTCCAAGTCTTGAGACAGCCCGGAATCTTCCCATAACAGCTCCTGATCCATAGGATCGCCCACTAACCTTCGCTACAGAGTTTCCCCATTCATTCAGTTGACTGTCGCTTGATTGCCTCATTAACCCCCTGTCGCCTGGTAGCCCCGTCGCTTGGTTACTGCTTCGCCCATAAGCCTTTTCTTGGTGTTTTTCCACTGCTACCTTCTTACTGGGCTTCTCGTACTTTGGGCCTGCATTCTGGACCGTCAATTCACAGATGACATCGAGATCTGTGGCCCAGAATTTCTATTACTAAACATATAAGCCCCCCTCAAGGCAGACGGAGTAATCTGTCTCACCTTGAAAAAGACTATGTAATCATTTTCATGCAGTCCGGTAACGTTTGCAGGTGAACATTAACCTCTGATCGTCGATATCCCCGAAACGTATAGGTTGAGATTCCCGGGACAAATGTTATGATATTTGAAATCTCTGCCATAATATCTCCCGCCAAAGCTTTCATGGCTTCTCATAACCCTTCTATAAATAACGATGCTTGGATTAGCTTCCCAATCGCAAATCGTCGCCCTTGTAAATTGGGAAGGTTATGAAATCTCCATCTTCTACATTTTGCCCAAGACCTATATCCATCACCTTAGTTTGCTTGAGAGCCGATATCCACCACCTTATACAAGTAGTTTCTCTCCTTCCAAACTCACCACTCTGCCTCTCGATGAGCTTGACTGGAAGGGAAGAGAGCCTGAGCAAAGCATTAGTGAGTCATCACGGGTTGTGTCCTGATTGGACTAACCTTTGATGCTTCCCAGTGACCTCGAAACTCTAGGGTCGTTAGAATGCCATAGGACGAAGGTGATGCCTTGTCCTCAATTTTCCAACCCCGCGGCTTCTAGGAGGTCAGACTCGGAATCTAATGAGGGGACCAAGACCTTCCCACTCAAGAGATTCACACCGCAGCAGTACCTACAACATGTAACAAAACCTTCGTTTGCGGCCAAGGATCTTCTCCGTCTGAGGAAGAATCGGGTACTATGTGTAACCAACCGCCTTCTGTGGATAAACTCTTGAATATCTCGGAAAACTCGAGGGATCTTCAATAGAAAACATTTCACTAAAAAGAGGAAATGTCGTCTATGGAGTCGTTTATATTTTATTTGCACATTTACTTTCATCCAAACCCATGTAATGATCCAAGTATTTGAATGAAAAAATAGATGTGCATTTTAAGCCTTTTCGCCTGCCCACCACTGACCCTTGAAACATTGTTAGTTTCCAAGCGAAGCGATGCTCTTTTTGGGCTTTGGCCATCTCTTCGGTTTCTGAACTATAAAGCCTAATAGGGATCAGGGTTTCCCGCTCCGCAATCAAAAACCCTTCTCCTTCTTTTCATGTCCCTTCAGAAACCTTAGCCTTCTCTGACTCTTATGGCCTCCGGTGCTTCATCATCAACGTCCCGGGCTTCCCCAACCCATGAGGAGGGTGACAGAGCCATTTTTCGATGGGTTTATGCTGAGGCCGAGCAGTACGATGTTTTCCCTTGCCACGAAGCGGAGCCGGACTTTGGTGCTGAGATGTTGAAAAAAAAGGTTGGGTCCGTACGTTCCCAAGCACAAATTCTTGCTTCTTTCTGATGCGGAAAGGTCATTCATTTTCACTAGCAAGTTGCCTGTTGTTTTCTCCCCTGGTGATTTCCAACCATTGGGATGGTGTCTGTCCGCGCGAGCGCACCTCCATTGTTTTCCAACCCCCAGGAGTGAGGCACACAATTCATGGGTTTCCAAGTGGATAGTGAAGAAGTTTACTGCATGGGAAGCGACGGGGATCAAGGTATTGATCAACACGTCTCGCTTCTCCATTGAGCCCAATTTGTCAATGTGTGCTGGTTTTTTGTCATTTTAGAACTCAATCGTCAACTGCTTTTATCTCTCCAAAGGACCGATGTCGATCACATTGGAGGATGTCCGCTTCTTGGCTGGAGCTCCTCTTCGGTTTGACCACGAGCGAGCCGACCTGAAGTTCAACCCTTCAGAACGTATTAGCGAAGTGGTTGCCCAACACCTTTCTCTGTCTGAAGAAAACTGGAGACCCTAGGAGGAGTCCGAATTTTACTTGGAGTGGTTATCCAAGTACATTTTTTGCAATCGGGGAAAGCGCCCGCTTCATGATTGGAGTGCCCACCAGTATCGTCAACGCTGCCAATGCGGACGAGCCAAAAGTTGTGGCCTTTGCCCCTTTCCTGTTGAACTTGATCTACCACAGGCTGTACCAGGCGACAACCGACCCGGCCAACTTCTTTGGGTGTCGGACAGATGGCCCTTAATGGGTTATGTACCTATGGATTATTCTGTACTTTCCGGGCTTCACCTGTTATCCCCTCGCGATGTGCGCTCGTAGTGATGTTATCTCAGCGAGCTTATCCGAACACTGGTCTCCCTTTAGCGTGGATGGTTGTATTCAAGCTCTAATGAATGGATACGCGGATGACAGTCTGGGTGCAGTTTCTTCCTGGTATCCTTTCTCCCAAGAGTGGGAAGAACTATGCCCGAGGGATATTGAATACCAATGCCCGACGTTCTTTGCTAGGGATTTGGTACGGGTGGAGTCATCTGGCCTGACCTTTGAGGTATACAATCATCAACTCTGCGCCCGTCAACTAGGCTTCAGTCATTGCTTGGCAGTTCCATTTTTCAAGTCCAAGAATCAGCCGCTACATACGCGTGTTGTAACTTCTGTGGAGCCTGGACTAGTCGAACACCCCCAATTGCCAGAACTTCCCTTGACTCAGCTCAAGACGAAGCCTTCTAGTGGTCGGTCTCCTTTCCTTTCCGGGACTTGTTACGAAATTTGGGGAATGATGCAAGTCTCCTCTCATCCGGAGAGGTTGATTCAGGAGAAAAATTCAGCCCCTCCCAAAGCACTTCCTGGTTCGGGTGAGAGGAGTTCAAAGAAGCGGTCTCCAGGCGGTGACTCGTCTTCCTCGAGTACGTTGAACTAATTCAAACAACAATCAATTGATGTTCAGCTTAAATGATAAGCTAACTCTTTTGTGCAACATGAATTAAGAGAGCAAAGCCTTCTCCTACAAGTTCGTCTTCACAAAGATTCCGCCTAAAGAAGAAGTTGCCACACGGGTCTGTCCCCTCAGCACCGCCATGAGTCATGGCTAAATGCCCTATTCTCGATAAAGTATCCTTTGGGAATGTACCAGGTATTAAGCCCTCACTCGTTTTGTTTCGTGATGGGAGAATTCAGGGATAACACCAATTCCTTTGATGAAGATGTTGCAGGTGTTTCTTCTTTTGTCGGTGAGGATGTTCCCGATGACACCCCCATTGCTTCTTGGCTACGCGAACATGGTCACCCTGGACAATCAGCCAGGGTGGAGGTGTAATATTCCATATTTTTCTACTTGTAAATGTAAATGGAGTTGTACTTAAGGTGTGAATGTATAATGAAAAAGGGAAATTCATGAGATAGTAAGATTGAGTCCGAAATGGTGAATGGACGGTTTGAATGCGTAAGAATGGAATGATGTGAACGATACTCACGAATGATGTCCAATACCTAAGGACCCTTCCATGAGCAACATGGACAGCCTCCTAAGTGAGGGATTAATGTTCGAAAGTATATGGGCGAACGATGGGTTGACATTTTCGTTGTCGTGACGATAAGCATGGAGTTGTTGCGGTTAAGACGTACATAACGTTATGGTTGAGTGCCGAATCTATTATGACAAGAAATTCAATGATTGTTCAGCCCCAAATGTGGATGAAAAGTGAATAATATGAAGCGGAGAAAGGGTGGTTCATGTGCGCGAAAGGGCTGTCCAAATACTCGACGATGCCGCTCGTGGACAGCCCACTTTCGTACGGATTAATGGCTGAAATTTGGCCGCAAATCTTATAAGTTTAGAAGCACGACTAAGCTGGTTAAATAAGACAAAATAGTGATTAAGGAGATGGATTAATTAAGGTTAATAAAGCTGAATTATTAGCGCTAATTAAACGTGGTTAATTAGTGCTAATCGAACCCAAGGCTTCTTCCACAAGCCATGGGATGGAAAAAGGAGGGGGACAGATCTGAAAAACGTCCTTAGCTAAAGGAGGAAGAAGAAGAAGAAGAAAAAGGAGAAAAAGAAGAAAAAGAAGAGAAATAAGGAGGGGGCTGGCTCGGTGGTGAAGGAAGGAGCAAAACGGAAGGGCTACCATCGAGGAAGAGAATGGGAAGACCACTTCGAGGAGAGGCTCTTCGGAGAAGGAAAGAATTGGAGCGGTTTTGCTCCGAAGACGAAACAAGGTACGGTGCTCGATTCCCTTCGTTTTTCTTCTCGCGGAACGGCCATAGAATTTGTTTGCCTTGAGTTTTCCCTGCTGTAAATGTGTTGTTTGGTGAGGGAAAGGGGCTGGCCAAGTCCTTGGAACGGTAGGAGATGGCACCCCGGATCCTCGGTTGTGCGACGGATGAGCGGATTCATACCTCGTGTGGGCTGGCCGATGATTTGCGGTTGAGTGTTGTGTCGGATGGCAATCGTGTGGGGGCTGGCCATACGGGAACTCATCCTTATGCATGTGTTTGGGATTGTGTTAACTTATGGAAGTATGCTCATGGTGATTATGGGCTGGTCGGAAAATGAAAGTCTCGGTTTGTACGTGTATGTTAGGCTAAAAAAAAAATGGTTTGTTTTGCAGGTGTTTGTGCGGGTTCGTGGCTGCCCATTCGGAGTGTATACCTTGGCGTATGAATGAGGCCCGGGAATAAGGCAAATGGGGATGGACGGGTTGGTCCATCGGTATTGAGAAAAGGAAAGGTTGGAACTCCGAATGAGATGGTTGTGGACAAGTACGAACACTCGTGAATTTAAACATACGAATATTGAACAATGTTATTAAATGAGCATGAGCTGTAAAGGGGACTTGTTATGTTCATTCATAGCTGGTCCGGAGTTGATACTCCTTGATGAGAGGAGGGTTTATTAAGTGCGGAAGGCACGGGTAAATGAAAGTGATCGAATGACCCACGTATCGTGGGCGGAATGGAAGTTTACAACGGTACATTGACACGCCCATGGGGCTACCTTATGAGGCGAATATGAGAAGGGTTTGGTCAGGAGAAATCTACCCTCGAAATGGTGTATTGGACAGCCTTGTTGCTGGAAAAGTTTGGCGAAAAGCTAAGGCACGGAGGGAAGTACCGTGGTTTAACGCACCCGGATGGATTGATCCATGGTAGCGGAATGTTGCGTGGTTGAAAGTATATGAACATGAGACTCATATTGGGCATGCGTTGGCTGAAAGTGTGACGTTCTCGGATGTCGTTGGAAGCAATTTAGTTGCGATCCTTGATGAATTGGAAACACAACGATGTATGTAGGAATTTTAAGATGAAGTCTCAATTTTGAGATAAATCAAAGGATGTCAAGGGCAATTGGTTAAGTGAACTTGAGCAGCCGTACTTAGTCATTTGACTAACGTCATTGCATGTTTTTGACAGGTCATAGAGTGATCTATGTATACTTATTTCCATGTTCGATAAAAAGCTTCCGTTGTGTAAATATTTACATTCATTTGTAACCGAATAATGTAATACCTTCCAACTATTAATGAAATGATCGATGAATTTTATTTAGGAGTCCGTAGGTCCTTTCATGTGGTATCAGAGCTTGGGTTAAGCTCGGAGTGATAAGGATGTGTTTTCGGAGGAAAATGGGTTGGTTTTTGGTTCGAACATGGGGTTATTTGCATATATACGCGAATGACTTATTCAAAAGTGTGTTGTGAAGGTTTGGTTGAATGTTTTGAATGAAAAGAGTGATCGAAATGTGGTTTGTTTTTCCGAATTGTTTGTGGATGTTGAGATACGGAAATGGAAAGGAATTGGGCGTGTGACGAACGCCGGGGCCGGAAAGGCCGGGAAACTTTGTGATGGGAATGTGTAGTTAGAACATGCTATTGTTCGGGATACTTGGACATTATGAAGGTGGGCTGTGGCTGCCTTGATTGTGTTGGATGACGACTGAAATTGTGCGGCCGAATATATATTTGAGATGTATGAATTATGACATAATATGGGGCTGATTTTGCTCGGTAAAAGAAGTGCGTGGCTGCGGGTATCATGGCTCAATAAATCCATGTTTTGGCTGTCCAAAGGTGTGGTTTGAGAATAATTTCTCCATGAGGAACGGATTGGGCAAGTATGGTGCATGAAATGGCCGAAACTGTTTATATTGTGATGTTGTGCCGATGAATGGTCTTAAGGTTAAACATGTGTAGATGGAATGTTTTGAGCATCATGAATGGTGCTTTATTGTGGCTGAAAATGTGTGCCACGGATAGATTTTGTTGTGGTAGCCGTGCTCTTGAGTATATGATGAATATAATGCCCTTATGATTCAAGATTGAGGTTGAGCACGACTAATCAATCGTTTATTGTTTGACAGTGAAATGGCCGAGGAAAGTACAAGGTTGGGGGTTCATACTTCCCCGGAAAAGGATGATGAGATTCCACGGAAGAGGAAGGTGACGCTTATTGGACAATTTCAAAAGCTTAAGCCGCCAAAGTTCAAGGGAGATGAGGGACCCGAGGTGGCGGAAGATTTCATAAGCGAACTTGAGAAGATTTTCAATGTTCTTGGATGTATTTCCGAGGAGAAGTTGCTGATGGTTGAGTATTCTCTCCAAAGGGGTGCGGAGGCATGGTGGAAAGCGAGCAAGGATAGCGTTGGAATCATTTACACCGGAGATGTGTGGACGGTGTTCAAGAAAGCTTTTCTTGGGAAGTACTTCCCTTTTTCTTATCGTGAAGATAAGGCACTTGAGTTTGCTAACTTGAAGCAAGGGATGATGACTGTGGATGAGTATGAAGGGAAGTTTGCCGCTTTATCCCGTTATGGACCGAATATGGAAGCGGAGAGTAAGGCGAGAAAATTCGAGTTGGGGTTAGATCCGGAGATCCGATTACAAGTAGCCCCACTTATGCTCACATCTTATGAAGAAATTTACCGTCGAGCGCAAAACACAGAAAAGGCATTGATGGCGGTAAAAGCCAAGGGAGAAGCGGAGAGTTCGAAGAGGATGATGGGGAGCAGGCTACACATTCGAAAGAAATTCAGGCCGGGGAGTTCATTTTCAGCCCAACGATCATTTGTGGGACGTCCTCCTCGTGCCCCTACACCTGTAAGAAGCTTCATCCGCGGGGATAGTCAAGGATCTCAGTCGAGTGGACCGCCCCTTTGTCGCCGGTGCAACAAACACCACTTTGGGTTTGGGTGTGCGACAAATGAGATGGTATGCTACCGGTGCGGGCGACCTGGTCATATAAGGAGAAATTGTCCTCAAGGAGTGGGATTCACAGGGACCAATGTGGCGGGATCGAGCGCACCGAGGCCGAGTGGAAGTATGAGATTCGCACCTACTGTGTCCATGTCAAGGGGATCCGTGAGTGGACCTTCGGATACAAGAAGGCTGAATGTTGCCACCGAGGCGAATGCGACTGCATCCCGCGGAGTGATTTCAGGTACGGTTCGAATCCAAGGTATTTTGGTGCATGCTTTGTAAAGAAGAAGAAGAAGAAGAAGACAAAAAGTCTTTCTGTAGAAAAGAGGAAGATGAAAGGTTTGTTCTTGCAAGGGATAAAATATTTTGTCTTCTGAAAAAAGCAACGTTAGAAGTGCTCAGGGGGCAGAAGTCCCCTCAGCAAAAAATGGGGGCTTATGTTGACACGATAGTTTATTTTAGGCCTACTATTTCTAACAAAGCCCACAATAGACGCTAAGCCCATAACAGAGCTAGACACACCAGGCCTGCATCTGTAGTCTCCACAGACTATTTGGCTGAGTAGTAACCCTGTAATCAGGGGAAGTCTACAAGCCTGCGCCTGCATAGGACACACGTCAAACGGAACGGTTTAATAGCCCCGAGATAAATGGAGCGTACAACCCACGTCTGAACTGATGCACGTCTTAAAAGACAATTAATTAAACCCGAAGTCAGAGGAGTCTACGACCCACGTCTACATGAGTGGAAGTCAGTTTGTTGGCTCTGAGATTCTTGGGGGTGGTTGAGTCTGGAAGATCTTCAGAAGGTCGTAACAGACTGGGTATAAAAGGGGGAGATCTCCCTCAGAGAAAAATCACGAACAAATCAGCCAACAGATGCTTATCTTGCTCGTCACCCCTTAGTTGTTAGTTGTTAGGATTCCCCGACCTAGGCGAAACTCTTAAAGTTTCATTAGTCTTCACTTCCACCATCAGAGTGAGCAACCGTAGCTCTGGTAACAAATCCCCGCCTTCGACTCCAACGCCAGGACGAGCCACCGTACTCCTGGTACACATCTCCACCTTCGACTCCAACGTCAGGACGAGCTATTGTAGTCCCGGTACACTTCTCCGCCTTCGACACCGCCACCAGGGTGAGCCACCCTAGCCTTGGTATCCACATCCGCCTCTACATTCGACCACATTCCGTCCACCAAGCCCAGCAACCGAGTTGTGCCAGCCGAGGAGTGCAAGTCTACGGCACTCTGTCATCAAGTCTACTACGACGCTACCCAGATTCTCAAGTCCGGAGTGCCCAGCGTCAAGTCCGCGACATCCTTCACCGCCTAGACTTGCTGGATTATAGTTTCCAGCGTCAAGTCTACGACCCCGCTCCGAGTCTACGGAGCACAGTAGCCAGTCTACGTCCTTACTACCGTCCTTGTTTTTATTTTTATGGCTGTAAGCATTCTTTACTTACTGTAAAACTGTTTACATTCGATCTATTCATTCAATTACCTATTGGGACCACATCTATAATCCTTGTGAGTCTTATTGCCAAATATTTCCGACGTGATTCGTTTTCGACGCGAACAACATCTTATGGGCATCTTACGCTACGTGATCTTTTTGGGGTCTTTGAGTTTGTATTTTTCCATGCATTTGCATAGAGAGATTGCTCTTTGCACCCAGGGTGTATTTGCTTTGAAAAGGGACATGATAGCTCGATCATTTCTGGTCTCAAGTTCCTTTGGCAATGGCAGTTCTGAATTTGCAACCACTTTTGTAAACTACAGATCAATAAGCGAATCTGTTCAGACATCAGTTGAGATGACAGTCGACAGTGGAATGTCTGGAAAATGCCAGGCTGGAGTACTTTCCCACCAAGGCTGCAAACAAAACCATGGTGATAGTTTGCTGTCGCTTTCTCTCGCTACTGGAGACATGACACAAAAGACTTCATAATATGGAATTTCCTCATCGGCCTCCAATTCCGTCGCGTAATTGTTTAGAAACATAAATTCTGATAATAGATCTCGATGTTATCGGTGGATCGACGGTCCAAAATGCATGCCTAAAGTACGAGAAGCAAAGTAAGGAAGTAGTTGTAGAAATACACTAGGCGAAGGCTTGCGGGCGAAGCAGAAACCAAGCGACGGGGCTACCAGGCGACAGAGGGTCAATGAGGAAATCGAGCGACAGTCAACTGAACGAACGGAGAAACTCTGCAGCGAAGGCCAGTGGGCTATCTGGTCGATCAATAGCTATTATGGGTAGATTCAGGGCGGTCTCAAGACTTAGAAGGAAATCGTTGCCAAAATTGTTTAAATGGAAAGAAGATATTCCATCAAGACTGTCAACAAGGACACGTAATATATGTACAATATTTCATTACCGTACATACGTAGGTCTAGCTTAGTATAAATAGTTACTCTCAGGCATTGTACACACCCCTTTCTACAGACGGACATATTGTCTTTTTTTTTTTATCTTCAAAGCATTCCAGCGTTCAAGCGTCCTGTGCTCCTGCGTTCTTGCTCCTTCCGAAGGCATCGTTGATGAGATCCGTATGTGCTTCTACTTAAGGGTGTTTGTCCGCTGCTTTCTTATCTCTTTCTTCATTCATACGGCGACCACACAACGAACCTCCAAGTACCAGTTGCTAGTAGTGCCAGAGATTTTCGACGTGTTTGGATCTGACTTATCCGCAGTCACTTCCGGAGCGAACACACCTTTGGCGACCACAGTGGGAGACTAGGCCAATAATGCCGAGAACCCGTGGTGGTTCTGATTCAAACTACCTTGGAGACAATCTCTTCGATGGGGGAAATGGTAATAATGGAAACAACTCGGACCCAGCCATTGTTGGAGAGTTATCGGCCATTATGAGTACTCTCCAACTCTTAATGGAGAGGGTCGGTGCTATCGATCAATAGCACGACGCCTTCAAGGAAGGAATTGATTCCAAGATGGAGGCTGTCTTTCAAAACTTGGAAACTATATCCGGGATACCAGTGAGCAGCCCTGGTAATAGAAAAAGTGAATCGACTACCAAACATCAACCTGATTACGATGCCCCTGAGGGAAAGAAAAAGGTTGACATGGAGGATGTCCTTATCATTTCTATAGGTCCTAGGAGGTTTGTGCACAATAATCCGCCACTTGTGATAAACGAGGATGACGACTGTGTAACAGGACCATCAGATGGCATATCAACCCCCGTTTCATAGGAGGGAAGATTTTAATAGGCCGGTGGAGAACGAATTTGTCCGTCCTAGTGAAGACCATCGACACTCTGAATACGCTCCCCAACCCATATGCGGGAGGGGAGTAGCAATGCAAGAGGCGATGGCACCACTGCATCTCATGCCCGAAATAAGGGACTACGTAACTCGATTAGATGAGCAAGCAATCCTTGTGGTGGACGATATAAACGAGGTTCAACTCTATCGGGCTCCTTCCCCTGAAAATATCGATCGGTATTACCCTTTTCCAAGGGGGTATCGTGTTCCTGAATTCGCTGGTTTTTCGGGAGAAGAAGGCATTTCGCCTGTGGAACGTGTCGCCCGCTTCACTCATCAGACTGGAAAAGCTGCCATTAGTGGGTCTTGGAAGCTTCATCTATTTCCTAGTTCTCTCACAGGAGCGGCCTTTACGTGATATGTGAATCTTCCTCCGAACTCGATAAGGATCTGGGAAGACATGCAAGTGCAGTTCACTCTGGCATTCGCTCAAACCGATCCAGCGGTAACCCTGCAAGACCTCACCTATATAAAACAATAGCCTGGTGAACTCATGGCAGTCTTCCTGAATAGACTTCAGAAAGCACGGCCGAGATGCAAAACTTCTGCATCCGAAGTTGAACTTATAGCCATCGCCCAAGATTCACTCCTTCTTCGACTTCGAAAAAAGTTAGAAGTAGAGGTGTTCAGGGACTAGAATGAATTGGCCAGAATGGCTATCTGATACGAGAATCTCCTAAGAGATAAAACTCAGGTGAAAGGGAGTTTGATTTCGGGGCCCTTGATGACATATCAAGCGGAACCAATTTTAGATGTCGATGTCGCGGAATATATAAAGGGACAGCAATTAACTTGCGATGAATTGACTAAGAAAAACTTCTGGGCCAAAGCCTCACCAAAAACTCAAGAAGAAAGGAAGTACTCTTTCGACGAGGCAAAATCCGATGAGATTTTTGAATTCATGTTTCAAAACGGGCGAATCCGATTGAAATCAGGCCATCAAATTCCTCTTACTGACAGAGAGAAATCGAGAAACTTCTGTAAGTGGCATGGCTCGTTCCCCACACCACTAGGGACCGCATCACTTTCAGAAACTTGGGGCAAGACCTAATAGAGTATAAGGAATTGCGCTATCTCGTCTTCCTCCTTCCGAACTCTCTTTAAGTACCCTTGCGAGCTCTCTGAAAATCCTCACTTTTTGCTTCAATGGTGTCTCTTCTTTTCATTGGGTTTCACTCCCAAGCCTTGCTCCTCAGTATAGTTCTTCTTACTGTAGCATAGAAACCTTCATATCCTTCTGTCAAGAGAACTTTATGGATCTCTTGAAGATAAGCGGTTTCTTTTGTTCCATCCTTGCCGAGAGACCAATGGCGGAGCAGAAGTTCTCCTCTTGTCTCGAGGAGTGGAGGCACGAGGCTGGTGATTCCCTATGTACCATGCATCTATGGCCCCACTTAGCGTTCACAAGTAACCAGGCATCCCTCAACACTGACACAGTTGAGTTTTACGAAGCGTGTACACCGGAGCCTTACTGCCTGTTTAAAGACAAACGGCTATACGTCCCTATGACCAGGAGTGTCCGTCTTGCTAGGAGTTTCTCAGAGGTATACACCACGACTGGTTCTCCCATCCTGCCATTCGCCCCATCCTTTGGCAAAGAAGGATCTTCCAACTGTTCGCGTCGAAAACGGATCACGTCGGAAATATTTGGCAATAAGACTCACGGGGATTGTAGATGTGGTCGCCAGTAGGTAATTGAATAAAATAGATCGAATGTAAACAGTTTTACAGTAAGTAAAGAATGCTTACAGCCATAAAAATAAACAAGGACGGTAGTAAGGACGTAGACTGGCTACTGTGCTCCGTAGACTCGGAGCGGAGTCGTAGACTTGACGCTGAAAACTATAATCCTGCAGGTCTGGGCGGTGAAGGATGTCGCGGACTTGACGCTGGGCACTCCGGACTTAAGAATCTGGGCAGCGTCGTCGTAAACTTGATGACAGAGTGTCGTAGACTTGCGCTCCTCGGCTGGCACAACTCGGTTGCTGGGCTTGGTGGACGGAATGTGGTCGAATATAAAGGCGGATGTGGATACCAAGGCTACGGTGGCTCACCCAGGTGGCCGTGTCGAACGCGGAGAAGTGTACCGGGACTACGGTGACTCGTCCTGGCGTTGGAGTCGAAGGCGGAGATGTGTACCGGGAGTACGGTAGCTCGTCCTGGCGTTGGAGTCGAAGGCGGGGATTTGTTACCAGAGCTACGGTTGCTCACTCTGATGTTGGAAGTGAAGACCAATGAAATTTTAAGAGTTTCGCCCAGGTCGGGGAATCCTAACAACTAACAACTAAGGGGTGACGAGCAAGATAAGCTTCTGTTGGCTAATTTGTTCGTGATTTTTCTCTGAGGGAGATCTCCCCCTTTTATACCCAGTCTGTTATGACCTTCTGAAGATCTTCCAGACTCAACCATCCCCAAGAATCTCGGAGCCAACAAACTGACTTCTACTCATGTAGAGGTGGGTCGTAGACTCTTCTGACTTCGGGTTTAATTAATTGTCTTTTAAGACGTGCATCAGTTCAGACGTGGGTTGTACGCTCCATTTATCTCGAGGCTATTAAACCGTTCCGTTTGACGTGTGTCCTATGCAGACGCAGGCTTGTAGACTTCCCTTGATTACAGGGTTACTACTCAGCCAAATAGTCTATGTAGACTACAGATGCAGGCTTGGTGTGTCTAGCTCTGTTATGGGCTTAGCGTCTATTGTGGGCTTTGTCATAAATAGTAGGCCTAAAATAAACTATCGTGTCAACATAAGCCCCCCTTTTTTGCTGAGGGGACTTCTGTCGCCTAAGTACTTCTAACGTTGCTTTTTTCAGATGACAAAATATTTTATCCCCTGCAAGAAGAAACCTTTCATCTTCCTATTTTCTGCAGAAAGACTTTTTGTCTTCTTCTTCTTATTTTTCCCAAAAAAAAAGAAAACCTATCGTCTTCATCCTTCCGAACTCTTTTTAAATACCTTTGCGAGCTCTCTGAAAATTCTCACTTTTTGCTTCAATGGTGTCTCTTCTTTTCATTGGGTTTTACTCCCAAGCCTTGTTCCTCAGTATAGTTCTTCTTACTGTACCATAGAAACCTTCATATCCTTCTGTCAAGAGAACTTTATGGATCTCTTGAAGATAAGTGGTTTCTTTTGTTCCTTCCTCGCCGAGAGACCAATGGCGCAGAAAAAGTTATCCGCTTGGCTCGAGGAGTGGAGGCACGAGGCTGGTGATTCCCTGTGTTCCATGCATCTATGGCCCCACTTAGCGTTCACAAGTAACCAAGCATCCTTCAACACTGACACAGTTGAGTGTTACGAAGCCTGTACGCCGGAGCCTTACTGCCTGTTTAAAGACAATCGGCTATACGTCCCTACGACCGGGCATGTCCGTCTTGCTAGGAGTTTCTCAGAGGTATACCCCACGACTGGTTCTCCCTTCCTGCCATTCGCCCCATCCTTTGGCAAAGAAGGATCTTCCAACTGTTCGCGTCGAAAACGGATCACGTCGGAAATATTTGGCAATAAGACTCACAGGGATTGTAGATGTGGTCGCCAGTAGGTAATTGAATGTAATAGATCGAATGTAAACAGTTTTACAGTAAGTAAAGAATGCTTACAGCCATAAAAATAAAAACAAGGATGGTAGTAAGGACGTAGACTGGCTACTGTGCTCCATAGACTCGGAGCGGGGTCGTAGACTTGACGCTGGAAACTATAATCTAGCAGGTCTAGGCGGTGAAGGATGTCGCAGACTTGACACAGGGCACTTCGGACTTGAGAATCTGGGCAGCGTCGTAGTAGACTTGATGACAAGGTGCCGTAGACTTGCACTCCTCGGCTGGCACAACTCGGTTGCTGGGCTTGGTGGACGGAATGTGGTCGAATGTAGAGGCGGATGTGGATACCAAGGCTACGGTGACTCACCCTGGTGGCGGGTCGAAGGCGGAGAAGTGTACCGGGACTACGGTAGCTCGTCCTGGCGTTGGAGTCGAAGGCGGATATGTGTACCGGGAGTACGGTGGCTCGTCCTGGCGTTGGAGTCGAAGGCTGGGATTTGTTACCAGAGCTACGGTTGCTCACTCTAATGGTGGAAGTCAAGACTAATGAAACTTTAAGAGTTTCGCCCAGGTCGGGGAATCCTAACAACTAACAACTAAGGGATGACGAGCAAGATAAGCTTATGTTGGCTGATTTGTTTGTGATTTTTCTCTGAGGGAGATCTCTCCCTTTTATACCCAGTCTGTTACTACCTTCTGAAGATCTTCCAGACTCAACCATCCCCAAAAATCTCGGAGCCAACAAACTGACTTCAACTCGTGTAGACGTGGGTCGTAGACTCCTCTGACTTCGGGTTTAATTAATTGTCTTTTAAGACGTGCATCAGTTCAGACGTGGGTTGTACGCTCTATTTATCTCGGAGCTATTAAACCGTTCCCTTTGACGTGTGTCCTATGCAAGCGCAGGCTTGTAGACTTCCCCTGATTATAGGGTTACTACTCAGCCAAATATTCTGTGTAGACTACAGATGCAGGCCTGGAGTGTCTAGCTCTATTATGGGCTTAGCGTCTATTGTAGGCTTTGTCAGAAATAATAGGCCCAAAATAATCTATCGTGTCAACAGATGTATATCAGCTAGATTTTTGAGCACATAAAAGACTACTGAGAAAGGTTGCAGACATCTAAGAACATATTACCTTCACTTCTTCCCGTTTGACAATTCTTTCACGAAGGAGGCATAACTTCTCCAGTTTAACCTAATATCGGACATCTCCATGGTCAGAATTTTGTCGATGAAGGAGGAAATCACAAGCCATACAAGAAACCAGAAATATTATACGCTAACTAGGCAGGATTTGAGCCAACAAGAATCAAAACGGGTGGCCAGCTGTTTCCAGAGTAAAATAATCAGGGCCATAAAAATTTTACGCCCAATTCAGAAACATAAGCAAATAGTTGCACAAAATTCCAAAAACTCGATGCATATTCATCTGCACTTTTCCCCTTGTATAGACTACTCTTCATATAATTCATACCGAAATAAGAGTAAAGCTAGCTAATCAATCAGTGACCAATAATAGAAAATTAGTGAAACCATTGTGATCAACAACAGCAATACCAAGGTACTATTGTTCGTTTTGCTCACTGTTTCGCAAGTGTCATTCGACTGGGCTAGAGTCATGAATGGAAGTGCCGAAGTAAAATCGTGACGGACAAACAACAGCAATACCAAGGTACTATTGTTCGTTTTGCTCACTGTTTCGCAAGTGTCATTCGACTGGGCTAGAGTCATGAATGGAAGTGCCGAAGTAAAATCGTGACGGACAAATTTAATTCTAGTTTCAAATCATATTTTTTCTGTGAAACGCCTCCATCAAACTTATCAACTCGAGTGCACCAACATCAATTGTAAATTGGACTCAATGTGCTTATGAAACTGATAGAGAGGCGTACCAGCTCCACAAGTTTTCAACATCCAAAATTAGTTAGTCAAAGTAGATTTCCCTATATTATCTTTATAAAAGCTATCCTGTAAAGAGATTTAATGTTCTGTAACTGAGAAAACCACGCCCACTATCCCAAAATACCCACTGTTAAGGATGAGTTTGGCACTGATATTTTTATGATCCATGATTCCAAAATGATCAGCCACAACACATCACGACCTCCATCCAACCCAATTCATCCCAGACTTCCTTACAAAAGTCAGCACAGAGGAATCTCCACATGTCATTCGAAGTTCAGTCATCCCCATTCACTAGAAAACTGCAACATAATTTTTCATCTGGGTTTGCTTTTCTTAGTGAAAACAATGTGCATAGTATTTTAGATGAGATGAATGGAAAATTATACAATCACTCTATCACCCCAAGACATTTATTCGTTCATGGTATCAAATAAACCAGCGGTGAGTTAGAAAACTACAAAAACAGGTGTACCTATTTCAACACCAAACCATGTACAATTCCAATCCCAACTTATATTTATGCAGATTCCAGATAAATTTCAGGATGAAAGCATCAGAAATGGTACCAGTACAAGAATTCCAGAATAGCTGAGAAATTGGGATATGAAAGCACAATATCAAAAAGTAGCATCCATCTCGACACAGAAGGCATGAACCCAGCGCCCTACAACATATTTTCTAAAAGCGCCAATAGTACCTCCACCCAAAGTACATTCTGCAACATAAACAAGTTTCTATGTAAAACTCTTTGATGGTAATCCGGAACCGCGAAAATCTCCACATAATTCACAGTGTCATTGGCTCGTGGACTCTTTTAACACTATGATAACAATTAGAATAAATAGAGACCCGTTAATAAAGGACCTCTAGTTAGTGTTATGTGGACAATAATGACATTTCATACACAAAATGATGAACAAACAAGTTCAAAACTAGCAACTTGTGCAGTCATGGATCGGATTCATAAGAGTCTCCCGCCTCAAGCAAGTATCACATATTCTAGAATTATATTTAGAATTGTCAAAAGCCAAGTGTCTAAGATCAACATATCTCTTCGCTGATCCTTTTTCGCAAAACCAAGTTTAGATACCGTGTCCTTTGGGCTGTAGAATCAACATAGAGCCATATGCAACACTTCCACTTGTGCTATTGAACTTATGTTAATTCTACATGTGCATTAACAATGACATACGTTTGCAGGAAAAATGAAATGGATAATGTCCGAGATTAATACCATCAACCTCCTCCTCATTCAGCATTCCATTAGGCCCCTCTTTCCTCAATGAAGAAATCCAAGAGAAAGTTGGCCTGGACTTCTTTATGTTTTCGTTCCTCGCTTCTCTAAGTTCAAAAAGATACATATTTTTACAAGCAAGATATCCCAAATTTTATTATGTTTTGTATTGATTTAATGGGGGGGTAAATCCTTAGCAACCTTGGTGATCAATACCAATTTATCACGTAATAAAAAAACAAATCAAAAAAAGTCCAACACAAATTAAGCTTACACGGGCAATGGATCTCATCTAATACATACTGTAGACTCAAATCTGACAATAATTCAACCCAACTTTTCCAGACGTTACCTTCAGAGGCGAATCTCTTAAATATAAACTGAACAAATTATTTTCATTATTCTTATTTATGATAATCATGACCAATGGAACTCGTAACCATTTTTATTTAATCTATTCAAATTTGCATTTCCCACATTCTACGAAAGGGAACTCATACACAAAACCGACATAAAGAAACAAGAAATTATAGAAACAAAAAAAAAATTGAGAAAAAGAAAACACACTTCCACACTTTTACTTTAACTACCTAGCCTGTCATCACATGAATCAAAAGTAAATAACCAAGAAAAGAACCTACACAACAGCACAAACCTTTGGGTCAGGATGCACATTTGTGAATATATTTGACTCGAGAGAATATGAGGGGAGCTTCAATTGACTGTTCTCATCAGCTCCTTACCAATAGTTTCAGTTTTACGTACGCAACAAAAATATTTTCCGTTTCTCAATAAAAAGGAACAATTGATTATATATGTTCACCCAAATTCAAGCCCAACAGGCGATGTTAAGGCGCTAAATTGCTGTAAAAGGGTATAATTTTTTAGTAACTTTGAATATAAATAATCTAAAAGTTTGAAATTTTGAATATAAATAATTTAAAAACCATTATTTCAAATAACATAAGGAGGCACGTTACTGGGTAAAGGAGTATCGGTCTGATAAATGGGAGATGAAATGTTGTTACGTATTTCCCATTGGCCAACTCCCGCCACGTGGCACCGGAGCTAGGAAGAATAGTGAGGAGCAAGGTTGTCAAAATCGAGATCCCACGATCGTAACTCGCAGAATCGTAAGTGAAATCGAAAGAGTTTACAAAATACTAATTTGAACACACAAAATTATAATTTGACACATTTATGTATGCGTAATACTTACATTACGAAAATCCAAATATATTGTTATCAAAATATGACTCGTAGTAAAGATTTGATTTGATTTACGTCGATTTTAACAAAATTGTGCAAAAATAAAAAATTTATTAATTATTTTAGTAAAAAATCCAGCAATTTTTTACATAAAAAATTACTAAAAAAATTGAGTATGAATTTATTTGAGATGAATTTATTTGAAATGAATTTACGCTGTTTTCAAAAATTTATTTTAAAAAAAATTTCAAAAACTCATCATACAAAATTTATTTTATTTGAGATGAATTTTTCGTATGAGTAAATTTACGCTGTTGAATAATTCCTTCTCATACTCTCTTTTTTTTAATAAAGTTTTACATATACTAAATTTGTAGTCGAATATTTTACTTTACTATAGTGTTTTAGTAAAATAGATTTGTAATAATAATAAAAGACTAAAATCACCAGCGTGTTTCTTCTGGAGGATGCCAAGAAAGAGTAGAGCGCAAGAGGGATTGGATTGAAGGGAGAAATAGATGAGACATGGATTCTGTTCTCTTCTACCAATCCACTCGACTCCTCCTCCTCCTTCCCTCTCCTTCCCCATTAACCGGCAGCTGCCCCCTCTCTCCTGTCACCGAGGAAATGGGTTTTGGCGACGCGGAGACAACCTTGCTGAGGAGGAGGGTCGGGGACGCGAGGGAGTGTTTTCTACCACTTCAATTCACTTCACTCTAAGTTCTTTCAGTGACAAGCAATAGGCGGACAAAGCGCAAATGAGATTTAGGGTTTTGTTAAAAAAATTGAGGATGATTGAAAAGGGAGGGAGAAGATTTGAGTTTGAATTGGAAAAATGAGAGTTGTCATAAATGTAGAAAGTAGAATCGTAAAAAGGATTTCGCTCCCACGATTCCACCTCCGATCTTACGATCTCAGGCGATTTCACCGTGAAACAATTTTTATTTCTTAAACTCGCGATTTTAACAAACTATGGTGAGGACGAGAAGGAACCTTGGCCTTGCTGCATTTTCCTCCTTTCTTGTCGGGACAGCTCTGCTCCTCATCGCTGCCGCCTTCCCACCGCATGGGAACGACGCAACGTCACCTTCCGGCCACCACCACCGCCACATGCCTCCCTTCTTCCGTTCTAACAACAGCCCCAAGCCCATCATGAACCCCTCTAAGCCTAAGCCCCGCCCAACCCCTAATACCTCCTCCTCCCCCCCAGCAGCCGCCGCGGCAACCGACCCCGGCTCGACCGTCGCAACGCCGCCAAGCACTTCGATTACGACGCCTCCTCTTCCACCTCCGTCCTCGACGACTCCAACTCCACAAACGACTCCTTCCGCCACACCAGGTCTCTCGACATCGACATTCGAACACCAGACCAGCTTCCGCGTCGAAGGCTCCGCGGCGAGATCGAGTCCATCTTCCAGAACCTAGGGCTCTCAGGGATCGAGGCCTTTTCCATCCCCGTCGATACCTGGGAGTCACGAAAGATACGATCGGTCTCCGACGTCCTCCCCCACTCACAGCTCGCCTGGGAGGATAGCTTCAGGGATACGGACGTGATCGAGGAAAAGAAGGAAAGGGTACGTGAAGAAGTGGTTGCGAGGGATGAGTTGGTAGGAGCTAGGGTTTTGACCGTGTTGACTGAGGGGCGAGGCGGTCAACTGATGGAGAGATCGAGTGGAGGTGATGTTGTGGAGCTGAGAAGTAGGGCGAGGGATGAGTTATGTAGCGGCATGAATGGGAGCAGGCCTCCTATTTTGCGGCCGCCACCGTCAATGCGGCTGCCTGCGATTGATAACACGCTTTCCACATGGGATTTGCTACGGGGTTTTGTACCAGATGAGAATGGAGACCTAGACAGACATGATGATGCGCGATTTGCACCTTTGTCGGATGAAGAAGAGGAGATTGGAAGTAAGGTGGAGAGGATAATGGCCGAGCGGGAGCAGGATGGAGGGATAAGAGTTGGGGAGACACGAGTGCTGTCGCCGTCATGTTCCTCCTCTATTTCGAGTGGCTATGATTCTTCAAGTAGCCCTTATAATGTTTCCCCACATATGAAGATAATTACTTATTGGGAGAAGGGGCAGCTTCTGGGACGTGGTTCGTTTGGATCTGTCTAGAAGGGATTGCAGAGTAAGCTGTTCTCTGCTGTTTGTGCTTAGTTAAGTAATAATAAGTTGGGGAAGGAGGACATTTAGATCAATGTTCTGTAGTTGAGGCACTGTCTTGTGATTCACATCATCAATCAATCGAATGCATGATTTTGCACAACAGTCCTCAACAGTGGGGCAGGGGCTTGGGGGAGGGACAATGTAAATGTATCCAACCCTACCCCTTTGCAAAGAAAGGAGGATAATCCAAAGCTTACGTCGTGATTTGTCTATTTCATGTGATGAAAGATATGATTTTCCTTTGGCTATCGTGTTTTGCTTTACATATGAGCTGTCCGTGCATGTGTTGGTGATGAAGTTCATCGAGGTACATCAGTATGATTATGCTGGACCCGGGTCAATTAATTTTGTGGAATGTTTCGTGATTCAATCAGAGTGTTGTTTACACTTCTCTTAGTTTTAGGTTTCATACCCTCTCAAAGCTCTGGCGAGAAAACAAAAATGTGCTTGTACCTTGTGTTAAGGGCATATCCTTTTCTTTAGGTACTCTGTTATACTTCGTCATTTTGTTGTGCTGGTCAAAGGATTTATTCATGCAATGTGAAGTGATTGTCTTTATTCTACTGGAAAGTAAAACAGATTCATATATGCATATCTAGAATATTTTTCTCTTGATCATGTTCGTCAAACTTTGTCTTTATTGAGAAGTAAGTTGTATTATAGAAGTGGCTCACACGTACTTCACTTTCCTGCAGTGGTGGATTCTTTTTTGCCGTCAAAGAAGTATCATTACATTATCAAGGATCTAAAGAAAGTATTTTACAACTTGAGCAGGTGAGGATTTTTAGGTACTCTTCTGCTTCTGTTTCTTAGTCCCATGCTCTTGAGATTTGTTTTCCTCATGTCATGGAATGTATTTTGCAGGAAATTTCTCTCTTGAGTCAGTTTGAACATGAGAACATTGTTCGGTATTATGGAACTGAAAGGGTACCTTTGTTCTTTCTAAGACTATATTGTTGTCTCAATCCTTTATTTCTTAAGAGCAGATATGTGACTCATCATCTTGTCTGGTTATGGAAAATGATTAATTGTGTTTTTTGTTTTTGAATTTGAATGCCAAAGTTTCATCTTCTTCATCCTTTCATAGAGATCCGTCGATGAATTATGGAGTCCTTTCTGATATTTCTAATTGATTATTAACTTTTTTTTGTCATAGCTACGAGTGATCAATTATGAGATTTGAAAAAAAAAATTGTAAGATCATTAGTTGAGCTTTTAGATGTACTCATGTCCTCCTAGCCACGTGATGCATACGATGTGACTTTTTATTTTGCCCCTTTTTTGTGATTCATGTAAGATCGACCAACCTGTCACTGTGATTTTTGTGGACTCGTTTAACTGACTTATCTTAATTGCTTTCTTATAGGATGAATCAAACCTCTATATTTTCCTTGAGCTAGTTACCAAAGGTTCCCTGTTAAATCTCTATCACACTTATCACCTTCGAGATTCCCAAGTCTCTGCATACACGAGACAGATTCTTAATGGTTTGAAATATCTTCACGACCGCGATGTTGTGCACGGGTAGGAGGAGACACATGCTTGCTGATAACCTTTGGTCTTTGTCATTTGCAATGTGTTTTGAGATTATGCTATTGAAAGCATATTCTTTCCTTGAGAAGTTAAACTTTGTTTCTCCGCGAACTCCAACTAATGCATGAAATCTCTCTCCCTGAGCCAAACAATCTATAGATCCGGATGAAACTTAATAACCCGCATTGCTTCTGTACTCCATTCATACTGGATTTGTTCTTTACTGTGCTCTTCTGGGTACTACCCAGGGGCTTTACAGGCTAACAGATCACAAGTTAAAGTATATTAGAAAAAATGGAAATCCCTGTAGTAGCTGTCCGGTTTAATTGCTCGATAAAAATGAAGAGTTCATATCCTTGAAGCTGAACCAATTGAAAAGATGCGTCTGTTTCATACAAGCCAAAAGTTTAAGGGGATAGATTCACGAAAGAGATGTGACACAAGAACGGGGAGCTGTGTTATCTATAAAAAATGAATGTTAACTTCTATTGCCTTTGGACCTTCTACTCTGTCATTCACCGTCCTGAGCTATTGATAAACCTTTATGTCTACTTGATAGTACACTCTGATGCTCTTGCCCGATGATCTGTCATGAGAAATTGGAATCAGATTGCATCCAGTACTATGAAAATATTACTGTCTAATGCGTTTTGACAAAAGATGTATCAATTGTGCAGTCATTGTTAACTTCTTTCTTGAATTGTAAAATGTGTTGTTTATCTTCTATATTTTCACACCATAATTATTTTCTTAAGGGACATAAAATGTGCAAATATTTTGGTGGATGCTAGTGGATCAGTGAAACTCGCAGATTTTGGTTTGGCCAAGGTATAATGAAGGATCATTTCAAGATTACCAGCTAATGGCCTTTAATGTTTGTGTACATTTTTTCACGAATAACTGTCAATTTCACATCCTATATTTTGTTTCTCAGGCAACCAGACTCAATGATGTGAAATCATGCAAAGGCACTGCATTTTGGATGGCACCTGAGGTTTGCCTTCTCCTTTCCCATTAATTTTTTCAATGTTCTTTCAGATTTTCCTACAATGATACTGTTGAGTTTTATAATCGGGAATTTGGCCCAATTCACCTCAACTTGCAAGCTTGGAACTAAAGTACTGATCATTAGACCTTCACTTTCTTTTACTGAAAGTCTTAAGAAGCTACATTGTGTTTTCAGGTTGTGAGGGCGAAGAGCAATGGGTATGGCCTTCCAGCTGATATATGGAGCCTGGGCTGCACCGTCTTGGAGATGCTCACTGAGCAGCTTCCATATTACCCTTTGGAGCTTGTATGTTGTGTTATTGTGCCTACATTGATTGTGCCTTGACATGATATTTCTTTTATCTCCTTCGCCGGGATTTTCTACCTACATCATTTGCGTCAGGCCTTGGGGGAGTCCGATTTATTATTTGAATCGATCCATTGGAAGTCTCATTTATTTTGGGGTGGTTGTTCAAACAGGCACAGGCCGTGTTTCGGATTGGGAGGGGGGAGCCACCGCCGGTGTCGGATACCCTATCCCCGGATGCGAAGGACCTCATCATGAGATGCATCCGGGTGAATCCAGACGAGCGTCCCTCCGCTGCCGAGCTATTGGAACATCCCTTTGTGAAGCGGCCGCCGCCTGCACCGTCCGGGTCATCTTCTCCATATCCCGGGTATCTCACCTGGAGACAAGCCTCTCGAGACTCAGAGAGGTAAGTAATGGAGGCTCCTCTCGCTCATCAATCAGAATCTCACTGACCTGAAGAGAGGTCTATTGGAATTGGAGATGCAATCCCAGTGCTGGATGGAGCCATAAAAGTCGGGATCCTTTTCCTTATCTGGCACAATTATTCATCTACTGCAATTCAAAGGCGAAGGAATATCCTTGAAATAGCTCGAGGGGGTGGCTGCTTAATTCCGGGCGAAAATGGGGGATAAAGATGTGTATACAAAGGCTTCATCTACGTTAACATGTCGTCAATGCATCTGTTTGTTGGGAAAGTTGATGCACTTGGTCGTGTTTGAAAACTGTGGGAAAACTCGATGAGAAGGCCTTTCAATGCAATGTGATTTTATCGACACGTTTGGTACTGATGTTGCCCTTTCTTGTGACCTGGGATTCCAAATTTATCATTGAGGAGAGACATCTCACTAAAAAGGAAATGACACCGACTAAAAGTTCCACAACGGCAATTAGTAGTTGAAGGAAAAACTGAAACGAATTTTGTTGGTTGAGCGCAGTGAAATCAACGCGCGCTCAATCGACTGCATCCTGACCATAAATCTCGTAAGTTAATTTTCAATTTCACCTGCGATGCATAGAATTAGTTGTCCCATTTCCTTTCATTTGTGAAGAGAACAAGATATGAAATCTTGTTGTAGAAAGAGAGACTTAATGAATTACCCGGAAAGGGAAGCCCCTTTTCTCCCCGGCCGGCGGATCTACCCTTTCGTACCCCTGTTTCCATCGTGGCTGCCGCGTCCTGAACCTGCACATCCGACCGAACAACGACCAGGGCTTCCTTCTAGCCGTGAACCATCTCGGCCCCCACTGTTTAATAAAAACTGTTGTTTCTCGACGCATGGACCAAAAAAACATCCCTTGTCATATCAGGAAAACTCGTACCTTCTTCCGCTTGGGGATGCAATCCGCATAATTTCCCGGCTGTTCCAACGACGACGCCTCTCGCCTCCTCAGATCTCTCGAATACGCGAGGAGCTGCACTCGACGGTCGAAACACTCGCGGGCTCCGTTGTGCCTCCTCCTGGCGTCCCCACTGGAAATGTGTCTATTTGAAAGCGACGACGACTCGACATAAGCCGTGATCACGACCCCTCCATCGGTCCGTACCCGAAACCGATCCTTGGAAGGATTGGTTCGGTTGGGAATGGGATGAGACCGTTCTTGCATCGTCGGAGGTGGCGAATTGGAGTGGAGTGGTTAGAAGGGATGAGAATGAATGTTGTTATATGAGACGGAAAGTTCAATGGGCTGACGTTAAATTTCAACAAGAAGATCGCTTAATCACCCTTTTGTTTAATAGTTGTTGAGACATTTCCTCAATAGTTTACAGACATTAAAATATAACATCTCCACTCCAATTTCCTCAAAAAAAAAAAAAAAACACTCAAAAGATATGGAAAGATTTTTAAGGAGTTACTGAAGTATAATTATGACCTTTACAACATCTTTGACGTAATCATTTTGAAAAAGTCAAATGGTGGAAGCTAATGGGCCTACTATTGGTGGCCCACTATTCCTGTTTGAGCCCATGTCAATAAGAAGGGGAGACCCATTTAAATTTCCCTCAAACCTCTCATGTTTCCTTAGAAATGTGTATTCGTATATTTTCATTATTAATCCATCCAGCATGAAATTGAATCCTCATAGTAAAAGAAAGAAAGTAAAACTAGTGTTTGTCCCTATCTATGCTAATGTTTGAGTCCCAAGCTCCATTCTTTTTTACTTTCAGAGGTGATGATTTGTGCGTTACACAACTCGTCAATGAGGCACGATCGAGGGCGTCTAGACCACGTAAAGGCATCATTCTCATCTCGGTTGTTTCTGATTTGGGTTAACTGAGTATCATGGGTCAGAAGCCGCGGTCGTATCCATTCATGTGCACAGCATCATCCTCCCAAATGAATGCATTTTTGTTGGTTGGGGAGACGATGGAGTGAAAGAGTAGAAATCAAGCAGCCCCCCGATAGAATGTCAAAATCGGAAAAGAGTTATTATAAGAAGAAGAAGAAGAAGTTGATGGGAATGATGGGAGTGGCATTCATTTAAAATGGTTAGGAAGTTGTCGGCCTCCCATGAAACCTCCTGTCGGGGCTCCGACAACGACCCCCTCCCCCTCCTTGCCCATTTTCAAACCTAGTCCTGTCCCTCTTTTTGTACGAGCGAGACACCCCCGATTACCTAAAAATAATCATAATCAAATGTATACTTAGGAGTAGACAACTCAGTTTTTAGGACACGAACGTCGGGTGTTTAGTTTAAGAAGTGAGGTTGAACTGTGGGGTGGAAGGAAAAGGAGAGGACAGAATCCCTAGTTGGAGTAGAAGTAGGGATTCTGTTGGTGGTGGAGAGGTGGTTTTTAATAGGCTTTTGTTGGTGCTGGTGGTGGTGGTGATGATGATGATGATGGGTGGGAGGTGGTATTTTGGTGGTCTATAGAGAGACAAAAGAAGATGATGGGGGCAAACATAATTAGGGGGTGGGGGGGTACCCTCCCTTCTCCTTTTCACTGAGGAATTTGCAGTCCCTCCTTTGGTGTAAAATATTTCACCAGAAAATTAAAAGGAAAGGTGTTATTACAACTGGAGTCACATAAATTTACATGGAGAGAAAAGAAGCCAAAAACCAAAATGTCACTGACATGCATGCATGCAATTTTTCTATCCCCTAAACCTTTTAGACCTACAAACATAGGAGGGTGGGGGGGCATTCATTACACCCAAACAACAATCCTTCCCTTGGTCCCTTGTTGTCGACTGCTACTATTACTCCCTGTCACCACCACAAACAATCAATCCTTTATTCTGTTAAAAGACTAAAAAACTTTGGCATTGGGGGCATGTCCCATTTTATTAGAGCAGAGCATTTACCACAAATAGAGAATTAATTGGCACCTCCCTAACCTTCGTTCATGTAGAGAGAGAGAGAGGGAACAACAGACCGAGCAAGCACCATCACCATCACAACAACAAATAATACAAAACCACCACCACCACGCCTTCAAATGAATTATTATCAAGACCCCCCCTCCATGCGCATTTATTGTTCTCCGTACATTCATGAGAAGAATATTTAACTTTAGAGAAGGTGTTTTTGATTTGGTGTTTGTAGTAAATCCCCTCAATGAATAAGGAAAGGAAAGTTATGATGATGGAAAAAAATTCCCATGAGGGGAGGTGAGGTGCACCCGCCGTTCAACTACGTTAATTAGTAGGATAATTATTTAGGTTACAGTTAGAGTGAGAATTGTGTTAAATGAAAAATATTACATATTATATATTTTTATTTTTAAAAGAGAGTATGCACTTCATTTTAAGTATTTACCCCTCTTTTTCCCATTTAAACACATTAGTGTTAAGGACGACGAATTGAACTGGAATCAAAGGGGGAAGAAGGATCTACTCAGATTCCTCCCATGTAAAAAGATCTCACTTTTTCTCGGAAATGATGTCTAAGAAATCCCCTGTTTTCTTTTAATAACAACAACGAGGGTACATTATAAATTCGAATCCCAAGCAAGCAAGCAGTAGTGGACTTCTTTCATCATGCGCTGACATTTAATTTTTACCACTGCCCGTTTGGTATTCCTCTCTCTCTCTCTCTCTCTCTTTCTTTCTTTCGTTGTTACAATTACGATGAACTTGGTGTTGGCTTTAGGTTTTTTGTTTATATTTAAATATGGCAAAAGGCCAACCCAAACAACACAAAATGTTTTGTAAGACGGGAAAGGAATTTGGTTCGGGTGGGTAAGTCAAGGTGGCTCCACCCCTTTTTCGGAGGTCTGTCAGTCTATGAAGGCAAAAGCAACCACCCACCATTACCCAAATTCACCCCTCATTTTAATCTTATTTAAATTTATTATAATGTCATGAAAAAACTTTCGTTTTTTTTTTGGGTTATGGGGGGGGGGGGGTATCACTGCTTTTCATGGCATCAAGTGTGTTTCTCTGGTGCGTGTCTCCTCCCAACTGCAACATATTTAAAAAAAAAAAAGAAAAGAAAAGCAAAAGCTATAAACCCTGACTTGAACTTGACCCAATCCTCCTCCTCCTCTATTATTCCACACCCCCAGCAAACAAATGTACAGAGTGAAAGAGATGGATGGGTTGGAGACAAGAAGACACAGAGATCATCAATCAGATAACACCAACTCAGCCAAACACAGATTCAAAGGGGGGGGGGGGGGTCCCTCATAAAAAATGAAACGGGGTTATATAAAAATAACTTCACCATCAAGACTTAATCTCACTCAAGACCAGCAGCAACAGCAGCAAGCTGTACAAGTGTTCCATTACTATCTTTCCCCCCCCTCTTTATTTCCCCACCCCCATCACAATTCCAAACCCACCACCCACTACAATCTTCAATTTCCCTTCTTCTACTTACCACTTCTAACCTACTTCTTCACCTCCCCCCATCCCATGTCGATTACCTCTGTACCCATCATCACCACCACCCTACAAACAGCTGTGGGTGTTTCCTCTCTAAAAACAAAACAAAACCCCATAAATTAAAAATTAGAGGGCCGGAAAAAAAACAAATAAATAAGCCCAAGAATAGAGATGAGATGATGTCACAAGAATAAGAAATAAAGAGGGGATGGTGTGTGCTCCAAAGACCTCTTCCTCTTCCTCCACACCCTGCCTTCGGCATGGCATTGCCCACTATTCTGGCACGCGCTTTCCACCCGTCGCCCCCTAGCTTGTCAACGTGTCCACTTCGGAAGCCCTCTCCCAAAAGCAACTGAGTAATTGCCATTTTGGGTGCCGCTTTCCTACCCTTGCTGCAAGGGGATTGAGATCAACCCTGCTTTGGATGATGGCTTCCCCTTGGTTGCGAGTTCAAGGGAGAAAACCTGGATTGCTTCCTCCTTTCTTGGGCGGTTTCCACTTACCTCTCCTCGATGAAGATTCTACCGATGAAGTCCCGGAATCTCTTGGAGTAGAGTTTTGGATCCACAGCCGATATTGAACTGGGGTCAGCTTGCAGCGACTTGTAGGCGTGCTCCAGCTTCTTGCTTATGTCATAATCTTGCAATATGTCGATGATGCCAAAGTAGAGGATCACTTCGTACGTTTCACCACCACGCGATGGGGTCCAGTGGCTAACTCCCCCCTGCGTGTACTGGTCAAAATCGCTCCTCCTGCCCATTCTCTCTGCCCTCGCTGGCATGTTCGCCCCCAATCGGATCAACGGTTTCCTGGTGCCACAACAAATAAATTATCAAATCACATTTTAGCATATCACACTTTCCTACCAAAAATGTCGCTTCTGATGCATTATAGCAGACTCCATATTTAAAAAGTTGAAAATTGAAGACCCAACATGTAGCAGCCACTACTAAATAGCAATGGCGATTAAACTATTCATTTTTTCATTAACTGACTCATATGGTCCAACTAGATTTCATGAACTGCCAAAATCACTACTGTTGCCGGCTTCTAAAAGTACAGTTCGTTATACCTGCCAGCTAACTTCCGGTCCATGTCTTGCAACTCTGCCTCCAGAAAACGGCAGCCCCGCATGAATTTTTCATTTTGATATGAATCCTTCTTGCCTACAAGTACACATCACATCAAATAAGACCATGTTCCATAAAAATTGTACATCCTAAAATAAGGACAAATTGCTAATAATCTAGTCACCAGAGCGCAGCAGGAATGGAGATAGCCCCATCTTGTCACGGGTACTATCATCACGGAAATGCAACCCAACCAAGAGACTGTAATCCATGATGCCCTCTGCTTCCAAGAACTCGCAATCTCGTTCTATTTGCCTGAAGAGTTTCAGAGCGGAGAATTAACAACTCCATCGTTTAGCAATGGCTGATTGAATAAGACTGAAAGATAACTCACGTGATAAGCTCCAGGTACCAGGACTTCTGTAGCCGAAAGAAGAAATTGAGGTCAAGGTCCTTGAGCGTCGTGGTCTCATCAATCTCTTCCTCAGGCTTATCGGTTGTGCGGCCGTGAGACGATCCCTTTAGATCAAATCGCCTATGTATTCGATACTCCGAGCAGAATAAATTAGCCATCACAATGAAACGTGTCTGCATTGAACACGGATACCCGTAAGAGAATACCGTGGAATAACAAGTTCTTTTTAAGAGTAGAACAGCTGAAACTGACAACAACACATTAATCCCAGTGCCAACAGACCTTCTGCCCACCAATTGGTTTGACACAATGCACCCCGAAGAACTTTGTCACAAGAGAATTCTCGTATTGCCAGACATGATTATAATAGCTCGGAAGCATCCTGATTAGCACCTGCATGTAAACAACCGACCAGAGTTAAAAATAGTTAATCTAACTAGGCAATTGAAGAACTCCCCCAGTTGTTGATAAAGTCATACAAGTCGAGAAACAATGAGACCAACCTTGACTTCAGATTTCTTCACCGTCTTAATCATGAATCTGTCATCCTGAGTCAAGTAGAAGCAGCTCCCACTTTTCCCAGGAGAAGAAAGTTCCCTGAGAGCATCATCCCTACAAATTGCAAGCATATAATCTGCAGGATCGACCTGGAACAATGCCCTCAAGTACCTGAAATACCCAACACAACTCGCTTAACAAATGCTGACAGCAAAGATGCTTCTGAAAGCAGCTGCAATCAGAATCCAGGACAATAACACGAGAGCGGTCAGGGACTGTGACAACAACATGGGCACCTACCTAAACACCATGGGGCAATAATCCTTCCACCGGAACTCCCCCGAAGAATGTGGAGGAGTGTTCTTCGATCCTTCTGGTGGAAATCTCGTCCAGAACTTCTCCTTCGGATCGAAATCGCTTGGCTTTAGTTCATGAGAGCTCAAGGAATTATTCCCAACTGAGTGCCTGAAGAAATGATACGTCAGTCCACCAAACCTTCAATCAATACCCAGAAAGGAAAAATCATTCTCCAGAATTGAAATCGACATCAATCTCACAAAATCAAAATCAACCTGATCCCCAGCTGCAAATTCAGCATCAGGTCATAGTTCTTGTGACCCTTTGAAATCGTCTGCCCAGGCTTCTTCTCATCCCCCGAGTGACAGCGAGGGCCACTCTTCTTGAAATCCCTAAAACCAGAGTAACTGCTCCGATAGAACATGGCCGCCTCCACATTATCAATTATATCACAGGTGATATCGCCGGCTTCCCCATCCGACTCCCAAATACATATCCGGGGGAGAAAATTCCTCTCCCCCGCCACCACGCAACTCCCCCTTGACCCTAACCCTTCGGCCGACGAGGTTGATTTCTTCCGCATAGCCGTAGAAAAGACCAAGCTATCCTTCATCAGGCAGACCTCCTTGCCATCCTCCCCGCAAAAGAACTCACCACGGTTCGTATCCTTGTTACATGTCACGACGGAGCAACTCCCGTCCGGCCACGTCAACACCCCATTCCCCTTCGGCACACCGTTCTCCCACTGACCATCGTACCGATTCCCGTTTGACCAAGTCAGAGTGCCCCTCCCGGATATAACCCCGTTTCGCCACTCCCCATCGTACTCGTTCCCATTCCGCCAGACGTACCTCCCCTGCCCATCCTGCAGGTTTCGCTTCCATGTCCCCTTGAAGTAATCCCCGTTAGCATACCTCTTCTCGCCGTAACCGTGCTTACGATCCGAGCTCCAGTAGCCACGGTACGTGTCCCCGTCCGAACCAACAAACGTCCCAAACCCATCCATCCTGCCGGACTTAAATCCCCCCTCGAAAGTCGCCCCAGACGGCCACGAGAACCTCCCCTTTCCCGACGCCTTCCCACGCCGCCACTCCCCCTCGTACATGCACCCATCCGACCAAAGGTACTTCCCTGATCCGTTGGGCACGTTCCCGGAGAAGCTCCCGATGTAGAGATCCCCATTGGGGAGGACCTTCTCGACCACGGGAATATTCACGGCCGTGACCGTTGGCGTGACCCTGCGCGAGGAAGGCTGAGATCTCCCCATCACGCCTTGGTAACAACCTCCGCCCTCGCAGGACCTTTCCCTGGCATCGAGGCTGCCGACTCCGGCGTCATCGACGTCTTGTCCGCTCTGTTTCTTCTTCTTCTTGGTAGAAAGGGGGTCGGCGAGATTTGGGTCTTCAGCTTCGTGCATCTTCGAACAACACGGGCGCGTGCACAGAGAAAAAGGCACACAAATACTAGGTTAGCCCCACAAACACCACATCCTATCCCACTTCCAGCCCTCCTCAACGAACCCAGAAGCAGGATCACCGGCGGAAGGGAGAAGAAGAAGAGGAGGAAGCCGCCGGCATTAGCGGAAAGACTGGAAATTGAGGGAGACCCAGTAGTTAGTGTGGGTGTTGAAGGGGAAAGGGCAATCCTTGGAGTGAGACAGAGATTGTGAAGAGAAAAAGGGGAAAAAGTAGAGAGAGAGAGAGAGAGAGAGAGAAAATGGAGTGAGATGGAATTGAGAAGGGTGGAGAGATGGAGGAGGAGGAGAAGGAGAAGGAGAAGAGAGGGTAAAAGAAAGGCTGTGGGGAGGGGAGGGGGTGGGGGAATTATGGATGATTGGCTTTGGGATTGGATCGCAGGTGGATTTTGTTTTTTGGTGAGAATGAGAGTCGGTCGTCGGACTCCCCTCGCTCGCCCATTTTCTACTCATAGAAACCCCGAAGATTTCTTAAACATTTGCAAAAAAAAAAAAAAAAAAAAAAGGAAATACTATCCGAAAGCACAAATAGCTGTGTATTTTTGTTTTTTTCTGGTTCAATTAAAAAGGTAACCGAATCCTGGTTTTATAATGGAAGTAATCTCCTTGTGACCAAACAAATTCTACACGACCTTCCAAAAAGAACAAAGTAAACCCAAAGTTGAGAACTACCCTCGCTCTTTTTTTGTGTGTGGAAGGTCATCGTGGTAATTTTTGGGAAATGGGAAAGAGATAGGGCAAGTAGTGGTGGAGGAAGGGATGAATACATCGAAGCCGAGCCGAGCTGGGGATCTGCATTAGTCGGCTCCTTGGAGGATGCACATCCGACGTCGGCTTGTGTTTAATTACTGTTGAATGTGTATTTCTCTTTTCTCTCCATTCTTTTTTATTGGCTCTCTTTTAAGAAAGAAAAAAAAAATATATTCAATATTTCAAGCACTTGGGACTAAAATATGGAGCGGTTATTCGTCACGTGACTCACTAGTTTACCATTATTTTATTCTACAGTTAATATCATTCAGAGCATTAATGCTTTGATTTCCTCAGGGATATGTTAACTTAACAACGGGGCATTAAAAGGTTCATTATTGAATATCGATCTGTTGTGATGATGATGGAATTACATTCAATGTTTTTTTTTTTGTATTGGTTTATAGCTGGTGGGATTTATGGGCAACTTTTGTATTGTCCAAACCACCACCAGCTTTGTTTATGCTGTCACGTGGCGGCGTGAGACTTATGTTACGACTGACAAGCATTTTTTAAAGGAGGTTTTAATTAGCCAAGTCTTGATTCGGACACATTTAGAAACCGCGTTGGCCGGGGGGTGGGGGGAAGAGACGGCAGCGGATGATCGTCCGACGGATACGAAGGACCGGTTCAAAATAGAGCAAAACCCCCAGCCAGCAGGGTGCATAATATAATGGTGGACCTGTGGACCAATTAATAAAATATGTGTTGTAACTTTCGTATATCGATTTAAATGTTTTCAACTACCCTCGTATCCACCGAGGAGGAGGGACATTAATAAAAACAAGATTACCACAACCAAACCAAAACAATGTATATGGATGGGTATTTATTTTTGCCATAAAAGTTGTCCTAAAAACTTTTTCCATTGCGGATTAATTTATGGGTTGTACTGTACGGGTGTTGTAAGGTAGCTCCTAAATATAGTGTAAAATTTTATGTTTTCAAAGTTATTTTATTTTTATGAATAAAAAATGTTGCGTAATAAATACAAAAATAATCACTATTTAATGTTACTTAACGAGGGCATAAGGATACTCCGTTAACAAAATCCTTAATTTTATTTCTACTCATCTCACACTCCCCCTGTTGATCAATTGAAGTCATCGGTGAATAAAAAATGCTGCTTCACTCGAAACCTTGGGCTTTTCGCACAAACTATATAATGGACAAAAACAAGTCCCACCTCGATTAACATACATATAATTGGTGAAGTGCCTTTCTTGAATGAATAGAATAATCCATAACTGGGAAGCGACCGGATCCAAAGGCTAATAAGGGTTGTAAAATGTCAAGGCTAAAATTTGATTGAGATTAGCTTCCACTTCCACCCACTTCATATTTTAAAATTCATTTCATCGACTAATTAATTAATGAGAACACAATGAAGGGAAAAGGGAGGGGGGCATGTTTTTATATGATTTTTTTTAGGGTAAGTTGGTCAATGAACCCAATCCAGAGTGAAACTGATGGGTGGACATAGTCAACTCAAAAGTTTTGTCGATCGAGGGGAGAAATCAACATCCCTTTTTGACCACCTAGCCTTGTCCGCCCCCGCCCTCTTCCCCTCCTAAAATCATTCTTTTATCGACATTTCTCTCTCTGTTTCTTTAATTGCTATTGGTAAAAGCAACACACCACTAAGCGATCAAGATGGTCGAATAATAGAATAGTACCTAAGGATATGATCTTAAGGCCTCACGCTCAACTTTACAGTCTCGTAAGAAAATTGCTATCTTTCCCAAGAAACTTACGAGACTCTCGTCTTCTTAAAAGCTCGAACAGGCCTTCAGTTTTGCCCTCCGTCCTTGTCGGATCGGGGTCACTACGTACGTATAGCACAGGAGATCCATAAGAACTCCTTCCATATCGCAAAGGAAATCGAGGAGGGAGGGAGAGAGACCGAGACGTCTCATGTCGACCACAAAAAAACTAGGGGAAATATTCTTGTGGGAAGAAGCAAGGGTTCCCTTTTTCTATTACGCTCGAAAACACGATGTCGTTTGTATGTTGTGGACGATGAGCTCCCCTCCTCCCATCCCACCACCCCACATGATGATGTCTGCCTGAAATCGGACGTCGTGTGAAGCATCAAAAGACAGGGGGCATTCCCACTCCCACCACCACCACCAGTTTTGGGGGAAGTTGGACGTCCCACCTCCATGTGTTTGTTGGTTAGGATATGTCTAATAGATAGATAATGTCGCTCACATAATATTATGTCACACCATCGGGATGGGACTTATCTCTTTGCCACGAGCTTATAGGACAGCTCTATGTGGGATTAGTTACAAAGGGATTCGCGTTCCCAATCTTGTTCCGAAACAGTTTGTATATCGTAATATGTTGGGTACTCATGCGTGAGGCATGATGCTAAGTTGGTGAATATATGTCGGAAAAGTAACTATGCATGTACATACATACATACATAAAAAGTAATACGAATATCATCCCACAAAATTCGTGTAGAAGGTATTTGACACAAATAGCAAGTGTTATAGGGGTCATTATTTGTCTCCAAAGACAAATTTAAGCCAAATGGCATGTGATCTTGTATTTTAGTATCCCCATTCCAAAAAAGGCATTTTTTTTAGATTACCTAAAACATGCTTACTTACTTCTAATATCGACCCAATTGGTCCTAAATTGTTGGGTGTAAAACGAGGGTAGGAAGAGGTTGGTGCGACAATCAAGGAGAAGGGTATTACGTGATTAGGCACAGATAGGCTACTTTTCCACGCTTACTCATTATAAAGACTTGTCTAGGAATAATATATTGCGGATCCCTAACTTACCCCCTCCTTTTTTTTTTCTTTTCCTAAACAAAAATCCAAAATAGAAAAGTGATAATACTATATGGAATGTATAGGAGGAATTTGTGAGAAACGTTTTGGGATGGCACGAAACAAAATAAGGGTTTCATGACATGACTGGAGCATCAAGGTTTCCCACTGAACGTACAAAAATTATGGTTGGATTGAAACAAAAAATATGTTGGAAACTACGCAACTCTTTTTGTCCTGCAAGATCAAAGACAGACCCCTCCTCCCTCCTATGCCTATCATCATCATCTTCTTCTTCCTACATGTGTCTCAATCAAATGAACTAAAACTAAAACTCCACTCCATTCACTCCCTCGTATTTATTCTCTCCCCCCCTCCATAAGCAACGCCACGTGGCTTGCTGGCAACCCCAAATTAGCATTAAAAACATGGATGTCCACCCCTCAACTGTTTAGGCTTTGGCCAACATTGCATGGCCATGGCCCCCTCTACACCCCTCTGCCCTAACCCCACTCTTTCTTGTCAAATCAATTTTTTGAAAAGAAAAAATTGAGGAGGTGAATTGAATTTGCACATGGATTTATTATCATTAATAATTTAGATATGGAATTTTGGTATGATTATTTTGAAGACAAACCCCATCCCTCCAAAGGTCCCATCTCGGCCACCACCTAACATGCATCAAAATAAGGCTACTAGCCAACAGAATAAATTCTCCCACTTCTTTATTTAAAAATGAAAATCATGTTGATTTTTTTATCGAAGAATTCCGCATCACGAGTTCGTTAAATAGAAAAACTACGGTGTTGTTTTTCTATTATGAATGATTCATTATCTTTTACACGGTGTTGTTGCTGGAGGGGAATTTGTGTTCCTCGAAACACGTATCGAATTTTACAATTATAGTTTGGTCGTAGTAAAGTGAAAGTAAACGCAATACCGGAATTTGATATGACGGTACTAAATTTACAGTATTTAGTGTTGTACACCGCAAAGTGAACGAGTGCAAGTAAAATAAGTAAACACAACACTGGAATTTAATGCAACAGTATCGGATTTATGACATAACACTTAAAAACATAACTTGAACGGAAAACAATAAAAAAGACTCGGTGACGCTTCACGACGTCGCCGACGGATGAACGGCGGTCGAAGCAAACTCCTTTAATGGAATTCACCCTTGTGGAGCGGCGGTCGGATGTTAACAACATCGGAATTTAATGCGACGACACCTAGAGTGGAAGGCTGATTCGAAGTGGTGGCAGGTCAACAGCGCCAGACAGAATCAACAACACTGAGGATGGATGGAGATATGTCAACAGTGCCGAACATAATCAACAACACTGAGGGTGGAGGATTCCCGACCGAAGATAAAAGATAAAAAGCAAAGTATGTGTTTTTGAGTTGTTGTGTGTTTTGTTCTGTTCTGTTGCGATCCTTTTATATTTCAAAAGCTAACAGTTACCATTGTTCAGTCAGTCGAAGATCTTCTTAGATTGTGTGCACGATTTGATTTCTGTTATGTAGGAGCCATGCACGTCGTGTTTTGGGTGCCTTTCTGGGTTTGCCACGTGTCCTAATCCTTGGACGTGGTTTAGTTGGGCTCTCAAATAACGAGAATCTGAATTACATCTC
Source organism: Melastoma dodecandrum (assembly GCA_029817715.1). NCBI lineage: Eukaryota > Viridiplantae > Streptophyta > Magnoliopsida > Myrtales > Melastomataceae > Melastoma > Melastoma dodecandrum. The sequence continues at coordinate 4,588,135 of JARUPY010000605.1, forward strand.
GAGCTATATCGGGTGCTCGAGAGCCACTGCTCGAGTGATGTTGATCTTGAGAGCATTTCTCGAGCGGCGCCTACGTAGGCTTCTCGAGCAGAATTAATGATGGGTTTTAATTGTCCTAAATGGTGTCCGTCTAGAGTTTCACTTCTTCGGCCCATTGGGGGCGAAGCCCATAAATTCATGTGTGTCAACATTAAGCCCCCTTTTGTTAAGCATAATGTGAAAACTTTATGTTTATCTTGAATGGCTGCGTTTTGACATAAATCTTGTCAAGCAAGGTTCTTTTTCCCACTTTTTCTTTCGTAGCGTTTCAGAATACCAACTCCTTTCTTTCCATTTCTGAAATCATTTCTTTGTCAAAGTTCGGGCCTTTCTTCGACCAAACTTCGATTTTTTGCTCATTCTCCTCTGCAAAGTTTCGAGCTTTTCTTCATCGGCGCAAGGTTTGTAAGTGATGGCTTCCCAGATGATGTCCGACCATGTTCGATTCGGCCAGTACCATAAAATCGTCGATCAACGAGTGGTCATTCCCGTCTCTGATTGTGACCCTCCACTCTTGACTTTGAATCCTCTACTCTCTCCATCTGCTTTTATGGAGCACGAGATTCTGTAGACTTATCTTTTGACTTCGCCGGTCATTCTGGTATGTCGTCCCGACTTTTGTGCTCCTGTCTCTTGGTTCAGTGCAAAGGAGCATGTAGGATTTCCTCCAACTGATGCTTCCACTGAGAAGTGGTTTAAATTGTGGGAAGAGAAGTTGGATTAAAAGTTGCGCCGTTTGGGTCTAAGAAATTTAGTGTCCATCTCGAGGAAGATGAAGTTTAGTGATCTCAAAGTCTATTCTAGTTTAATTTCTTTTTGGAATTCGAGATTAAATGTCTTCTTCTTCCCTGTGGAACCCATAACCGTCACCATAGAGGACGTTTGTTTGTTAACAGGCCGTTCTGCCTCGGGTGTTGATGTTCGTCACCATGAAGCAGAAGGAGATCAATTTCGGTATAAAGGGCATAACATTTGTAACACAGTTAGTAATCACATGGATCTATTCCGCGCTGCAGGGGGAACAACTACCCTATGGAAAACAGAGTAGGAGTTTGGTTTCTTCCTTGAGTGGCTCAGCAAGTATATTTTCTGCAGTCCAGGGAAGCAAGCCGCCATTTACATGTCTTGGATTAGTAACTTCTTGGTCCAAACCAATTTGACTGTGGCTTTTGCATCCTTCCTCCTCCCGCTGTTAAACAGAAGTCTTCGGGTTGCCTCCACCATTGTTGAAAATAAAGGTTTCCCGAACCATCAGTTTGGAGGTCCCATGTGGCTGCTGCAGTTATGGGCACTCGTCTGGTTTCCTCATCTATCTTCCTTTGACAAGTGAGTTCTTAATGTTGACAGGTGTTTAGGACTTGATATAGCCCTTTGCGCTTGTGGTGACTTGCACACTTGGTCTTCTGATGCTGTCACTTCTCTGATGGGTGGATTGCCAAATCCTGCAAGGGAACAAGATTGGATGTCGTATCCTCCCAACAAATTCTATATGGCTCGAGATGGTCCTACTGAAACAACGCTCTAATGCCTCGAGACCTGGTAGGAGTCTAATCTGGAGACAATTTTACATTCGAGATGCACAATTCGCAGCTGTGTGCCAGACAACTTGATTTCTTTCAAGATGTCAGTATTCCTTTCTCGAAGTCTTTTAATAACTTTCTGCACGAGAAAATCGTGACCGTGAGTTTTAAGGAAGCAGCTGGAGGATAAGCTCGGACTGCCTTGTCTCCGGTCGCATTTCCTTACTTTAGGAATGGCAGTATTCATGCATCCGTGCTTTTCCAAGTCTACTGGGCTATGACCTAGTCTGAGTTGCGAGGGGACATGGCTATCTTAGACAGCAACCTGGGTGACCTTTATGTACCCATCCCTGCTCTAGAGAGTAAGTAATGAAACTCGGTTTCTGTTGTTAATTGCTAATTGTTGTGGTCTTAATCCTGCTTATTTTTTGTAGTTGAGACTGATGCTGGGGCTTTGCCCGAGGCAATTTCTGATGAAGTGCCTCCGGTGCTTAGAAAGAAGCGCAAGGTTCGATCTTCACAGTCCCTTGAAGGGGATGACCTTAGAGAAGAAATTCAAAGACCCGAGAAGATCGTCCCTCTAGACCACAGAGTGAGGGAGCACCCGCTTGTAAGCGAATCAAGCGTGTCTTCAAGAGACGGGTGAAGCCTGTGCTTAAAGAACCTGTTTTTCAGATTCTAGACCAGAGTTCGGAGGCGGATATGTCCACTCCACCTTTTCCTGAAACATCGTCTACTAGGGTTGGCGAGTCGATTCGGGATTTAGAAGTCTATAGCGATGAGGTATTTCCTTACCTCTTTCAGTTTTTAGTTCTAGGATTTGTTTCCTTTCGAATCATTTATTCTTGAGAATGATACAGGTCGATCCTCATATACGACCAACTGAAGAAAACCCTCAGGATGCTCCCTCTATTTCTCGAGATATCCTAGGTACCCAAGATGCCCTTCCTATCAAGAACGTAGAGGTGTCTCAAGAGAAGACCCCACGCCTGGAAACTCGAGAAGCGTCATCTCCTGGGGACAACGAAGACATCCGTGATCCATCTGTTGATATGGAAGAGATGTCTACGGCTACTCTTCCTGTTATCGTAGGAACATCGGGTGCGAAAGAGCCGTTTTCTGAAGATGCTTCTCGGGAGGATGTTCCGCTTAGTGTGAGCAAGCACTTTCTCTTTTCTCATTGTCGAGTTTGTACGTTTTCTCCTTTTAATATATATCCCTTCCTAGCTAGGATACATCAACAGATCCCCTTGAGGATGACGTCAATGAAGATCTGGTGAATGATAACTTCTTCCTAGAGGGAGTAGTTTTTGAGGGTTCGTTGAATAGGGATCAACAATTCCGGGCGGACTTCGAGTTCGTGATTGATTTCCTCCGTACTGATATCATCTATACGGAGGAAAACTTTTATCGCTACAGAGCTACTATGAAGAACATTGTTTAGTCTCCTCTAGCGATAGTGGACCAGATTCTCGCTTGCAAACTCGCTCGACGACTCTACTAGCTAAGTTATGATGAGTATGAGGAGAACCGATCTCTTAAACAAGCGGCTCGAGCTTTTGGATGAGAAGATTAAGCACAAGAGCCAGCGCCTAATCGCTATCCAAGGAAAGATACAAAAGCTTATTAGGCGGAAGAAGATCCTCTTAAGGTCCTAGTCCAAACTCAAGAAGGCGCGAGCCATGTGGTCAGTTGCTATAGAAACAGATGGAACTTCAACTCGAGAGAGTATAATGGATCAGTTTATATTGCGAGAGGAACAGTTTCATGAGAAGCAACGTCTAGAACTCATTGATCGTTTCATTAGCTGTCAACCCGAACTGCTATAATTTTTCCTTATCTCAATGATATTAAATGTCATTTAGTGTTTTAATTTATGATCTTCTTGCCTGAAACGTTTTTTTGCTTTTCCTAAGACGTTTCATGATAGCGTGCAATATTTTTTTCTTTTGAACAGCTTTAATGTTGTATGTTAAAGCTGCGAAGATTCCCGAAAATTGTGATTCCCAAGATCTTCAAGATTTCCTACTGTTCCTTCATGAGGTTCATGGACCTCTCTTCGGGTACCCTTCTTCTTGGCTATAAATACACTTGGTTCCCCTTCACAAAAAAAACTTGTGAATTCATTCCAAACATGTCTTGTCATGATGCCATTCTCTTCAACAGCTCATTCTTTCGAAACCTTTTCTCGATTTCAAAAGCATAAGTTCACAACCTCCCGTCCCTCGAAAGCCTAAGTCTACAACCTTAGGCGGTCACGCTGCTCATCGACTTCGCATGACCCTTATAAGTGGGTTCCTTCCGAGGAACTCCTCCAGCTTTTCATTCTCTTGCACTCCGTTTGTGGGCAAGAGGTAATGAACTCAAGCGTGCTCTTCTGGTTTGGCCCCCTTGTCGTACCGTAACTTGACTCTTCCCTCTTGTAGGATGACCTTGAAGAGGGAAAGAGACAAGTATCCTTCGCCAGGGAGTTGTGGGGAATTTATAGCTAACGAAGATGGGGGAATTCGTGGTGGCCACCCTTCTTCTGCTCTTCTTTCTCTTCCGAGTCTAGGTGCTGGTAGAACTCGATCCTACGAAGAGAAGTGCCTGTTCACTGTATTGGTCTGTAGGGTGGGCTGATTTGACTAGCCGGAAAACGATTATCAAAATGTATTAGGAATTGGTCCTTATGTATTTTTGTTTATATGTTATCCTCTCGAGGATTGTACTAATGTAATAGATTTTATTTCTAAAGAAACATCTTACTCTTCCAACTGAATCCATAAGCTCGGGAACCTCCTCTTTAGAATTTCTTTGCGAGTTTTCCAGATGGTGGGTTTGTAAGGTTTCAGATATTTCCCAGTAATTTTCAATTCGTGAGAACGACCTTCAAGGTCAGCTAAACGATATATGTTCTTGGGGAACACATCTTTAACTCTAAACGGACCTTCTCAATTAGGTGACCATTTCCCGAGGAAATAATCTCGAGTGCCTATTGGGAGAACCAGTTTCCATATCAGCTCTTCTTCTTTAAAGCTTTTGGAATGGACTCTTTTGTTATAATGCTTCATCATTCTCCTTTTCTGAACTTCCATTCTGTTTGCTGCTTTTGTGCACAAACTCTTGAGCTGTTCATCGTCTCGAGGAAGTTCCTATTCTTGACCCACGTCCTGGTTTGCTTGATTAATTCGAAAAGATTTATACTTTACCTCAATAGGAACAATGGCTTCTTGCCCATCACCAGGTTATAAGGTGCTTCCTCATTGCTGTCCCTTTTGGTGACTCTTAGCCCCCATAACATCTCGAGGAGTATTTCATGCCGACTCCTAGGGTTGTTTTCAATCGTTCTTTGGATTACACTTTTAATAAATTTGTTAGTAGATTCTGCTTGTCCATTAGACTGCGGATAATATGGTGAGGAATTATTGATGATGTAGCCGAGCTCTCTGGAGAACGCTTGCATATGTTCCCCGTTGAACACCGTTCCATTATCCACTACTATATTGTGTGGGAGTCCGAAACGAAAGATAATATTCGTTTTAATGAGCTCGATGATCTCCTTCTGATTAATTTTTTGATAAGTTTTGGCTTCTACCCACTTGATAAAATAATTTGTAGCCACTGATATATAGACGTCCCCTTTACTCGAGTGGGGTCTGATTTCTCTGATTATTTCCAGAGCCCAAGACTTAAATGGCCACTGATGTGTTACCATATTTAATTCCATTGCCGGAGCTCGAGTTATAGGCCTGAACTTCTGACATAGCCATCTCGATGCAATTCTTCTTCATGGACGGCCAATAAAATCCATACCTTTGGACATCCAGTACAAATTCACTCCTGACTGGTGAGTTCCATATAACCCTTTATGGGTCTCCAACATAATTGGTGTTGCTTCATCCAGGTTGACACATTTCAAGAAAACTCCATCGTTGGTATTTTTGTACAAAAGACTATCTACGAGCACATATTGTTTGGCTACCAGTCTAATTTTTCTCTCGACTTGTGTGAATTAGGATTATCTAAGAATTAGGATTATCTAAGAATTCAATATAAGGTACCCGCCAGTCTTGGTCTGCTTTCATGATGTCTATCTTATAATTAGAGTTAAAATCACCTTCTTTTTCCTCAATAATAGGTGAATTGAACTCATGGATTATCCCACCTATTTCTCTTTGTAATGCGTTGTTTGATTTGTACTGAGACACCAGTTAGGTCAACGGATTGGCTACTGTGTTATTCCCTAAACCTACATGCTCTAGAGTAATTTGCTGGAACTTTTTAATTAGCTGTTGGGTCAGAGTTAAGTATTTCTTTAACTCTGGAGTGTGGTAGATATTCACCATTCACTTGATTTACCACTAGTTGTGAATCGCCCTTGATCGACACAACTTTTGCTCCACTCTCGAGTAAAGTTTGTAACGCGACAATGAGTGCTCTATACTCTGTAGCGTTATTAGTCGCATGCTTGATTAGTTTAAAAGCAAATTTAGCCTCAAGTACCGCTAGTGACTTTATCATAATTCCAATCTCAAATCTAGACCTTGTTGATGATCCATCAAACGAGGCTTCCTAAAGTTCCTGTACCTCTTCTTCTTCGTTTACTGAGGTCTCACTCGAGAATTCTGCTAAGAAGTCGGCGAGAACTTGTCCTTTAACAGCCTTTTGAGGTTTGAACTTCAGGTCATATGTCGAGAGCACCGGACCCCACTTGCCAATTCTCCTTATAAGTAAAGGGCTCTCAAAGAGCATTTTTAGTACTCGTGCTCTTGAGACTACATGTACTTCACTACTCCCTATGTAGTGCCTTAACTTCGTCACTACATAGTACACTGAGAGACAGAGCCTTTCAGCAGCTGTATACCTTGTTTCAACAGGGTTTAAGAGTCGAGACAAATAAAACACGGCTCTTTCTCTTTTATTATCATCTTGTTGGTATAGGATTGCACTAAGAAGGGGGGGGTTGAATTAGTGCCGTAAGAGTTATGACACTTTTTCGTTCACAGAAGCATGGTTCTGTCAGGTCACAGAGTCTGGATCTGATGAACAGATTTCCAGTTCTGAGATGAAATATCTTATGTGTAAGACACAAAGATTTATAGTGGTTCGGCAAACAATGCCTATGTCCACTCTCCCGGCTCTCACCCCAAGTATGGCGTATTCACTATGATTGGAATATGGGACTTTACAGATGCACACTTCTGTCAGAAATGTGACTAACAAGTTTGCACGTAATCACATGTCTAACCCACACGCAACGTGTCTGACTCCGGCTCCTCACTAAGCCCGTGGCTTAACGGCTACCACCTGCCAACCGTGGCTTCATGGCTACCACCCGCCAAACGTGGCTTAACGGCTACCACCCCCCTTGCACACAACCTGTGTGACTAACAACCTGCACAAAGCAAGATTAGCAACTACAGCACCAACAGTCTGCAGTTACAGAAGACGCTCTCTGTCAGCGGCGATCGGCTCGGTGAATGCACAACGGACGCTCTCAGCTTTTGCAACGGTGAAGGCACAAGGATTCTGGTAAGCTTTCAGGAAGAACGACCACTTGGAATCATTGCTTCACTCTTGCTTATAAGCTTGTCCGTAGAGGTGAAGTTTCCCAATCAATTCCAACGGCTAGTTGATTCACTTGCCATAATCTCCGTGATATGATCCCGTGGGAAGACTTCCAAAAGCATAAAGCATTACCCTTAGTCACATCATATAATAATAAAACAAAGTTATCGCACAACAAGAGATAATGTCTTCTGCTCAGAAACTGTTTTCTACGACAGTAGAACCATCATCTTTCCTTATACGAATTTGGCATTGGGATTATAAGTTTCCATAATATGAAAACATTCCCTTCGTAGAATTATTCTTACCACATAGGGAGATCTCAACCTGATAAGATTGTTGCCAAATATATATGATCACGTTAGTTAAGGAAATGAATCTTTCCAAATAACTTAAGGACCATAGATGAACCTAGACGTGATCCAATAAGGATGTATGAGATAAATATCTCACGTGCTCGCATATAGGATAATCTCCAATAAGGAAATCGTCACTCACAGAAATACCATTCTGTAAACCATAGCAAGTACTCCAGCAAGGAGAGTTATAGCAATTGTGACACAGATGCTCATCTCTGTAATAGAGATAGTGGACTCATAGTAGATCTTGTCCTCAGAACACCGTTTCTGATGGCTAGATCGTTTCCCCAGTTGAAGTACTATACATAACTCTTTTACGTATTACACGGGTAACAGAGACCAGCTTCTACACTCGAAGACCTGTTCTTCTGTACACTTAAATAGCACATTAGCAATACATAACCTTTGTCATCATCAAAATCAGATTATATCAACACATCTTCCTGCGCCAAGAGCACTCCTATCGTGGCGGCGGTCGCAGCTACATAAAAAAGGCTTGCCGAGCTGAGGAGAGGCTAAAACTGGAGGCTTCACTAAATAGCATTTGATGTTTTCAAACGCTCGCTTATGCTTGTTTGTCCAACTGTATCTATTCTTTCCCCTTAGTAATATGAAAAAAGCCTCCACTTTTCCTGCTAGATTGCCGGTGAATCTTCGCAAATAGTTCAATCGTCCGAGGAAAGCTTATAACTATTTCTTATTCTTCGGGGGTTGTAATTCTTGTATTGCCTTGATTGTCCCTGGATAAATCTGGATCCCTTTCTGAAGAACAAGAGCCCAAGAAATTATTTAGCTTGAAATTCGAATGTACATTTTAAAGGATTTAGCTTCTGTCAATTAATTCATCAGCTATTGGCATATGATATTCATCTTTTGGGGTTGGTTTGTTTAGATCTAAAAAATCTATACATACTCGGATTTTATCATTTCTCTTCACTACGGGAACGATGCTCGAGATCCATTATGTGTATCTAGACGTCCTAATATAGCCAGCTTGAAAAATTTTTCTTACTTCTTCATATACAAGATTACTTACTTCGCCAACCATCTTACGCGGACCCTGTTGCACAGGTTTAGAGTTTTCTCGAATTGGGAGCTTATGCTCTATTAGGTTCATATCGAGTCCTGGCATTTCCGTATAATCCCAGGCGAAGTAATCTCGGAATTCGTACAACAGCTCTTTTAGGGCTGATGCTAGCTCCTTGTCTAGAATCGCACTCATGTACATCAGTCGGGGATTTTCATCGGAACCAAGATTGATGCTAATTAAAGGGTCTGAAGATAAAAACAATGTTTCTCGACTATAACTGTCTAGTTGGAAGGAAAGAACGCCTGGAAATGGCCTAAAATTGAACGGGAAAGATAACGGTGAGAAGCAACACTTGTTTTCAAGACTAGAATAATATAAAGAATGTGCTTCTTGGTGCACACGGACCAGATCTTCTACTTCTTCAATCTTCATAAGTTCTTTCTCGCAGGAGTCTATCGGGCCCCAACTCCACATTATCATCTTGCTCTCGAGCAGCTTATCTGGCGCGATACTCGACGTCAGTTAACTCTACGCCTCGAACCCTGATTCGAGCCTGAGTTAAGACGATCTCGCCTTCTGGAATTCCTCGAGGTCTCTCACCAAACCAGGAAATGGGCAATCCTTCTTCAGGCACAAGCATCCCCGAATTGTTTATAAGTTTCTCATCATCCGACCCCTCTATTGTGAAGTTGAATTGTGGGACGATGCCTCTATCTCGAGGAACGTTATCATCTTCATCACTTGCCCATCCTCTCGGGACTATAGGTGGTTCGACTCTCGCTGCCTCAACCTAGTGAAATACGACTTTCTCGACCTCCGGGTTCAATGACCTGTTCTCATGATCGTCTTCCTTTTCCCGTTTCTCCTTCTCGGGTTTTGCAATGGAAGATAGAGGCTTAGATTCACAAGAACAAATTCTTATCAGTTCGCACGAGCTCTATTTCATCATCAAGCCATATCATCAACTCTTTATGTAGAGTCGAGGGTATAGTAGCAACCTTATGTAGCCAGTCTCGACCCAGGAGAGTGTTGAAAGTTGATGCAATGTCTAGCACATAAAAGGTAGTCTCTATCTCATGTCTTCTAACCTGGAGGTTTACTAAGAACACTTCCATACATTCTGACATCTTTCCATTGATGTCCGTAATCAAAATCCTTGTGTCAGTCAGCTGCTACATTTCTTTACCCATCGCCAAGAAGGTCACGAAAGGAAGGATGTTGACCGTAGCTCCATTATCCACCAACACCTTGTTCATCCTTACTCCGTCGAAGTTTGCTGTGATGTACATGGAATGGATATGCTGTCTCATCCAGAGAGGAGGTTTCTTGAACCAATGGAGTGGAGATCCTCTTGGGAATCTAACACTCGACTTGAGAACTCTACGCACCACACCATTAGCTAGCATGAACTTTTCACTTTCTCTCGAGAAACAGGCAGGTGGCTCGACCGCGTTACAGGAGGTCACCATGGGATCTTTGTCCTCCTGATCCTCCTGATGCCCCTCAAGGGTTTTTTCCTCTAGAGGTGCGTAGTCTATATAATCATCATAGATAGAATCCTCCTATTCTTCACCTTCTGCTTGCGATGTCCCTTCTTGAGGTTCATCTGCTTCTTTTAGTGAAGCGCTTTTGCTTTTCTTAGCCTCCCTTTGAGTTCGTCTTAGGACTCTCTTACGTGCTGCCTTCGGAATCACTATTTTCTTACGACCTTTTGCCATTCTGATTGTGAGTCTCCCGAGGGCTCTCCTACAATTCGCCCAAAACTCTTAACAGGACGTTTGACATAAACAAAATCTTTCTTTTCGGAATCATAGCCCCGAATCTCCTGCATGTTAGGTTCAATCATCAAAGCATCAATAAAATTGGTAGCGAAGTTACCTGTGGTCTCGCTCTTGAGTTTGATCTTGATCTCCTCATTATTTGACATCTAAACGAGCTTCAAGAAGTATACCACGTAGCAGTTAGTGCACATCTGAGGGATGAGAAACCTATTCGAGGCGATCAGTTTACACTTCAGGCACAACATTTCTTCATTGAGGAAGTGAGCAATCTGTGGACCCTCTTCTAGCAGCTTCAGATTGATTTGCACTGCTTCTTTTCCTTTCATCTCATCAACAACTCTTTCAGCCTCGACTGGCTCAGGAGTAGGATCATCGTGCTTCAAGGGCTTGTCCGGAGTCTTTTCTCGAGTGATCTGTTCAGCCTTGCCATATCCAGTCATTCGCTCACGCACGCGAGGCCTGTAGACCGGATCGCCTTCTTCATGTTGTCTTTGTCGGTGTCCAGCAGACCCATACGAAGAACTCCCCGAAGGATGCTTTGAAGCAAAGCGGGAGTACGATGGCACCATTCCTATCGCTACTTCCTCAAGCTGAGTCAGGTCATACCACATACTTTCTTTGTTCATTTGCCAATACCTGTGGAAGTTGCGACACTTATCCATAAAGTGAGAAGAATCGAAATGGGTACATCATGATTCCCCTTGTTTTGATTTTCATTAGTTTCCTCTGTATCAACAAGGTTACCATTGGTAGCACTCTTATTGGTGCGAGGCATTTTTCAAAGGCTTTTCGTGAGTTTTCGAATCTCTCTTCCACTGTGGTCGCCAAAAACGTGTTGGTATGGAATTTGTGTTCCTCGCAACACGTATCGAATTTTACAGTGATAGTGTGGTCGCCATAAAGTGAAAGTAAACACAATACCGAAATTTAAGACGACGGTACTGAATTTACAGTATTTAGTGTTGTACACCGTAAAGTGAACAAGTACAAGTAAAACAAGTAAACACAACACTGGAATTTAATGCAATAGTATCGAGTTTACGACATAACACTTACATATATAACTTGAATGGAAAACAACAGAAACAACTTGGTGACGCTTCACGACGGTCGACGGCAGATGAACGACGGTCGAGGCAAACTCGTTTAATGTAATTCACCCTTGTGGAGCGACGCTCGGACGTCAATGGCACCAGAATTTAATGCGACGGCATCGAGGGCGGAAGGCGGATTTGAAGTGGTAACATGTCAACAGCGCCAGACATAATCAACAACACTGAGGATGGACGGAGATATGTCAACAATGCCAGACAGAATCAACAGCACTAAGGATTGACAAAGATATGTCAACAATGCCGGACAGAATCAACAGCACTGAGGGTGGAGGTTTCTCGACCGAAGATAAACGATAAAAAGCAAAGTCTGTGTTTTTGAGTTGTTGTGTGTTTTGTTCTGTTCTATTGCGATCTTTTTATATTTCAAAATCTTGTGGTTGTGATTGTTCAGTAAGTCCAGGATCTTCTTAGATCATGTGCACGATCTGATTCCTATTTTGTAGGAACCATGCACGGCGTGTTTTGGTTGGCATATTTGGATTTGCCACGTGTCCTACTCCTTGGACGTGGTTTAGTTGGGCTCTTAAGTAGCGAGAATCTGAATTACGTCTCGAGCTATATCGGGTGCTCAAGAGCCACCGCTCGAGTGATGTTGATCTTGTGACCATTTGTCAAGCGGCGCCTATACAGGCTTCTTGAGCAGAACTAATATTGGGCATTATTTGTCCTAAATGGTATCCGTCTAGAGTTTCACTTCTTCGGCCCATTGAGAGCGAAACCCAGAAAATCGTGTGTGCCAATAGTTGTATGTGCCAACAGTTGTATAACCATTATATTTGCTAATAGTGTTATCCGAAGGTTTCCTTAGGGATTCCACCCACGTCCCATGTTGTGTTTCAAATGTATCGATCTCAGAGTTCAACACCCTGGAGATCTCATTTACCCCTGAACTTAAAGGATCTAGAGACCACCCTTCTGTTCCATGGAACTTTTCTCAACTTAGACCTCGCTTTTAATTTAATAACCGAGACTTTCTCCAAGTCCCAACTCTTGATATTATGCGTGAGTGATTGGAAGAGGTGGACGAAGTGGGCATCGGTCGTTGTTGCTTCAACCCTCCTGCGCTCCGACCGTGTTTTTGGGGACTCCACATGTCGTCACTAGGTGTATTTTAGCTGAGCTGGACCTGCCCTAAGAGAAGATTGGCCAGATAGATCGGTTATGACGTAGGGTAGGGGAGGATATATGTCACGCCCATGAATTAAATATAAAAGAAATAAATAATAATAATAATAATAAAAATGCTAATGGTTTAATTGGACAAGTGCACAGTATGTCCGTGAACCAGTCCTGCCTAATAATTCCTCCATCACCCAGGCCAAATGATGATGTCAAGTCGCACCCCCTCATCCCCTTCCTAAATGGAAAAATAACTTGGAAAGAAAACGACTCCTCGTCCGTTCGTTTTTGCCAAAATTCTAAATCATTTCGTTTCCCAAAAATATTTTTTTTAAAAAAATTTTGTTGTTTAAAGTTATATTTGGTATCTACAATTTTTTGAAATTATAGAGGACATTCATTTGGATGTAATACGACATTGGGTTCTTTCCTTCGTTTTGTTTTTTAAAATAAATGTTTAGGCATCGGATTTTACCAATTTCGGGAGAACTAAATAACTTATAAGCCATGATTTATGAATTGTCTTACTGTTTTCCCCCCCTCAAAAAAAGCGACCATTACTGTTTTACGAACATTTGGAACTCGGTCGCATCGCCTGTGATTTTATCCTGTTAGAATTAAACTATTGGTGTATGTCGATTCCAGCACTAGCCATCGTCCACGCTTTCCGAAACCAGCGCCATAAATGAATTAAAGGGATGAACTCTTGGTTTAAAAAAAAGCAAACTTTCTATTTATCATTAATTTAGTTTGTTATATGATTTTGTCGTGTTTCTATTTTGATTTCCACCAATTTTGAATTTTATTGCGCGAAAGTCAAACAAGCCCTAATAGACATTTTTTTATTTATCGACTAAAAAAGAAAAAAATGAAAAATAATATTAAAACCTCTCATATGTTATTTTATTTTAACATTTTGATGACCAGATCAAGTGCTGTTGCTATAAATGTTACACAAAATTAATTAAGGCTGGATGATGGCTCTATTAAAGGCCACTTGCTACGGGTAAAGTGAATTATGAGGCGAATGAATGAGAGGTTAGAACTCTACTATTATACGACACGTGTCAGACTATATTAATACCTTGTTTGGCTTTCGCTAAAAAAATTTAAAATTGACCAAAATTAATATGAAGTAAAAATTAATGACAAAATTATATAACAAACTAAAATAATGACAAAATAAAAAATTGTCTCAAAATTGAGTGCGGTAGAATCTCTGTCTTTTGACTTGGTAGCTTTTTGAATATTAGGATAAGAACTAAAAGTAATATTAACTTTCTAATTATCTTATTAATTCAATGTAATTGGAACGAAAAACAAGAGATGATGTAAACTTTATCGCTTGATAATATTATATTTCTAGAAGAACCTTTAAAAAGGGTTTTGTTAATGGATATATAGATAGTGAACACATAATTATAAATGTTATTAAATTTATTTGTATAATATTAAGATATTTTAAAATAAAAAATACAACTTTTATATCACATTAATTACTTCTTAATTGTGCACTCGTTACGGGTTGATGTGATGATAGCGCATCCTAATCTCATTGGCTCATCCAAAAACAAAAAATAAGGGAGATGGAAAAGAAAGGGGGGACAGGTCAGGTTGTTATTGTAATAATGACAGCAACTTACTTAGGAGGAGCAGACAAGCAAAAAAGAAGAGACATTGACATATACATTGAATGCAACGTGAGCTAAAAAAAAAATGCCTCTCGTCTCCCTCACCCCACCCCACCCCATTGTAAAGAATTACCAGCATCTCTTCTTCTCTTTGTTTGTGTTTAATTCTTTTGCTCAGATGACTTTTTAAGTCTTTTTGGTCTTCCACACTTACACTGAAAATAAGATGAAAATAAATTAATTACACAGATAGGGTGGGGTGGACCTCTTTCTCGGTATAATCAATCATACAGATCATGAATCGAATTTTACAAAAAGAATCGAATCTCAAGGAAAGAAATGACCACAGTCAAATCATCTCCCCACGTGTCATCCTGGGATTCACACTCGAATCTAATCAAACGCACGGCTAATACGTCACCGTGATGCCTGTACTTAAAAATCCATACAGGAAAGGAAACGGGGATGGATGTCATTTGTGCCGAACAATTGTCCGACAACGTAGTCAAGTGAGGATTTTGACAAGGAGGGCAACGGGGGGAAGTCGATATCATGACAACCAAGTAGTGGTAACATAGAACCCTAATAGTACTTCCCCCACTCTACTGCCAAAAGGGGACAAAATCTTCCATTAAAGGGAGTAGTACTCCTGCAATAATAGATATCACAGTTTGGGGACAGCGACCTTCATCATCATCCCTAAAAATGAAAAGAAATTCCCAGAAAGAAACAGGTTTGTCAAATAGAGGGCAAATGTAGCACGGGGGGAAGGGAGAAGCCATAAAACAAGGCCAAGGGACCAAAGACGAGTGCCCCTTTACTTTAGTTGCCGGGGGGGCGTTCTTTTTTGACTTTGGACCACCATACGGATGTGGACGGCTCAAGAGGAGTCTGTGTCGAGCAAAAGCCCAACTGGGCTACAGTCTGCGATGATAAAGTTCAGGGTATGCAATCTCAGGGGCATCTGTCTTCAGACCCATAAGCATTCATCGATCCATAAGCTATTTAGAGTCCGTAATGAGGCCAGAAAGCTTTTCCTAGCACCACAGCATTTAAAAAACATACTAAAACCAATTTGCTCATCCATTTTATCTTAATTATTCCTTTCTCAATAATGATAATAAAAAAAAAAAAGAGAAATGATTTATGTTCTGCAGGTTTTTAAAATTGTGAAGTTACCCACAGATAATGTAGATGAAGCAACAAACAACACTAGTTAGAATGTAGGAACATCTGAATGCATTAAGCCTGCTTTCGGAAAGCAAAATGCCAGAATCTCAACTCCCATAATCGATTTCGGCAACGTGGAAGCGCTGGCTGGGCCATTAGAATCGGCGCACCAGTGACTCTAGTTTATTGCCTTGGACCAAACCCAACAAAAGCATTCCAAGAATGCAATTCCATGGAAATATACAAGGAAACAGAAAACCAGAAAGGGCTTCCCTTGAAAAAGAAGCATCCATATTGTTCCCTCAGTAGGTAAAACTGAAGATTCGTCAATGAATGATTCAGAATTAGCATGGTAAAGTGATGGAACATCACTAGGAACAATATCAAAGAAAACCCAGAAGCCAACAAAAAAATAAAAGAAAAAAGAAAACCAACACCGGAAGAAACAAAATAGGAGAAATCAATGTCTCATGCTCAGATAAGATGTGGATGGTTTCTGTTCCCAGACCTCGTTCGGAGGTCTCATAATGAGCTGGGTAAATACACAATTATCATCACCGCATGCAAGATTTACAAAACTCCCTGCTTTTGCTGAAGAAAACTAATACAACCAACACATACTTAGCATGAATGAATCAGAACTCCAAACCCTAATCGAATGCCACTGATCAGATAATTGTACTCTGAATATCCTTACAGTCGACATCGATTAAGTTCCGAACAAGAAGATCATCCCCTCAATGGCCTACGAACACTCAAAAAGAACAGGACGGCGAAGTCGAAGGCTCAGAAGTATCCATTGGTTAATAAAAAATCTAATCACTGAGAAGAAATCGCCTCATAAAATAGGTAGAATCAACATCACCGACTCCGAAAACGACAAATGCCATCGCTGGTTCATCACGGCAAAAAACCAAAGAGAGAAAAACACAGCAAACGAGGGAATGGAGACGATGACGACGGAAAATAAGTAATCGTGCCGTGGGCGGTGGCCCATCAATCGGAATTGAGTTGTTTGTACATATATATAGATAGAGAGAGAGAGAGAGAGAGGCTAGGGTTAGGGTTTTCGACGTCTTTATTGTATCATGGGCTTGTCCCAGGCCCAACGCTTGCTTGTTGCAAATAAAGATTTAAATGAGAGACACTGTTTTCGTTTTCTGTTTTCCAAAATGCCACCACACATAGTGAGGGCGGCCAGATAACTTGCATTGCATCACGTCGTCCCCCACCACGGGTACCCGTATTATACAAAAATCTGATCCTTTCTTGGGGATCAAGAAAGAAATCAATAACATTACTGACAAGCCACGAACCATTCTCTATCAACACCTACTGTTGCCTCCGTGACTCCCGGACACGCCCTCGCAGCTCCAGACACAGTCTTGACACTTCCGACAGCAGCGAACGCAGGTCGTCCTGTGACGCTAATGACTCAACCTCTGATACACTTAATGGGCCCTCCATCGATTCCTTCAGCAGCGTGCTAAAGGTCGATGCATCCGACATGAGATGAACTAATAATGTGCATCCCTCCTCTTCATGCGAAGGTGGTGCTGCATACGACCGCAGAGGAGCCAGGAAAGGGTGGGATAGCAGTTGTGGGATCCTCCACCTCTCGTTCCGATCCCACGCGAGGCATTTCTTCATTATGTCCAGGAGCCATGGGTTGGAGATGGGCCCGTACACAATTTCGTGGTTCGGGTCCGTGATGACTTTGAACTTGGACCAAAATGTTTTGTACTCCGAGAAGGGAGTCCTACCATAAACCATCTGGTACAGTATGCAGCCGAGGGACCATATATCAGAAGGACGTCCGCACTTGATCACATGTCCATTTGCATCCTGCTCATTACACATGAACGCCTCAGGGGACATGTAGCTTAGTGTACCGACCTGGATAATTTCAGCACACTTAGTTAAGGCCAGGGACATGGTCTGGGTAACAAATGTTTTGCAATCCCTGACCATTCAGGACAAGATCCGGTGGAAAAGAACAGGGCAATAGTCACCTGAGATTCCCTTTGGATGTTTGTTGTGTCACTCATTATTGCTTTCGCAATGCCGAAATCAATTAGCTTCAATGATCCTTTCACCAAAAGAAAATTGGCTGGCTTTAAGTCAGAATGCACTATTCTTTCTTCGTGTATGGTTCTGACAGCTTGCAGGATTTGCTGAACAATAAACAGGCAAGTCTTATGAATCATGCGGAAAACACATATGCTTCAAGGGAAAATCATAACTAAGATAACAACAAAGTTTCAGTCCCACGATTAACTAGGGCATGGAGTTCATAAACCAAGTTGTGTATCTATAAATACAATTTCAGATATCAATTTCACTATGTCCCAAAAATCAAGTTTATGTTTGACAGAAACAAGAGGAAATGAGCTCATTCAGGTGCCCAGCTGGGCAAAGTAAGTTGTTATCATTCCTACACCTCGTAAAGTTCATAAAAAGCCTCTCTGTTTTTCTTTTTAAATTATTTGGCAAAAATCCACCCTTGGATGGAGATTTAAAGGACTTTTCATGTAAATATTAAAAAACAACTCTCTGAAATCAAAAGGATACGTTGAGAGAAGAGGAAAATAATATTAAAATTCCAAGGATCACAACCCAATTCTCTTATGCTTTAATAAAAAGTTAAGGGTACAAGTATTATAAGGAAAGAGAGTAGGAAATAAGTGAAAGAGGGTAGGAAAGACTCATTGAAATGATATATCTGGAGGAAGTACTACTGATAAAAGAATTGGAGGAAGAAAGAATATCATAGCTAACTGAGAGTATTGTACAATCTGGCATACCTGCCAATAGAATCGAAGCCAATTCTCATCAATCATTTGACCCAAGCTTTCCATTTCTTTCCACTTCTGAGAAAGCATGAGAGCCAAATCTATTTCGCCATATTCTAGTACCATGTAGATGAAACCATCCTCTTTTACTCTTCCGTCTTTAATATTCATAGAGCCACTCCTCACCTCATTTTGTAAGGTTTTATCTGTTACCTGAATGCAGAAAGAACTTTCAGTGATACCACATAAGACCAAAGAAAAAAAAAAGCTTAAGTAACATTCAGCAATATTTGCAGAATAATTGATCATATACATAAAATCAGGTAATGAATTCACTCTCGTAGCTCCTATCTGTGTCCAGTCTGTAACTGATGTGCTCATGCATGACAACGCCTGATGACATCAGAATGCCTTAACGATTTTGTCAAAACATAAAATCAACTGTAGTCATTCAGTTATTGGCTCCACTTTACTAAATTCCATAGGGTAAGGATCTCATCAGGACATGAGTCAAGTAGAAGTTAGCATAGTTTGTGCAATATCCATCGAGTAATATAGACGACCGTGACTGTGGCTTGCAAATGACAACCCCCCCCCCAAAAAAAAAAAAAACCTGAAAGAAAAAAAGAAACAAAAAGCAAAGCAAGTGAAGGTGAAAATAGGAAAAGAGCTCATTTAGCATGTCTTCTGTAATAGAACGAAACAGCTGCTGCTTTAATCCAACTTAAAACACAAAAAATGATGGTCCAAATAGAGAACATTATTTTTATGAAAAGCAAGATTTAAAAAGAAGGATATTCGATGACATTGTTAACATTTCATTTAAAAGAAAGACCAATATGCATGTCTTCTCTTCTCTATAGAAAATAAAATAAAATTAAACAAATATAATCATGGTAATGAATATGACGTTTTCGGATTCATTTTGCATTTCAGGAAGGATGATGGGGTACCTCATAGTCTATCAGCTGTATAATATTGTTCTTTCCTTTCAGCTTGTTTAGGTATTCAATTTCTTGACAAAATCCATATGCTGTTGCGTAATCTCGGCCTTTCAGCTTAATTTTCTTCAGTGCGTAGATAGTGCAATCCGAAGAAATAACTTTATGAACTTCACTGCTTCCTCCACTGCCTATCTTTCCCAATTTCTGATACAATTTTCCATTGACTTTAAAAAAGAGGTCAGGGTCATAATTCCTTTTACGAGGCCCTGACGTGCCTGTACGGTTGGTTGCATTCTCATCCTTTCCGGGAAGAGCAGGCCCTGGGTTTTTAGTTAAGGAATCTCCAGACAAAGGCACTTTTGACTGCTCACTGCTGGCAACACCAGCAGTCGCCTCTGCCGCAACATCATATTTCAGAGCTCTTTCTTCCTTCATACTGCTCGGTTCTTTGCATACATTCACTTTTTTATCTTCAGATTTATCACCAACATACGAGGAAGAATTGTGAGACGCAAGTGCTGGCTCATCAACTACCATTTCACTTGTGGTCATAACAGAAGTAGCTGGAAATTTCATCATATTTTCTTGCTTTACGAGTCGAGGACTTGGATCTCCAAGAGTTTTGACAGTCACAAGTCCTTGATCCTCTTGATTCAAACGAGAATAGCAGGTCGTTGAACTTGACATTGGAGCTGCACTTGAATGAACCGAAGTTGTGGTTACACAAGATAGCCCGGCAACTGAAGATTGAGTGGAAGGCTGATTGAGAAAGTTCCTAAACTGATGGACCTTATCCTGTACAGCAGCTGTTCTCTGTGACAAAGTGGTAGGCATATTTACATAGGATTTCGAGATGACATCAGATTCCACGGTCAGCAACTTCTGCCGCTGCAAGTCCTGATTGATGACGGTTGAGCCCTCCACTTGACTACATGAGTCAAATTCTATCTCTGTCAATGCAAGTGAACTAAAATAAGACGACAAGTTCCCAGGTTCAGTGGCCACGTGAGCATAGGGCCCTGCATGGTAAGATAAATAGAGTATCTAAAACAGAACAGATATAGAAAGCCCAATTCATGAATCACTTTTGGCAATGCTCCACAGTGTACAATTCAATGCCTAAAGAATGTGCAACCAGAAAACACTGGCAACAAGATCCAGTGATTACCCTGAGACGTGATATTTCCCTGCATGCTGAACTGGACCTTTCTGGAGCTACTCCCAAGAGGTTCAGTGTCATTAACAGGAGGTGGATCCTTCTCTTTCCAATCGATATCACAACTGGCTTGGTCCATCCTCACATCAAAAGGGTTGAAACTTTCATCCAAAGACTTTGTTACCGTGCCAGGGAAGGAAGGCATCACAGTTTCAACATCTGGAATTTTTTTCTTCCCCAATCTGCCCAATGCCGGTGAATCCCGAAACCTCCTCGCACCAGCGACCGGTGCCAAGCTTCCTGTTGGAGCTACTGCACGTCTAGGCCTAATATCATTCAACTGTTTCACACCTGGATGCTCTTCAACAGAATCAACGGAACAAATCATATCTTGTACATGAAATCTAATAAAAAGATATCATGATAATAGAAAGAAACCATAAATAGTAATTTTGCAAATTTTAGCAGTATCAATCACGGCAAAAAGAAAGCAACCATTCAAAATCAACCACCCAAATCAAGCCAATAGTTCATCCTTGCAGAAGCAGTCATCCAAATCTAACTCTCCAAAAAAATCATTCTACTTTTTAACGTAAAATGCTATTCCAAAACGTCATCACTGCTCCCAGTTTCTCCTCCAATCTTACTTTCACTTACCAATTGGGAATACCGGCGCCCTAACTACTTAGTCTAAACTTGAAACCACAGCCGGGTCACATCAGCACTCGCACGGTGCGCAAATCATTCAATCCCCTTCAAACCGAACGCGCAACACCAAATAGCCAGAACCGCAGGCAATACCTCCGCCGATCTTAATCTCACATCCAAAACGAACCCTAACCACCTCGCAGCAACAAAGCACGAACATCGGGTAACAAACCAGAGGCATTACCGAGGCGACGGTGGCGCTTGAATGCGGCCTGCACGTCACGAAGGAGCCCAGCCTGAGAATGAGACGAATGGGCTGAGGAGGCAGACGTTCCGGACGAGGACAACGACGGCAGGGCGGCGGCGGAGGAGGCCAAAGCAGAGGCAGGAACGAGACTCCTCGTCGACGTGGAAGATCGGAAAGGAGGAAGGTCAGCCTCCTCGCTGTCCATCGAGCGAGACCAACGGCATTGCTTCTAGAAGGTTGGGAGAGCGGGGATGAAGGGAGCAAGAACCTTTCGAACGAGAGTGAGTTTGGCGCTCGTAGGGTAGGGAGGAGGATTAGGCATTGTTTTAGATGTAGGGCCTTGTTGTTAATGGGCCTTCGGGGGCTATTATAATATCTGTTACTGGCCCATAAGGAGGCAGTGGAGATGAAATGACCACATTCTCCTTGGATAAATGGCAACCAAATGGGATGTGATGAGGGGTAAAGCCCGACACTAACCCTTTTTTTCAAGCCATGCAGAGTTTTACATTTTAGTGAGAGCCAGCAGCACACGGCTCATTAATCTGTCAATCTCCTCAAGCGACCTGCACGTGTATATGAGTCCGTCTATTAATGTTTGAGAAGATATCAAGAGTTAGATAGTACCAATTCTCTAGTATGCCCCTCGGGTTTGTCTTCCTTATTTGTGCATGGTATTCTCCATAGTAATGTTCCAAAAGTCGCGAAAATATTTCATAAAATAAGATATATAATTTTAAAATTCGTCGACCCGAAAATCGTAATTTCAAACTTCGACTTCGATTTTTAAGAAAATCAAGATTTATAAGCTTGATTTCAGTTTAAAAATATCGACGATATTTTAAAATTTAATTTTATCATACAAGAAACCATAAAATCCATTTTTCTAACCTTGACCTTCAAAAAGGCATCACTAATGACATTCGTAAGTATTCTTGCTTAGGATGTCATTCTTTGTCTTCTTTTTTCTTCTTTTAATGACGGCTACATACATTCAAAAGACCCTCCGAGTACCAGTTGCTCGGTGTACCAAAGATTTCCGACATATTCGGTGCTGGTTGTTTTTTTTATATCAGCGGGGTTCGTGACAGACTTACTTTTTGCGAGCCCTCTCACGAGGCTCAAAGGCTCTTTGACAAGCCCGTGAGCCTCAGACCCTACCCCACTACATCCCCTCTGGGCCCGACTTGAAGCCTGCTCCCCTGTCGGTCTAATTTCAGTTGAGGCCCAAAGGCCTAGTAGGTGGGCGGCTCTTGGGCTTTATTAGCCACTATCCAAGAGACCAACCGTAAATCCCAGTGGATTGTGCATGATGGGGTTCGAATCAGGAATCATGACAAGGTTCCAAGCACTCACCACCCACCTTACGCCACTTGGGTTTCCTTGGAAGGACGACATTGGTTGTCTTAATGGTCACTTTCGGAGCCAACACGCCTTTGATGACCACAATAGGAGAAAGGATGATAATTCGAGAACCAGAAGTGGTACTAACTTGAATAACATTAACGACAACTCTGACGAAGAGAGTGGGGATGAGGAGAAAAACCAAAACCCTAACATGGCCGAAGAGTTGTCCGCCATCATGAGTACCCTCCAACTCTTAATGGAGAGAGTCAGTGCTATCAATAAAAAGCATGAGACTCTAGAAAAGAAAATTGGCTCCAGAATGGACTATGTTGTCCAAAACATGGAGACTCTTTCGGGAGCACCAATAGGTCCCCCTGTCAAAGCACAGGGTGAATCAACTACCAATCTCCAGTCTGACTATGAGGCCTACAAGGCGTCAGTAGCTGAAGGGAAAAAGAAAATTGGTGTCGACAATACTCCCAATAACTCAACACGACTTAAAGGAGCCATGCAAGTTCAGCCTCCACTCTTGGTTAACAATAATGAGAAGGGAACGGCTGAACGACATGACTATCTGGCTGTGTATGAACCTCCGTTTCGTAAAAGGGAGAGATATTACAGGCTTGTCAAGACCGACGACTTTGGCCCATTTGAGGAAAACTGTCACCCTGAATACATCCCACAAACTCCGTACAGAGGAGGAGTGATGGCGTAGGAGGCGAGGGCTCCGGTTGGCCTTCTCCCTGAAATAAGGGATTAATTTGCAAGACTGGTCGAGCAGGCTATCCAGGGGCGAATGACCCAAACAGAGTAGAGCTTTGTCGTGCTCCATACCTAGAGAATATCGACTGGGACTATGCTTTCCCAAAAGGATATCGAGTACCTGAATTCGCCCGGTTCTCAAGGGAAGAGGGCATAGACCTCGCAGAACACATTGCACGCTTACGTGATACATTTCATAGCTCTCTTACCGGAGCTGCCTTTACGTGGTACATCAACTTATCTTCGAGTTTGGTCGACAATTGGGAAGAAATGCAAGTAAAATTCACGCTGGTGTTCGTCCAAACCGATCCGGCGGTGACCTTGCAAGATCTAATCCACATGAAACAGCAGCTTGGTGAACCTATGACAGTCTTCTTGTATAGGCTTCGAAAGGCGAGGTTAAAGTCAATTAAGAAAGAAGCTAGAAGGAGAAGTCTTCAGGAATTGGAATAAGTTGGCCAGGAGGGCCGTTTGTTATGAAAACCTGTTAAAAGAGAAGACTCAGGCATAAGGAAGCCTAATCACATGACCCTTGTTAACCTATCGGGCTGATCTTGTAGTTGACGTCGACATCACAGAGTATGTGAAGGACATCCCCTAACGTGCGATGAGCTGACGAAGAACAACTTCCAGGCCAAGGCTTCCAAAACAGCACAGGAGGAGAAGAAGTACTCCTTCAATGAAGGAAAGGCCGATGAAATTTTCGAATTCATGCTAAAAAATAGGCGAATTCGGTTAAAGACAGAGCACCGACTTCCTCGTATTGACAGAGAAAAGTAAAAGAACTTCTGTAAATGGGACGGGCCCTTCACTCATGCCACCAAAGATTGCATCACGTTTAGAAACCTGATGCATGACTTAATTGAGTCCAAAGAATTGGCAACACATAGTGTCTCATATGTCCATGAAATCGGGTTTCAATTCGACTTCAATATTTTTAAACTGAAATCGGGTTTACAAATTTCCCTAGAGATCGAATTCGAAGTTTGAAACTTCGACTTTTGGACATTATTAGACGAATTTTAAAACTATATGTCCTATTTAATAAAATATTTTCATGACTATCAATATTTAGGAAGATACCTCGTATTTTGGAAGGAGTTTTTTGGGATTAAGGATGAGCATTCGGAATAGACTCAGATATCCGAGTTCGATTTCTGTCCGAGCTAGAACTTCCTGTTTGCGGGCGAAACATGTTGCGATATATCGGGGACTAAGTGTTGAATGTGGTCGCCAATAAAGAAAGTAACGACGAACAATCAAAAATCACTAAGCACAAAGAGAAAGACTTACGGCCATCTTGCAACAACACTTAAGACGATTACGTACAGTCAGGTTGACAATCAAGCAGCCCTTCAGGGTCATAGAATGATTGTCGTGTGTTTATAATTGATCAGGGCTGACTTGTTTGTAGACACTAACTAATAACTGTCGACCAACACACATTTAACACGTGATATTTATCCTAAAACTAACTAAACAACTGCTAAGAAGGACCTACTATCGACACTTATGAGTAGCGACTTTGGGTCTTGATGTCTTCAATCGATACTGGAGATGTTCGATGGAGTATTATCTTCGAACACCTTCACCACTGAACTGCATTCCCTCGTCTTGCCCGTGAGACCAACATCGACCATTGTCTTGACACTACCTTCAACACGATGATCGAACGTCTTACAAGTTGTGTCGATCTTGTTTTCCTTGGATGCCCATTGCAGGGGGCCCAAAATGACGTTTATCGTGTAAACATTTCGCCCCCTTCCTTCGACGTGTCTGTTTATCTCCCAGATTCCTCTATATAACCTTTGACAACTCGTTGTCTGCCTTCATTCAAAACTCTTATCCTCATTGCGTCGCTTGCTCCTAATTTTTTCTTTTCAGCAAAATCTCTCTACTCATGGCTCCCCAGTCATTCTACAATCACACACCGCTGAAGGGGTCTGACGCTTATTTCAAAGACTTCAAAAGCCTGGCAACGGATGTTGTGACTAGTAAGACTAGCGAGTTCACCAACAAAGAAGAGAGGTCGAAAGGACAAATTACTCTGGGTCCCTTTTTCAAGGGCGGCCGCTTCAACCCTGCGTCAGAGGACAAACATGTGCCCCTCGATTACCTCCTTCCCGATCCTGAGGTCATACCGATTTGCAGGCCCAACTTCGTCGATCCAGGTAATTGGTGTCGACCCTCTGATAAGAGTCGATCGTTTGACAAGAGTCGATCCTCTGACCCCGGGGATTCAATTAATGCTAGTCAAGTATTGCATGGATTTCCCACTACGGGTATAGATAGATTCCCTGAGTGGATAACCTTGTAGACCAAGCTTCGTCGTGAGAAATGGGAGAAGATAGGTAACTATCATTTAATTAGAGTGTCGACAGAGCCGATGAGGTGCAACCATCGATCGGTCGCATCACTTCTATCTATGTGGAATGTTTCTACTAACTGCTTCTATCCTCAGGAAGGCCCTCTGACTGTGACCACTCCCGACATAACCTTCTTAAGAGGATGTTACTGTGTCGGGGAGCCAGTTAGGTTGGTCGAGCAGGAGGATGATTTTAATTTCAGAAAAGGACAATGTCTTGGTTCGATTATCGAAGCACATCTGCAGAAGAATAAAAAAACTGGGGTGATGAAGAGGAGTTCCAATTTATGATCGAATGGCTTGCGAAGTATATCTATTGCAGTCGCAACAAACAATCACTGAAATATATGGCGCCAGTGGCGAACTCTATAATAAAAGTGACAAGGCCAGCAGCGATGGCTCCATTCATCCTTAGCTTGATTTATCGAGCTCATTTCGAAGCTGTTGCAGTCGATTCAAAAAATCCAGAAGCGTTCCCTACTAGACCAACATCGGGCCCTTTGTGGATTACTTGCGCATGGGCGCACCTAGACTTTCCTGGCATGCACCACTTTAAACTACCGACCAGTAATGACTCATCAGGTCTCGAAGGTCTAGAAATTATTCGCTTCTTCTGCTATGAAAATTGGGAAAAAGACTCTGCTATGGGATATCTCAATCGACTGCTATATTCCAGTGAACCCCGGTGGCAACCTTACCTTGAAAGCATTGACTTTTGTAGGCTTCGACGATCCATAGAGCCCCACCCATTATGGGATCAAGTATTAACACCGAGAGACTTGGTCGGTAGCGATACCAAAGGATTTTTTGTCGAAGTTTACAATCCTCAGTTCGTGGCGCGACAACTAGGATTTGCTTAGATCTGTCCTTTCCCTTTCATCAAATCCTTCAATACCAACCTAGAAGGACGCGTCAGCATCAACGTCTCATATGCTAACAGGGTAAGATTAATGATATATAACCAGTTACGCTATCGAGCAAGAATTAACTTGCCTTACTACTGCAGCTATTTACTACTCTGGATCGATCCAACTCCAAAGTCACGTTTTCAAAAAACTTAGGAGGATGTAGCGTAACCAAGGCGTTCGATTATTGTTGGAAGAGGATCTTCAAAAAGATAGTAGCGAAGGCTGAGTTTCCTAGAAAAGGAGCGCAACCGCTACTGGAAAAGGAAGATTTCCTTAGCGGTCTCATTGGAAAGCAAGAGAGATCGCTGATGCCAGGTATTATTCGTGAACTCTTGATTATTAATTTTTTATCGATTCCGACAAAGATCGATGTTCACAGGAGCATTGGATAACATAATTCCTGTGGTGACCATCGAGAAAGGGAGATTGAAAGGGAAACAGGCCAGCTGCATCCAAGAAACCCAATGCTCGGGCCTCTTCGACAAGCAGAGGCGAGTTGTCTGACGAAACTGCAGAGGCAGAAAATGCGAGTCTCCATCGGCGTTCTAGAAAGAACAAGCTCATTCCCATTTCGGAGGAACACCTTCAGCATGAGGACGACATATCTGAAATCGAGCCTCCGACGGCCAATCCTTTAACTACTGGTCCTTCAATCGTCAGAGAAGAAAAAGTCCTCCCATATTCAAAGGAGAAAGATCAAGCGTTCGACATGGTAAAATGAGAATTGCTGTTCTAATGATTATAAGTTTGGACTCTAACACGCGTTGTACGCATAGGTCGAATATGAAGATTTATTCACACCTCCATCACCTCCAACAGAAGATATTCCTCCTAGCCTCGAAGGTATGATCGAGGACACGGCGAAGAATATTTCTAAAGAGGGTTTGACTGACGGAGCTACTGAAAACGCCAAAGAAATTGCCCCACCAAATTCGAATCTAGCGCGAGATATAGAGGTATATCCCTTGAACTTACATCAAGCAACTCTAGATTTTACTTGACTTTTCACATAAACAGCTCGTTTCACTCTCTTCTGACCTGAGTATCTAGTAATTCATTTCTGAGTGAACCAACTACGCCCCATCCTCGAATGTGACGATATTCCTGTTAACTCATATCCAGAAATATCTTTGTAGGTGGAAGTTCCTCCCCCGACAGACATAATGCCTCCTCCCCCAAATGTAGTACCTCCTGAGAACATCGAAGCGGAGTGTCGAACACCAGAAGTGACTAGACGATTGAAAGATCCTGCTTTAGTCGAGTTCTTTGACCAGCTTCGAGTAATGAGTTTCGCTGTCTGTTTCACTTCAGAAAATGTAAACTAAAATATGTATTATTTCGAACAGCAAAACTTAGAATTGTCACCAATGAAGGTCTCAGCGAGCGCTAGTCATGCTACTTCATCAAGCAATGTGAACCAATTGAGTATCGATCAAAGCAACCCTGCTTCGCTCGCTTTGAAGCTACTTGAGGTACTACGTCGCGTAGAACCATCGAAATCCAACTTCGATGAGATTATGCAAGCTATCGAAGCCATAGAGAGACATGCCAAGGCGCCCATCAACCTGCTAGGCATTTGTCAATGCTTCAAGGAAACATTTTGGAAATCTTGGGAAGATTGGGAGAAGGTTCTTACAGACGACAGGCAGTGGAAGGATTTCTCCACGAAGCTGAATGATTTCGAGTCTGCTCAGCATAAAGGGATGGCAATTACTGCTGAGCATCGTCGTTTGATCGAAGAGAATCAACGACTGAAGACTGAAATAGTGGAGTTGTCATCTAAGCTGGAAAAGGGTGAAGCCGAGGTGATTGTTCATGAGAGGGAATTAACAGAGGCTCAGACAGAAGTCGAAGCAAATCGTATTCCCACATACGAGATAAACAACCTAATCTCATTCCAAAAGGCTGTGAATATGCTCAATGTGAAGAACAACACTCGAGCCTAC
Organism: Melastoma dodecandrum; assembly: GCA_029817715.1. Classification (NCBI taxonomy): domain Eukaryota; kingdom Viridiplantae; phylum Streptophyta; class Magnoliopsida; order Myrtales; family Melastomataceae; genus Melastoma; species Melastoma dodecandrum. The sequence goes on from JARUPY010000605.1 coordinate 4,616,564, forward strand.
TTCGCCGATTTGCTAGCTAGACTTCTTACTTTAGAACCGTGATCATTATCGATGTTGAATTACCGATGCATTTGTCGTTTTTCTTTATTTCCCCTTGTTCTGTGTATTTTGGATCGATTGAATAGTATATTTGGATGATTTCCCTTCGAATGACTCGTAGCTCCAAACTCTCAATCGACACAAATTTAAGTTAGTTCAATGCAACAATCGGGAATATAACTCAATTTGATGAGGTTGTTGAGATTTTCCGGGAACTTTTAAGATTTTTTGAGACTGTGGAGATTCTCTATGATCGATGTAGCCTAATACTTCTTCCTATAAGTAGCAGAATCACGGGACCACAAGCTCACATATTACCAGCAATTCTCAATACATTGCCTCATCGAGAAGCCTTCTTTCCAAACCTATTAGTTTTCCCTCTGACCACAGAGCCTAGGTTCTCAACCTTAGACCCCATGAAAGCCTAAGTCCTCAACCTTAGGTATATGGTTCACTTCCATCGCCCGGCATCATGGCTCAAGTATAAGCTTGAGCCAAGAAACATAAAGTTTGCCCAGGTTGCAAATGTCGCTTCATGGTGTCGGGCCATGAGGCCTTCCTGGCCTCCTCGAATATCCTTTCCAGATATTGCTTGCTGTTAAAGTCGCAATACTGGTGGACTTTCGAGGTAGGTCTAGAGCAAACGAAGCAGGAGACATTGATAGCAACCCCACGCGCGGATGCTCTCCAAACGAAGGGAGACTGGAGCGACAACTCCAGTGACTGCAACAATTCATCTTAGTGTCGACAACAGTGCCTGTAACAATCGACGATCGACGTGCTTAATATCAAAGGACTGTATCGCTTTATTTTATTTCATATGTATCGATCCACTTGTATTTGTAATGTTTCATAATGAATCGACTTTGTTTATCGATCAAGTATTTTTTGTAATGTCGACTATCCCTATTAATTGTGACCATAATTCGGGACATCGAGACTGAATTTCTTTGGACTGTAAATCCCATAATGTCGATCGATGGAGTTTCAAATGCCTGCCATTAACCTTCAAGACATGTGGTTCGCCATTTAAGTATGACAAGTGATAAGCGTTTTTAGGATAAACTTTATCGACCCTAAAAGGACCATCCCAAGTAGGAGACCATTTGCCTAGGAAATAATCTCTCTTCCCAATCGGGAGGATCATTTTCCAAACTAAGTCTCCTTTCTTGAAGGATTTTAAGACGAAATTCTTATTATAAATTCGAGCAACCCTTTCTTTTTGAACTTGAATTCGATTCAGTGCTTGAAAGCAGCATCTATTCGTTATAATCGACAGGACGATCTTCATTATGGGCCAAAAATCTCATCGATTTATAACGAACTTCGATGGGTAGGATAGCGCAATGTCCATATACTAAACTATATGGAGTTTGTCCAATGCTTTCTCGTTTGATAACACGCATTGCCCAAAGCCCATCCAACAACAAAGTATGCCAAGATCGAGGGTTATCATCGATCATCTTCTGAATAGCGTTTTTTACAATCTTATTGGTAGATTCAGCTTGCTCGTTCGACTGTGCATAGTAAGGAGAGGAATTTGTTAAGACAAATCTGAATTCATAAGCAAATTCTTTAATCAAGTTGCCATCGAAAACAATAGCATTATCGACCACGATATTTTGAGGAATGGCCATATCTATAAATAAGGTCGGATTGAAGGAAATCAATCACTTCGTTTTGGGTAATATTCTTATAATCCTTTGCTTCGACCCACTTTGTAAAGTAGTCGATAGCTACAAGGATATAAGAATCTTCGTTACTCGAGCTTGGTCTAATTTATCCGATAATATCCATAGCCTAAGATCGAAATGGCCAAGGTTTAACCACACGATGTAAATGAGTTGCAGGTGCATATGATATGGGTCCATGCTTTTGACATTTTTTACATCCTTTGGCCATGTTGATGCAATCTTTCATCATCGAGGGCCAGAAGAAACCATTCCTCTTGATCAACCAACACATATTTGGTCCGGAATGATGAAGACCACAACGACCTTGGTGTGCTTCTAACATAATAAAGAACGCTTCATCCATGTCGACACACCTTAAAAGAACACCATCAGTCTGCTTTCGATAAAGTACATCATCGATTATGGTGTAGAATCCTGCCGATAATTTTACTTGGCGGGTTGCCCCCTTCCCAGGATTGGAGAAGAATTAATGAATGGTGTTATCCAATCAAATGTTGATAGGAAAATACTGATGGTATATACTTGTGCAGAATCATTGCGTAAAACATAAGGTATTGTCTATATTTGCCCTCCAATTTCTTGCATCAGTCGATGACTTATTTTAAAATCAGAAGCATGTTGTGCTAATTCATTTGCACTGGTATTGTCTTCCCTAGGAATGTATTCAAAATGAACTTCCTTAAAGGAAAAAGGCAGCTCATGGACTTTATCCAAGTATCGCTGGAGGTGGTCGAAGTACACATACTCAAATCCTTGACATGATTGATGACGAGCTGCGAATCCCCTCGAACTGTTGCATATGACACTTGAAGATCGATCAAGGTCCGTAGAGCAATGATCAAAGCCTCATATTTGACGGAATTGTTTGTCAAGATATCGTCGATCCGATAAGCTATTTTGTGTTTTATTTTCAAAGGAGATAGAATATAAATTCATATTCCAACCCCTTCGTTAGAGACAGACCCATCAAACCAAACTTCCCAAAATTCTTTCAAATCTTGAGAACTGGTTAATTTAGAATTCGTATATTGGGCTAAGAAGTCGGCTAAAATCTGCCATTTGATCGATGCTTGTGATCGATATCAAAGGTCAATTGGAGACAAAATAAGGCTCCATTTACTAAGCCTACCTGATAACATATGACTATCGAATAACATTTTTAATACAGGAGCATTTGATACTACATACACCGTGTTACTCCCAATGTAATGTCGAACTTTCGTGATTGCATAATATAATGATAAGAATAGCTTCTCATTATTAGTATATCTATATTTGATGGGAGTAAGGATCCGGGATAAGTAACCAATGACTCGTTCCTTACGTTGGTTATCTTCTTGCACCAACATCGATCTGATAACCTTATCACCCGCAGCGATATACAGCAAAAAGGGTCAATCTTGCCTTGGAGAAACTAGAACAAGTGGATTGATGAGGTATTTCTTAATAGCTTCGAAAGATTCCTGATGGCTATCAGTCCATTAAAAACTATCTTGTCCTCTCAATAAGTTAGAGAATGCCGTTGTTCGACCGGCAAGATTTCCTATAAATCGTCGTAAGTAATTAACTATTCCCAAGAAAGCTTGAAGTTGTTTCTTAGTCGATGGAGGAGGTAGATCTCGAATAGCTTTGATCTTGCCCAGATCAATCTCTATCCCTCGATGATGAACTAGAAATCCAAAAAATTATCCGGCGCGAACACCGAAGGCACACTTCATGGCATTCAACTTCAAGTGATGCTTTCTCTATTGAAGAAAAGCTTTTCTAAGATCATTAACATGGCAGTGATCTGCCAACGATTTTACCACGATATCATCGATGTAGACTTCGACCGACGATCCAATCAATGGGTTAAAGATAACGTTCATTGCCTTTTGATAGGTTGCGCCAGCGTTCTTTAATCCAAAAGGCATGGCGACACATTCAAAAATTCCAAATGGACAACGAAATGATGTCTTATGTATATCATTCTCCGCGATGAAGATCTGGTTATATCCAGAATAGCCGTCCATAAACGACATAATTTTATGTCCAGACGTCTTATCTATGAGTTCATCTGCTATTGGCATCAGATATTCGTACTTTGGAGTTGTTTTATTGAGATCTCTAAAATCAATACAAACTCGAATTTTTCCGTTTTTTCTTTTTTATAGGAACAATGGAAGAAATCCATTCTGTGTATCGAGATGTTCTTATATATCCAACATCGAACAACTTCTTTACTTCTTCAAAGAGTTGTTGTCTATGTTCGCTTGGTAATCGACATGGAGCCTGTTTCACAGGTTTGAAATCTGGCTTAGTAGGCAACGTATGTTCGACTAATCGCCAATCCAAGCCAGGCATTTCAGTATAGTCTCGTGCAAAACAATCTTTGAATTCCTTTAAAAGTGTTAGAATCGATTGGAAGAGATCTTTGTCAATCGAACCACTTATAAAGGTAGGTCGCTGAGTCGCGTCGTCGCTTAAATTTACAGTCACAAGAGGATCACGAGGCATAAGTAATGTGCATCGATCCACTGGGGTTTCATTTATAGACTTATCACAAAACGTTGTGTTATTCATAGTAGGATGATACAACATAAGTCGAATCTACACACCAAACCAAGATTCAACCCATCCTCTTTAGCATGCTGGTCGGGACTATCTACGCCCAGCGAACTGGTTTCAAGGCACATTTTAAGACTAACTTTAGGTCTAGTTAGCCTATACACTCGTAGTCGCTCTAAGACATCAGCGACTACGTCTTCCTGATCGACATCAAGCATCTTCCTGCTCCCGGAGGAGTCTCTCGGGCTCCAAGTCCAGGTTGCCAGGGTCAACACCTTCCTTGCCAATGACAGTATTAGCATTCATGTCTTCATATATGGGTTCAACATTTTCCTCTTCGATGATGGTTTCAGGGAGCAGCCCAACAGCTTCCTTAATAGAATGGAGGATACTATCGAGCTCCGCCTCCTTTTTTGCCTGAGCCTCGGCTTCGACAGCTGGAAGTACTTCGTTAGAATCCCATCCACTTGGAGCATCGACTATAGGATATGGAGGACCCCCATATTTGACTAGGAAGTCGAATTTTCCAGTCGATTTTCCCAAAGGTCCAACATTCGGATCTCCAAGAGAGTATCTCTTCTTCAAGCTCATGTCATCGACAACACCAATAACATTTCCTGCATATATTTCGACAGGGTTAAGACAAGTGTTAATGGATGAGTCAGCTTTGACAACATCAATTTTAGAATCAAGCCAAAGCATAAGTTCTCGATGAAGAGTAAAAGGGAACTGCCGCCTTATGTAGCCAATCTCGACCTAACAGAGCAGTAGATGTCGTATCGACTTTTAATTTTATTGGGAAAATTCCCACACACTTAGACATAAGGCCATTGAAACTTGTTATCCCAACATCGGTGTTGGTAATATCAGCCTTATCATACCCTAAATATTTGAGGGTATGTAAAGGCATCACATTAATCGTCGCACCATTGTCGACTAATACTTTCTTCAGACGGACTCCGTTAAAATATGCTTCGATGTATAAGGAGTGCATGTGAGATTGCATCGAAGGGGTAGGTTTAACAAACCAATTTAGAGGAAAGCCTTAGGACAACGAACGACCCGAGGAGTCGAGATTTTAAGGATACCTGGAATAGGCTGAGTAATTGTAGGTCCCGCAAACACTGTGGGTAACATAATATGTTACACTCTACAGTGTTTTTAAAAGCATCGAACCGGACTGGATCGTAGTCCGAATCATCGAAGACATCTTCGAAATCATCATCCTCAACAAGCTTTTTCGTATCCTTATGAGGGTCCCGGAGAACCGAGTCATCGACCATGAATAGGTCACATGATCGATCTTCTTCGCTTGGACCATTGCAGGGTGAACGGATTTTTGCCGTTTCTCCTCTTCTCTCCTTCGACGCCTTTCCTTCCTCTTCCTGCTGCTCTTAGTCATGGGTGGTGATCGTCGGTTATTCACCTGCCTCCACTCATCGTTATTAGAATAGGGAAAATCAAGTCGACGTCGACGGGACTGATAATACTCTGGAAATATCTGGACATACTGTCCTTTCTGGGGATCATACCCTTGGACTTGCCCTACATTTTCTTGTCCAACAAAAACAGGCATGCAATACAATGGGTTTGCTTCGATCATACCTTGGATCGGGTTGTCGAATAGAATGATGTCGAACTTGTTTGCCGAGGACATGACGATCAGCTTCTACAAGTAATTGTACGAGCATAGGTGGCATAGCTGAGAGATTAATATCTTGTTCCTCAGGATAGGACAACACCGCTTGCAAATGTCAGCTTTCTCGAGAAATTGTGCAATGGGAGGTCCTTCTTTGATAGCCTGCTCATCGAGGCGGGGAAAGGGTCGAAAGCAATCCTTAACATTGCCTCTTTTGATGGTCTCCTTGGACAGGTCACTTGACTTAGCAGAAGAATCCACATCGTTGTTGACAGGTAGGGGGGTAGTCTGGGTGTCGAAGCAACAAGGTACTGCCTTTGCTTTTTGAACAACATGCCCTTTGTCAGGAAAAACCTTACGAGCATCAGGGGCAGACCCTCTTCCTATGGGGTTTCGATTGAACGCCTTCGAAGGTTCTTTACGAGAAATCCCTATTGCCGCTCTCTCGACATGAGTCAAATCAAACCAATCCTTCGTATGATGAGATTGGAGAAACTTCTTAAAAGTGAAACACTTGTCAGTAGTATTGGTTTCGTCCATGAGCCACCAACAGACTTCATTCTTCAGCTTCGACGCGGCCACAGGGCAAGAGACGACTCCATTGTCGAGAAGTCTCTTAAACAACTTGTTGACCACATAGGTCTCTCCAGAAACATTAGATTCCTGAAAAGCACGTCGAACAACATCAACCATGTTAATATCGAATGTATGTACTTCACAATCAATAAAAGGTTTTTGATCGACGGATGACGACTCCTCAGACTCTTTGAAACAAAGAATCTTTGATTCAATAAGATCCTGAATAAGGTTTCTAAAAGTTAGACAATCGCGCGTGGCGTGAGTAAAAGACCCAGGCCATTTGCAATAACTCCGCTTCTTCTACCTGTCAGTCTAGGGAAGTCGATGACCGGGTTTCAGCTTGATTCGGTCTCGTTTATGGAGCCAGTCGAAGATTTCATCAGCTTTCTCAATATCGAAAGAGTACTTTCGCTCTTCATTCGACTTTTGAGATGCCTTAGCTTTGAAGTTTTTCTTCGACAATGGATCGCAAATAGTAGCTTCGCCCTTGACAAATTCAGCTACATCGACTTCAATAAGCATAGGCTCGATCTGATATGCCGTACGTTCCCTTGACTCTTCTCTGAGTAGATTTTCATACTTAGTGGCCCTCGAAGAGTGTTCATAGAGGTCTCTAAACATTTCTCCTCGAATTTTTTTTCGTATACGGATATCAAGGGCATCCTGGGCTATGTTAACCACCTCATCTTCGCTGACTGATGTCTTGCATATAAGTCGAGCCTTTCGGAATCGCTGCAGGAAGGTCGCTGCAAGTTCTCCAGGTTGCTGTCGCATCTTAGTCAGCTCAACCAAAGAGATGGTCGAATCAAGAGTAGCGAAGGCCTGCATAAACTGTGTTTGCATATCCTGCCAATTCTGTACTAAGTTAGGCGGGAGGTGGATGTACCAAGTAAACGCTGGTCCAGTAAGTGAATTAGGGAAGCATCCAATGGTCGTTGTTCGATGCCCCACCCGTTTGATGAGTGAATCGAGCTATATGCTCCGTCGGCGTCATTTCATCTTCACCAGAGAAGCGAGTGAAATCGGGGATCTGATAACCCCTAAGATAAGGATAATCCTGATCGATAAACTCAAGATAAGGTGTCATGTACATGCTAACCTCTTCTCGACACACCGCTCATGGGACTTCAACTATTCGAGCAATCACATGTCTGAAATCAACAAGATCGATAGGCCTTAGAGGGACTTTGGAGACTTCCCTTTCCAGAGGATTCCTATCAGCTTCCCTGTCGAAGGTAGGTACGTCCCTAGGGACATCACCGAAAAGGTTCCTTTTTGGGAGTTGACCTTCTACAGGTGGTCCGCGGACAGGGTTGTCGACAGTGGATCACGTATAATGGCTCTCACTTCGACGATGAGGAGGTGCATATGCCTATGGTCGATAGGGATCCTGCACATCATCATCAAGATCGACGAACTCATTATAGCGATTCAATCGATCAGAGGTGGCAAAATCGCCTCGATCGTCGGAGACAAAACGTGTCCTACTTGGGTGGTCTCATGATCGAAACTTACCCTGCGCTTTCCATCTCGAATAGCAGCCCTTCTAGCCGTAGTATCTTGGGAATATTTAGCATTGATCCTGAGAGTTAATCCTTGGAGTTGTTTTTGTAACTCTAAGAAGTTTTCTTGATACTTGGCCTGCATTTGTAGAAACACGTCCAAGGGAACTGTCTCCGATACATTTGGCAGGATGTTCGACAGAGGGGATGTCCCTCACTCCTGAGTCTGGACATTTTGTTGTCCAATGTTCTGGGCATTTTGTTGCCCATTCCGACGGCTCTGGCCATTGTTAGCAGTTTAGCCTTGCCCAGAATTGGTCTCCGAATCACCATGAGTATCGGCCATTCTGTTAGCCGCACTTCGGGTTCTTGGCATTTCGTGTAATCGCACAGAACTTTCCGACTCCCACTATGGTCGCCAAAAACATGTTTGCGGGCGAAACACGTCGCGATATATCGGGGACTAAGTGTTAAATGTGATCGCCAATAAAGAAAGTAACAAAGAACAATCAGAAATCACTAAGCACAAAGAGAAAGACTTACAGTCATCTTGCAACGACACTTAAGACGATTACGTACATTCAGGTTGACAATCAAGCAGCCCTTCGGGGTTATAAAATGATTGTCGTGTGCTTACAATTGACCGATGCTGACTTATTTATAGACACTAACTAATAACTGCCGACCGACAAACATTTAACACGTGCTATTTATCCGGAAACTAATTAAACAACTGCTAAGAAGAACCTACTATCGACACTTATGAGTAGGGACTTCGGGTCTTGATGTCTTCAATCGATACTGGAGACGTTCGATGGAGTACTATCTTCGAACACCTTCACCACTGAATTGCATTCCCTCGTCCTACTCGTGAGACCAACATCGACCATTGTCTTGACAACTACCTTCGACACGATGATCAAATGTCTTACAAGTTGCATCGATCTTGTCTTCCTTCGATGCCTATCGCAGGAGGCCCAAAATGACGTTTATCGTGTAAACACTTCCGAATTTTTGTGTTTATGTCCAAGTCCGATTTAAAATAATTCCAATTTCGAATCCGAAAATAGTTCGAACTTGAAATTCGGATACTTGAATATTTCGAATTTAAAGATTCAAGAAATTGGTCCAAACTAGTTCGAGTCCAATGCTTCAAATGTTGGTCCGAAATTGTAAGTCCACACAAGAGTAAATAACAATTTTAAATTCATAAAATAAGGGTTACAACAATATCAATTACAAAGCTAGATAATAAGAGTAGCAGGTAATATGCTTGGAAACACCTTTTAAACATCTTCATTCTAAGATCCTCAAAACATGCTGAAAATGTGAATATGCTTCCATACCCATTTCCTCAAAATATGTAACTCAAATTGAGCAATGTTAGTACACAAATATTATACTAATTTACTTTCCGACATAACAAATATAATTAAAAATATCAACATTACCATCTTCGAGTTGCTCAATATATTCCATATCTTCCATATCTTTTAGTTTATAAAAAATCTCTGAGCTAATCTTGAGTGCATAAGAGAGATTCCACAATTCTACGAGATAATGAACTTCAAAATGAGTCAAGCACTTGATCTCATATACTAAATGAAGACTATGAAGCAACAATAGATATATGAATCGATAAAATATCTCGAGCTATTTGACTGAGAATGGGAAGTCTGTATCTCAACATTTTCCACCGTGTTAAAATGTCAAATGAATCGATGCCATTATCTATATTCTCAGCCAAATACTTATCCAACTCTAACTTGTAACTTTCACCATGATTTTGTTATGCATTCTTGAAACGATATTTTTTTTCGTCTCACATCATCATCATCATCATCATCATCAATATCATTGACTGTTTAGCTAGTAACTACTCCCGATGTCATGACTTGTGAATGAGATGGTGTAAACTTGATTTTTTAATCATTGTACAATTCATAAAGTGCACTCTTCAAATGTTCAAATACTTGCTCACCTTGTTCAACTTCATACATGTCTATAAAACTAAATCTAAGAAACTTCAACTTTTATCTGGGGCCAAGAACTACTATAAAATACACAAACATGTTTAGTTTTCTAAATGCTCCCTAATATTTATCATACTTTGCTGCCATCTGTGATTTCATGATAGACAAATCTATATCACCACTTTTCTTTCCTTTTTCAAAAAGAACATGAAGATTTGCAATATCATAAAAGAAAGAATGACCAATCACAAACTTAGATCTATAAGCCTTCAAAATTAAGTTGTAAAATCTCTTCAAAATGTTTACCAACCTATTCACAATCCGCCTCATTAATAGCCAACAACATTTCACTTTCATTATCATCCTTAAGATCAAACCTCATCAAACCATCTAACTGCTCATATCTCACGAGTGCCTTTTGTAACTTTTGAGCTGCATCCAATATCTTGAAAGTAGAGTTCCATCTAGTGGGTGCATCCAAACTCAACCAACCTTTATATGCAACATCTTCCATGCTCACAATTTTTTTAAATGAAGCATATTGCCCACATGAATTTTAAATGTATCGAACTACAACTTGAACTATTCTAATGGAATCAAACACACCATGCATACTCATGCCATCGGTAACAATAAGATTTAATATGTGAGCGACACATCTCATGTAAATGTAATTTCCATCTAAAATAGTCTTGCTTTTATGCATATCTCTCAAATAACTCACAACAACTTCATTGGCACTTGCATTATCCATTGTCACTACGAACTAATTATCAATCCCAAATAACATAAATATATTTCCAAAGCATCCATAATATCATTTCCTTTATGAGAATAATTAACAACATAGCTCAACAACTTCTTTTGGAGATTCCAGTCATCGTCAATATAACGAGTTCTCACGCACATGTAGTTCATCTCTTGAATAGATGTCCAAGTATCAATAGTGATGGAAATACTTTGACAAGTCTTTCTAAAATACGATTGCAACTTAACTTTCTCATTGATAAAAATTTGAAAAATAATATCGTTGAATAATCTAACGAGATGGAATGCAAAACATCGGACATGCAACTTTCATGAACGATTTAAATCCAAAACCCATGACAAACTTGAACGAAAATTTATTTAATATTACCATCTTAACCAAAGCTTTTCTTACAACCTTAGAATCAAACTTATATGTACCTAAAAGTTTCTCACTAGTTGTAGAGCTCAAACCAATCAATTCTAGTTGCTTACTATTCGAAGAAGCCCCCTCTCGATAATTAGTCAAATGATTCTTCAATGGGATAGTTCTTTTGTGAGCCTACTCGAATGTCCTTTTGACAATTATGGCACCTTGCCATGACTTGACCATCTTTAACATATTTGTCTAAGTGCTTCTAATTTACTGATCTTGGCTAAATCAGTTTTCTTTTCTTTGTAGTAGAACTCCCATAAGCAATTAATTCAACATGAGTTTCAACCATGTCCGCATCATTTTGTGAAGAGACATTCGCTCCTTCTATGGCTAAATCCTAAAATAGAAAACAAATTCACATTAGACAAGAATGACTACTCTCTAGGAAAAGTCACCACTGTTCTTATGAAATGAGACACGATGTATTCTTAGGAATGGACAAAGATAAAGGAAATCAAAACGAAGGACAACTACACAATGATTAGGGAAATTAAGCAAAGCAATTATGTAGGTCCCACACAACTAACCTTGTTACTTAACCATTTCAACTCCTATCTCCATGATACAAATATCAATTTGAAACTCATAAGGAAATCAAACTCCCCACAACACAATTTGAAATCAAGCAAAAACTAATGTTGTTAATTAATTTAGCAACAAACTCCCAAATTCCTTCATGACCCAACCCTAATAGTAGGGGTAAGGGATCGAGCAGCACTAGACACAACAAATCACCACCCACAATGCGGGACAGAACAAAGAGAATTACCGATGGAAGGAAACAATTTTTGGATGTTAAAGTAAAGGAAGGAACTCGACCTCGATTAAAAGCGATGTCAATAGGAAACTGACAACTTCTCCCCAACGGCCGGACTAAGGTGGAAACGAGTGAGGGAAAGAGGAGGAGAAGAGGAAGAAAAAATTTGAGACGAAGGGGGATGAATTACCGTTGTCCTTCCCTAAGGATGGGTTTTAACATTTTAACATTTCAGAGTTGTCCTTCCCTAAGAGGGGGATAATATTATAATTGAGACAACTGTCTCATATGCCAACCCCGACACTGCCCCGACCCACACAAACACAATGATTTTTTTCGGATATTTAAATTATTCAATTTTTGTTTTAGAATCCGAATTCGAGTCCCTGAAATTTAAACTTGATGAGTCTGAATCCAAGTCTGAAACTAAAAACATCTGATTCCAAGTAAAAAAAATAAGAAAATTTCGGACTTGAATTTCGGATATTCTGCTCGTCTTTAGTTGGGATTAAAAAATGGTGGAATGTTGTTCGGTGGGTGGTTGACTTTGCTTTGGCATGACATCTCTCTGACTTCCAAATTTCATTAGAGTTGATGGAAAACTGGTATTGGGAGCCAAAACTCGTCAAAAGCTTGTGACAACATGCACTTTTACATTAAAATTCATGATCATCTATCCCAGAACCCCATTTTTCTTTTGATGTATTTTCATCGGCAAAATCAGAATGTATTCTAAACTACTTTACTTATCATCTCTATAAGCATACAATATATGGATTAATGTGAGGGCATTTGTAAACATCGAAATTTCGTCAATATCTATAATATGTCATTGATGAATTTAATATTAGCACATATATTTGCATATGAACAGGCTTACATTATGAGCTCGACAAAGATACAACGACAATCTAATCCATTTATATGAATGACAAATAGGCTATTGAAAAATCCATATTTTTGTTGTAAATGTGCCATTATCTAGTTCTAGGAGAAATGGATTTATGGGATCATCAAGGAGACATAAGCTCAACCCAAACAATAACATTATGTGGCAAACCAAGCTGAATTTTCGAATTCGGTCCATGTCCCAATGGTGACCATCTGCTTATTATATATTGGCCCTGAAACCGTATAAATAGAGATCGCTTCGATTTCATTCACGAAATACACTACATTCATAAAAGATATGTGAAAAGGCTATTAGAAAAGCTCTCGAGGATTATCAACTTCCAATTCGCTAAAGTTCTACCGACGTCCATCGCCCCGGTGTTCTTTCACAACAACTCCCCGAAGTGTTATTGGATCAAGCTTTTAAGGCCTCAACAATTTTAACAAATTCTCGAACTGTTGTAGGAACAAGCTGCTAAATTTTGACGACTTCAACACAGCATCATCAAAAGTTTTTGTTTCCGATCAAAGCTTAGGGTCATCTACAAAATTTTTATTCTTAGATGATGAATAAAATGATGCACATGATAAGAGATTGAACAAACTCGTATTTCATACGACAAAATTGTACATTATATCGAGTGTTATATTCAAACCACGTGATTTTAATGTTCACACTTATGTCACAGTCTAGCTCGAGAAACACTATTCCAATAAGGGACATGATAATATGCCTACAACACAATTGGTTTAGACGAAGTTTGCATTTAACTTATTTAAGCTTGGTTTCTAGATAAACATACCCCATTTATATATGTTATTATTTATGTAAAAAATTAATAAATTTTAATTTTTTAAATTTGAAATTTATGCCATATGAAAAATACAGGTTCATACTTTTTTTTATTGTTTAAAATTGTTACTTTTCTTTAAAAAATAAAATATTCTTACTATTAATAAGAATCTATATTATATTATATACTATTTATATTAATATTTTAATTTTTTTTACACTTTTAATAATATTTTTGAGATAGATATTATTTTTCATATAGTAGAATTAATGAAATATAATTATTAAGTAAATGGTTAATTGCTTAATAGGTTAATGTTTTAGTTTTTAATGTTTTTATATCTTTATATAACAAGAAGGGCGTGAACATTCTATACAAATGATTCACATACTTCTTCATTTATTCGGCCTTGACAATATTATCCGGCAGTCGGACAAAATTACGTCATGTCCTAAAGGCAAGTCGTTTAACTCTGGAATTAGTTTTATTAATATCTGAAGGCGTGAAAATACTAAGATAAAGCTGCACTAACTCAACTCCTCGTTGGGGGGTAATGAGTCAAAAGGCATTAACGAAAGGGAAAAAGGATTAAAAGTACCTCGGGAAAACGAATTCCCTGAAAAACACATGCCCCTCGAACCATTCTATAATAACATCTCTATTAAATACAAATAAAGTTGGAGTATTTTTTTAGAAAACAATTAATGATTTTACATAATCCATATTCTTTGCCATGATAAAACTTTTTAAAATACCTGCCAAGATACATGTAAACCAAATGGAGATTGAAGGATGACAAAAGTTAGATTTGCTTCCCAATTGCTCCTTTCTCATAAAATGACATATCGTTTCTAAGCTAATAATAATAATAATAATAATAATAATAATCTTATTATATACTCAACTTCTTTCTCCTCGTTACCCATCTTTAATAAAGCTGGCCTTTTTTTTCGGCTCAAATTCCTATGATGCATTACTTTGGCCCACACATATATATTTTATTAATCTACTTTCCTTTCCTTTCGTCACATTAAAACATCTCATATAATCATAATAATTCCCTCACATTCCATCAAAAGAATAAAAATCAAATCCCTCATCCCATTTATCTCCTCCTCCTCCATTGAACAACAAGCAATCACCTCACTTTCATCATCTCCACCCTCAAATGGCAAACCCAAGAAAACCCAAGAAGGATATCAACAAGGCAAGCTCATCCTCATCATGGGTAGTTGTAAGAACAATCCTTACCTTCAAGCATCATCAGCAGCAGCCTCAACAACACAAGGTCATTACCAAGCAGGAAGAACAGCCCCTTCACCCCAACCAGCAACGCCACCATCTTCGTCCTCCGAGCAAGCAACGGAGGAATCCTGTCCCCGTCCCCATCCCCGATGAACAACAGCCCATCACCAAGAACAAGAAGATGAGGTGCTCCGGCTCGCTCTGCAGCAACACGAAGGTCGTCCTCGTTGTCCCCAACACGACTACATCCTCCCCTGTGACCCACAAGAGAGGACCCAGGAAATCTCCCCGGACTGAACCTACGGTCGTCGGCAATGGCGGGGCCCTTACATCGACCATGAGCTCCTCCTCGTTGCTGTCTTCATCCTCTGCATCTTCTAACAGCCGGTCATCGAGGAGGATTCCTTTTGGGAGGCTTTCAGGGTGTTATGAGTGTAGGATGGTGGTGGATCCTGCTTCCGGCTTGAGTGGAGACCTTTCTTCTAGCTCTTCTGTCCGGTCCACCATCTGTTGCTGCCCCGACTGTGGGGAGGTATTCATGAAGTCGGAGACACTTGAGCTGCACCAAGCCGTCCGACATGCAGGTAATTCTTTCTACATATATTAAGAAACATTCCCTCTACTTCTTTTCCTGGTCTTTGTAAGGACGGCATTGTTTGTTCAGTGACGGAGCTCTGTCCGGGGGACACGAGCAAGAGCGTGGTGGGGATCATATTCCAATCGAGCTGGCTGAAGAAACAATCCCCGACCTGCGAGATCCTCAGGATCCTCAAGGTCCACAACACCCCAGGGACCATCTCCAGCTTCGAGCAGCACAGGGACTCAATCAAGTCAAGGGCAACAAAGAAGAACCCGCGTTGCCTTGCTGACGGGAATGAGCTCCTCAGGTTCTACTGCACCACCCTCGCATGTCCTCTCGGCCTGAATGGTTCGACCAACCTCTGCAGCCTAGGGCTGCAGCGCTCTCCCTGTGGAGTGTGCGACATAATAAGAAATGGGTTCAAACCTAGCGACAAGGGGGTCATGACGATGGCGACGAGTGGGAAGGCGCATGACAAAGCAGGTCCCACAGGCGACGGAGAGAGGGCAATGCTGGTGTGCAGGGTGATCGCGGGGAGGGTGGGGAAGAGGGTCGAGGGGGCCGTGACAGACGGAGAAGAAGGCAGGGGAGGGGAGGAACGCGAGCACGACTCCGTAGCGAAGGCGGGGGAGGGTGGGGGTTTCGGTGCTTCTAACATCATGGATGAGCTGATCGTGTTCAATCCTAAGGTCATCCTTCTTTGCTTTGTTGTGATCTATAAGCTTAACTAGTTTAGATTAGTTTTAGTCGTTTTTTGTGTTCGTTTCCGTACTCATATTCAAGCAAGATCAATGGGTGAAGGATTTAGTAGAATTCTTTTCCCCCCGTTGTCTTTCCTAATCTAATCTACTCTAATCGAGGGGAGTCTATTTTTGGTTTACCTGGTTCACCTGTCTTTATATTAACAGATTCGACTTTTCCTGTATTTTCCCTTTTCTTTTTTCGGTGACTCCATCAAATATACTCTCCCAACTAAAAGTAGCCAATCAAATTACAAGCGTAAAGATAAAGACAAACACTCGAACCATGACGGTTTACCTAGGCCAACACCCTCTGGCCTGGTCGTAAGCCCTATGCCCAAAAACAAATAATAAACATGAATATTGAAGGGTTCATAGATTTCACCATCATCTAGTAAATCATTTCATTTTTTTTTAAGAAACTTTTCTTTTGCATTTTATTTTGTTTTGGGGACCCCAAGAAAATTCCATTTCTTTTTCCTGTACCGCAGACAAGACTATGACAACACTGCGGTGGGGGGATGATGGGGACACTGTCTCTCTCTTTTTTTTTTCTAACAAAATTATCGTATTGACAGTCGCGCGTGCCGCCTCCTCTTTATCCTGCCCAAGAAATGTCAGTGGTCCGTCACGAATCTTCACGATATGAAAAGAAAAAAAATAACCTTTCGTGCTAATTAATTACATGATGTGAAAATAAGGCATAATAGAGTTGTTAAGTATGTGAATTATTTAGCTCTTCGCTTAAATGTTTTCTTGACTAATGGGTTTCGCCTAAATACTATATACACATTGTTTGACTAAGTAATGAAGAATTTTTACTGGCCCAAATACATATTATATGAAGGTATAGTTATTTCATATTCTAAACGGTGTTTTATTTAGTTAGTCATGAGAGTTTTAATAGGATTTTAGTAGATTTTGGATGATTTTCTATTTAGTTTTCTTTTAAAATAGTAATTGTGGTTTTCTTATATTTCGAGCCAATTTAGTGATAAATTAGTATTCTTGTTGATGCTTCTTGGTTTTGTTTTGATTTGGTACATAAGAATGAATGGAAAATTGAAGTTTTGACAAAAATGGAGCAAGACGAGCGATGAAGGCCAGAGAGAAGAAGGACGCGTCCTTCTGATGTGAAGGACATGACCTTGGGGATTCTGTGAAGGCAAGGACGCGTCTGTCTGCAAGAAGGATGTGACCTCCCATAGTACAGAACCATGTGGAACACTTCAATTCTTCTCAGAATTTCATCCTAATGAAAAAAGAGCATCAATTAGTTACCTTATTCAATCACTTTAGGTTATTTTATTTTTATTTCCTCAGGAGATTTATTTTAGATTTTTTTAGAATATTAGGAAATCTTTTGAGGGGATTATTTATTTTTCTAAGTGTAACCCTAGAGGGGGACGATTCTTTTTGAAGGGAGAGACATTCGACTAGGAGACGAAGAAGGAGGTGACGGCTAAGGCTCAAGCGGAGATCTAGACCAGGCTACTACTTCCCGGATCAAAAGATCGAGAGGACTTCTATGTCGTTGTTGTTTTCTCTTGGACCTGGATTGATTGCCATTTTCATTATGAACTAATTTCGTTTTATGGGGCTTCAATGGAACATAGCGATTTTATTTAACGAGTGAATTTCTTTTCTTCGTGTTATTCGAATTCGTGTGGTTATTTATCCATATCTTGATCTTAATGCGATTAATTGTGTGATCACCAATTAATTTGATCTAGAAACCTAATCAGGCTTGAAAAAGTTGTTTAGGTTAAGCCGATGATTGTATAACCTGAGTTAGCGTCACGTTGGAAAACAGAGCTAATCCGTGAAAATGATAGGAATATGCCGGATCACCATAGGTAGATATTTAGGGTTGACACATAATGGGTTCCCACTAGTTAATTGCCTAGGAATATAGTGATTCGCTCGATACAGGGAATACGTCCTTAGAGCACTCGGGAGAGGAATATGGAAATAATTGAACCCCGGAAAGAATTTCTCTGTTGATTCTTTGTGGGAACGACCTCTACTTGTCTTATCTAGAAATTAGTTAGGTGCATTAAAATATTCTAATTTGCTTCCTTTGACAAGCGTGATCAAATTTTAGCGCCGCTGCCGGGGAATTAATTTTGAGAAAATTCTTCTACTGTCAACACTTTTTTCTATAGTCCTTTATTTTTTTTTTTTACTTTTTACTTTTGTTATTTTTCTGCGAGGTGTATGCGATGAACTCGAAGTACGGAAAATTTACCTTTTGATCCCGAGATCGAAAGGAATTTTTATCGACTGGTTGGTGAGAGAACTCGTGCAAAACAAAACAGCATGGACGAATTCAGGAGCAACATAATGAGGGTGAGCTACATATTGGTAACAGGCCGATGGTGGAATTACTTCAACAATACCGCATTTCAACCGGTCTTGTATTGTTACACCTGCAATCCAAGCTCGGGACTATGAGATAAAAACATCGGTGATACAAATGATTCAAAATTCATTGATGTTTCGAGGTTCACCAAGTGATGATCCACATGAGCATTTGAGCAAGTTCTTAAGTATTTGTGACAATTTATGGCACAATGGAGTGCCTCGTGACGCGGTGCTATTGAAGCGATTACCCCTTCTGTTTGAAGGATAGAGCAAGGAGTTGGTTGAATTCTTTGCCAACGGGATCGATTACCACCCGAGAACAGATGAAGGAAGCATTCTTAGACCAATAATTCCTGCCGTTAGAGATAGCTCATATGAGAAACGAAATCACTACCTTTTGGCAACATGAGATGGAGACTTTTGTGAAGGCGTGAGAGCGTTTCAAAAATTTACTACTTCAGTGCTATACCATGATCTACCAGGATGGCGACAATCGGAGGCCTTTTATAATGGGTTAACCGAAGCATCGCGTAAGGACATTAACTTAGCATGGAATGGATCCTTTTCTAAGAAAATCATATATGGAAGGAAGATAGCTTTTGGAATCCATGAGAAGGACTTGTGGAACTAGTCAATCATTCGACCAGGTAAGTACGAAAGTTGCTGATATTCATGAACTTGATGCACTCACGTCTATTCAAGCCCAAATATCTGCGTTAGCCAAAAAGTTCGATTTGTCCAACGAGAAAAGATTGGTCAATATAGCTGGATGATGCATTCTGGGTGTACAGAACTGGGGTTTAAGAATCCAATTGGAATGTTGCCATATAGGCTGATGTTTGGTAAGGCATGCCACTTTCCGGTGGAGCTTGAGCACAAGGCATACTGGGATTTGATGAACTTTGATTGCAGAAGGTCGGAAAAAGACGACTCCTTCAATTGACTGAACTAGAGGAACATCGTTTGCAAGCTTATGAAATTTCAAGAGTGTACAATGACAGGACAAAGAAATGGCATGATGGTAAGATCCTCCCCAGGCACTTCGAGCAAGGCCAATCGGTTTTATTATTCAACTCTTGACTCAAGTTATTCCCCGAGAAGCTGAAATCGCGATGGTCGAGGCCATTCGGAGTCATTGAGGTATTCCCGTATAGGGTGATTGAGATATTAGATGAGAGTTCGGAAAGAGTGTTCAAAGTGAATGGGCAACGACTAAAGCACTACCGAGGAAGCTTTGATCGACAGGCAACCTCGATTCATCTAAAGGAGCAGTAAAGCAATTAGATAGTCTAGCCGATGACTATAAATCAAGTCCTTCTCGAGAGGCAACCCGAGTCAAATTTCCCTTTTATTTTTCATTTCTTTTCAAAAAAAAATGAAATTGAAATTTTTATGTTTACAATGAACATGCGGACGTGTCCTAGAAGACCGAAGGTCCGCAATCTCGCTTTGCTAAGAGATTCCAGAGAGCGCGAGAACTTGTCCTCCAGATTGAATGACACGACCATGAGAATACAATGCATCCATAGAACAACGGAGGACGAGTCTTCCTAATTTTAAATCGTTAGAAACTTCTTGAACAACTCGAGCTTCTCGGAATTCATGACCTTTGTTAGAACAATAGCGGTCTGGTCTTGGATATGAATAAACTTCATAACAATCTCCTTCATCACCATTTATCTGATAAAGTAGTAGTGTGCTTTGACCTTGCATGAAACATGGGGCCTTTTCATCATAACAATGGCGGACTAATTATCACATAACATTGTTGTTGGTGAGCAACCTTCTACTGTAACTCCGGCAATAACATTCTTAACCATACGGCTTCACAAATTATTTCAATTGTTGTAATGTGTTCTGCTTCAGCTGACAATAACGCTACAGTAGCTTGCTTCTTCGAACTCCAGAAGATGGGTTTCGTTCCAAGATAGAAAAGCTATTCTGACATGCTTCTTCAATCATTAATACCTCCTGCCATTCTAGTACTTCGCATACTTGAGCGATGTTTAGTGATTGGGCCATTCTTACGCATCAATTTTGCTTCATTAACTCTTGTTGCATGAGTAAACTTCTCAGTGAAATCAACTTCGAGCTGCTGCGAGTAATCCTTTGCTACAAGACGAACTTTGTGCTTCTGCACACTTCCATCCTCATTGAACTTTGTTTTGAACACACATTTCAAGCCAATTGCTTCTTTTCCTTTGGGAAGGTCTACTATGGACCAAGTATCATTCTTCTCAATTCTGAACATCTCTTCTTTCATTGCATTTATCCATTTTTCTTTTTTTTTTGCAGCCTCTTCAAAATTTTGCGGCTTAAACGTAGAAAGTGCAAAGTTAGCTTGCTCGTAAACTTTAATTAAGGAGCGATACCTCATTGGTTGCATATCATCTTCAGAACCTTCATTTACTAAATTTACTCTTGACGAACAAGCTGCTACGCTATCAGTGAGATTCGAGAAAAGCACTACTGTTTGTGCTTCAGGGTAAGAAAACCGTTGAAGTGGTTTTGATGATGAGCATTGACCTTCTGCGAAACAGAAGTCAACCCTGTACACGACAGAAGCTACTCCTGATGAGAACCTTCGGTAAGGAAATATTTTTGTAATTAATAATTAATTACGAAATTAAATGGGAATATTCCATGGGAATTATTCAAGTTGATCGACACAATTATCTGATTGAAATCAATTGATTTCATTACCAAAGAAATAAAGAGAATAATATATTTCCAATTGAAGGAAATAAATTATCTATTTATGAAAGGTCCTACATAATTGACTATGTGTCATACGAATGCTATCTTCCATTCTTAATTCTTATTTGGTTAACAAAAACGTGCTATTTGTCCATATTCATCAAGATAAATGAATGAATCTGACAAAGTAATTCGTGGAAGTTAATTTTTATTATTTTCATACAAAGAAGGTAATCGTAATCTGTAACCTTCTGCAAGGGTTATCCACGGGGATTTGATTAAATCAATTGATCTTGATCAGATCTCACCCCAAATGGATACTTGCCAATGGGAGACGACATTTTGTTATTAATGAAATTAATGTCATTAATTTATTTGTGTTCCATCTAATGTAGAAGGTATATTAGTAAATTCTACCTTCTATGCTTAGCATTTTGTTTTTGTGTATAAATAGGCTTTGTAAAATATACAGAAAACACTATATACATTGGTCAGACGTTGGAGCTTGCAATTTTTCAATGGTTTGAGTTTTGTTAGTCACACACGAGGGACGTGAGTTGCATAAAGCTACATCGTTGGTGAAGTCTACTGGGACAGTGACTCGGGGGCCACGAGGGACTCGGTTGGGAAACTAAAGGAGACGTTGGTGGGAAGCGTGCGGCTGGAGGCTGGCGTGGCCAACGTGCAGTAGGCCGGAGAGAAGGGCTAAACCCCGGGAGCAGAGAAGATGAGGGACTAACCGGCTTTTGTGGTGTAACGTTCCGTGCGTCCAGGAACCTAGGACATAGGTTGTTGTCTGCTTGCGTGGGGTTTACTGCGTAATTGCACAGGGTTTGTTGCGTGCCTGCGTAGGATTTGCTATGTGCTTGCATGGAGTTCGTCACATAGTCGCTATCTTGAGGAGATCGCAAGGTCGTGTGGAGCCACCAGAGAGAAAATCCATTCTTGGACAGGGGATGCTGTCTGTTTGCGTAGGGTTCGTGTGCTCGCGTGGGGTACGCCACGAAGTCGTTGTCCTTGAGAGGATTGTGCATTGGTTACTTTTATTAGTCACATTAACGTGTGCACTGAGTCACTATAATACAGAACCTTACGGTATGTGCTTTGAAAATCAGTCACCTGTAGTACAGAATCTTATGGTCTGTGTTGTAGAAAGTTGACATCTTTGGTACAGAACTTTACGCTATGTGCTTCGAAAATCAGTCACCTGTAGTACAGAACCTTACGGTCTGTGCTATAGAAAGTTGACATCTTTGGTACAGAACCTTACCGTCTGTGCTGTGAAACCAAGTCATTTCTAATACAAAATCTTCGGGTCTCTAGAGGATTGACATACGGTACAAAACCTTCTGGTCTGTACTATACGATTCAGTCACTGTAGTACAGAACCATCTGGTGTGCGTTTTGCCACCCATTCTTATGTGGTGCATAACCTTCTAGTCTGTGCTATAAATGGTCTATTTTTATCACTTTCTATAATTGTTACGAAGTTAAGTCTGAGTGAAAACCATCCAAATTCTGGGTGAAGAGTGGATGTAATCAAGTTGCTGAACCACTAGAAAAGTCTTACGTGCATCAAACTGATCGCAATTATATTCGTATGTTTTGTCTTACAGAAACCTGTTTCTAAGGTTATGTTTTATAGAAGTTTTCTTCCGCTGCAGGGTTTGTCGAAAAGGAGTTAAAAATCCTTAATTGGACTTTAACACTAATTCACCCCCCTCTTAGTGTAACAATTGGTATCAGAGCGGGTTCCAATAGTAGCTTAACCGCTTGTTGTAGATCCACAGAAGCTTTACTCTCTACACGCTCTACTCTGCAGAATCTTTAAGCACTGTGAAAATCCATTTGTTACTTTTCTGTAGAAGCTTACGCTCTATAAGAATCTAATTGCTATTGAACATAAGCTTACGCTTTATTTGAATACAACGTTTGGTATAAGGTTTCTGTCCAACAGGAGCGTATTCACCTGTTGAGACCTTACAGAAGCTTTTATCTTTCATATTTTTTTTGTTAGCATCCTAGTTCTGTACTCCAGCAGCCTATTGCTCTACAAGAATTCAACAACTGCTACCAGAAAGTAAATTTCAGATTTGTCATATTGTTGGCTTGACAACTGAACTCTACCCAACAGAAGCTTGTTGCTTGTTGAGGTTCTATAATATAATCATCACCGTTCTGTTCTATAGAAGTGTAACACTCTATACGAATTGAAGTAATGGCTAATAACTACCATGTATCACATGTTGGGAATCCTCCCATTTTTTATGGTAAGAATTTTGCCTATTGGAAAATTCAAATGATTGCATTCGTAGATGTTATTGGCGATGACTTATGGTCCTATATAGAAGATGGCCCATCTTCTATACCAGAGAACCAACAAAACGATCGAGATGGTCACTCACATGGGAATACCTCAAGATCAAACGACTCACTAAGACGACAATGTACTTAATTTTTAATGCTATATTTGAAAGTGAATTCGTGAAAGTTTCTACTTGTACTTTGGGCAAGAAAATCTGGGATAAGCTTGTCACTAGTATGGGACAGATCAGATAAGAGAAACTAAGATGAATTTCTTAATTCATCAATACGAAAATTTTACTATGAAGGATGATGAATCTGTAGAACAGAAGTTCCAAAGACTCAACCTCTTAGTTGATGCCTTAACACACTTAGGCAAACATTATACAAATTCTGAACTAGCACGAAAAGTTCTACGTACTCTACCCAAATCTTGGGAAGCCAAGAAAACGGCTATAGTGGAAGCTAAAGATATTTCTATCCTTCGAATAGATCAGCTAATGAGCTCTTTAATATCATATGAGATGGAAAGATCCTCTCAACCTGATATAAAGAGACCCACTGTAGCTTTCAGAGCATCGGAAGAACCCATAGAAGGTTCTGATAATGAAGTAGAAGCTAACTCGGATGATGAACTTGCAATGATAGCTAAATGCCTTCTGCGGTTCGCTACTAAGAAACGCTTCAATAAGAGAAGCCAAAATGATGATAAGCAATTTGATCCTAAGTTGGTCATTTGCTTTGAATGCAAAAAGAAAGGGCACTACAAAACAGAATGTCCTACTTATAGAGATGGAAAAACCTTCTACACAGTATAAGTCCAAGAAAGCAATGGTTGCTTGGGTAGATCTTGATGATTCTGATGATGACGAAGAAGAAGCACTAATGTGCCTCACCGCTCACACAGAAACTCAAAATGAAATTCATACATGCTTTCAAACAGAAGCTGTTGAAAGCGAATGGTATCTGGATAGTGGATGCTCTAGGCACATAACCGGAGATCCATTAAAATTTTCTCAACTGACTCTACAAAATGGAGGGTCTGTTAAATTTGGTGACAATAGCAAAGGCCCTGTCATCGGTAAAGGAACCATTGGAATTCCCAACTCCATGGTCATAGATGAGGTTCTGTTAGTAACAAAACTCAAGCAAAATTTGTCGAGCATTAGCTAGCTTTGTGACAAAGGTTATACAACAACTTTTGATCAAGATAAGAGTTCTTGTATCCTAAACAATGAAGTTTGCTTCATTGTAAATCGGAAAAGGCAAATCTACACCATGACACAGGAGAGCTTATGTGCTGCAGAAAGCTACCTTCTGTCTGTCAAAGATGAGAGCCATCTGTGGCATAGAAGGTTGGGACA
Source organism: Melastoma dodecandrum (assembly GCA_029817715.1). Classification (NCBI taxonomy): domain Eukaryota; kingdom Viridiplantae; phylum Streptophyta; class Magnoliopsida; order Myrtales; family Melastomataceae; genus Melastoma; species Melastoma dodecandrum. The sequence goes on from JARUPY010000605.1 coordinate 4,641,456, forward strand.
TTCCAACTTTAAATTATTATCCAAGCTTGCGAGAAAAGAGTTGGTGAAAGATTTACCTAACATCAGATTCGAGCAAGACAACTTCTGTGAAGCATGTTCACTTGGAAAACAAACCAAATCTTCATTCAAGTCAAAGAATAAAGTTTCTACTAAACAACCACTTGAACTTCTACATTTAGATCTAGGGTTCAAAGTATTGGTGGTAGAAGATACTGTCTAGTTGTAGTGGATGACTATTGTAGATATACGTGGGTTAAATTTTTAACTCACAAAAGTGATGCTTTTGAAAGTTTCATAAAGCTCACTAAGAAATTACATAATGAAATTGGATCTTCTGTAAAAGCTATAAGGACGGATTATGGCACTGAGTTTGAAAACCATGAATTCGCTACCTTCTCTGACGAACATGGTATCGATCACAACTTCTCGGCACCATATACTCCTCAACAGAATGGAGTAGCAGAAAGGAAAATTCGAACACTTATAGACATGGCTAGAACCATGATTTGTGAGAGCAATGCTCCACAGAACCATTGGACAGAAGCTGTTAATACAGCCTGCTACATCTCTAATAGGGTTCTACTAAGACCCATACTAGAGAAAACTCCATATCAGCTATACAGGGGGAGGAAACCAAACATTTCCTATTTTCATGCCTTTGGAAGTCCATGCTTTATCTTGAGACCTTCTAAGGACAATCTAGGAATGTTTGAAGCTAAGATAGATGAGGGTATCTTTCTTGGATATTCTTTGTCTAGCAAAGCATATAGAGCCCTAAATAAAAGGACATCTACTATAGATGAGTCTACTAATGTAAAAATTAATGACTCACTTACAAAATATACTACAAAAGCTGTAATATCCTTTGAACCTATAGAAATATCTCTAAAACCTACAGAAGGTTCAGTAGAACATCCACCTTCTATGAAAGATGTGGGTGAACCTTCTGTTCATGATTCTCAAAAAGATCATGAACAAATAGTTGAAAATTCTCATAAGGCGTCATCCTCAGCGCAGAATAATCAACAAAATGATTTTAGAGCACCTACTCTATATCAAAAACGACATCCTATATAGACCAAGTCATAGGAGACCTTAATAGAGGCATTCAGACAAGACGTTCTGTAAACGCCTTCTATGAACACTCTGCTTTTCTGTCACAGAAAGAACCAGAGGGAATCGATGAAGCTCTTGATGATCCAGATCGGATTCTTACTATGCAAGAGGAACTAAATCAATTCGAAAGGAACAAGGTATGGACACTTGTTCCTAAACCTGAAAACCGTTCCATTATTGGGACTAAATGGGTTTTCAGAAATAAGCTCAATGAGTCCGGTGCTATTGTAAGGAACAAAGCATGACTCGTTGCCAAATGGTACTCTCAAGAAGAGGGGATTGACTTTGATGAGACGTTTGCTCCTATAGCACGTCTAGAGGCAATAAGACTTTTACTAGCCTATGCTTGCTACAACAACTTTTAGTTGTATCAAATGGACGTAAAAAGTGCATTTCTCAATGGAGAAATCAAAGAAAAGGTATACGTAAGTCAACCTCCTGGATTCGAGGTTCCACAGCACAGAAACTACGTCTATAGACTTTCCAAGGCTCCGTATAGCCTTAAACAGACTCCTAGAACATGGTATGAAAGACTTAGCTCCTTTCTTGTTGAAAAGGGGTACAAAAGAGGAAGAGTAGATACTACTCTCTTTCTCAAACACAGAAGCAATCATCTTATTGTTATCCAGATTCATGTTGATGACATTATCTTCGGATCAACTGATGAAATGCTTTGTAACGAATTCTCCAAACTCATGACAAGTGTGTATGAGATGAGCATGATGGGCGAACTCACGTTCTTCCTTGGATTAAAAATTCAGCAGACTGCAGAAGGTACATTCTTGCATCAAGAAAAGTACATTAAGCAGCTTATGAAGAAATTCGGCCTAGAAGGCACGAAACCTTTGTCTACTCCAATGGATACGAATACACAAATAGACATGGATGAAAATGGTAAAGAAGTGGATAGTAAGCTCTACAGAAGCATGATAGGTTCTCTTCTGTATCTTACAGCTTCTAGACCTGACATACTATTCAATGTATGTCTCCCTTGTAGATTTCAATTAGCACCTAAAGAATCTCACATGACAGCGGTAAAGAGAATCTTTAGATATCTACAGGGTTCTGTGAACCTTGGCATTTGGTATTCAAAAGAATCAAACTTTGACCTTATTGGATATTCCGATGCAGACTTCGTAGGATGTAAGGTTGAAAGAAAAAAGTACAAGTGGTACATGTTAGCTCATGAGGAACATGTTAATATCATGGTTTTCCAAAAAGCAGACTTGGGGACTGCTTCTCAACTTGGGGATAGCAGCCACAAGCTGCTATTCTCAACTTCTATGGATGAAACAACAACTTGGGGACTGCGGTCACTCATTACAAAAATTCCAATCAATTGTGATAATACTAGTGGGATAAGCCTAGCCAAGAATACGGTATATCACTCAAGATCGAAGCACAATGAACTCAGACATCATTTTCTGAGGGACAATGTACAACAGGGTTCCGTAAGTGTAGAATACATCAACACATAACATCAATTGGCTGATATCTTTACTAAACCGCTGGATAAAGAAAAGTTTTTCTTTTTCAGAAGTGAATTAGGAATCTGTCATCCTATATAATGTCTTACATAAGACAAATCACAAAGTCGAGTAAGTACTTTATCAAGTAGAAACTTACTACAAAAGGTACAAACATTTGTACACTTCATTACATAAGGTAGAATATGTTGTATGCTACACAACAGAAGGTACAAATCTCTGTATACTTCATTACAGAAGGTACACATTTCTGTCATTTCACCATAGAAGGTAGAATACTGATCATTTTACTCAACAGAAACAAATTGTATACCTAAACAAGAATTTAAATTGCTCCAAGATTGTTTGGAAGCTCAAATTAGGAAATATATTATTAAAATATATTTTTCAAATAAGTTTTTGTAAGCTTTCTGAAATAGAAGCTACACAGAATGTTAAACCTTCAACGACTTCATTGTCGCTCTCCTTTGTTCAGGAGAAACTTGTAACAGAAAGGATGCTACTACACCTTCTGCTCGACCTTTTGCAGCTAAAGCATCTGATGCATATAGATGACCCAAATCTTCTGATAAAGCGTCTCTCCGCGTGGACCACACCGCTCTCCTCAATAATCTTCAGCAACAAGCTGTAGCAAATTGGGTAGACATCCGCGTCCTTCAGCGACTGGTCATGGACTTGACTCGCTTGGTGGAATGCCATGGAAAGCTTCTGTGCGACAACCTTGAAGAGGTCCCCTCTGATGATGAAGAGTGAACTCTTGTGTTGCTTGAACTTTTCTGTTTCCTTACATAAAAAATTGATTTTCATGGTCTAAAGGTTTTGATGTAATAAGTGTCATTTGTGGACACATCCCTTCGCAGTTTGGTTTTGAACTTTCCGTCTTACCTTCTGCACTTTGGTTTTGAACATATCGTCATACCTTCTGTAGAAATCCTCTCTACTTCCTCATATTTCTTTCACCTATCTTGTTGATGTGACAAAAAGGGATGAGAAATTGTGTTGAGGGGGAGTACCTCGCTCTTTGTTTTGGTTATAGAAAAATCTTCTATAACTACGTGGGTGTAGAAGGCCATGAGTATCAAAGCTCATATTCAACCTTCTGCTGGGAAGGTGAATAATGTCTTGTATAGTCACATTTGCTGGGAGTGCAAAAGTGAAAACTCATCATTTTTGTCGGGCTAAAATATGGAAGCTTTGCTCTGTATATCAGAGAAGCCTTGTGCTCTGTGAACAGCTTTTCTATAACAGAAGCTTTTATGCTCTGTTCAACAGAATCCATATGGTTTTGTAAAATGCAAGACTCGTACTCGCACCTATTTAGGGGATTTACTTACAAAAATATTTCCCTAAACGATGAATGTTTTGTCATCATTAAAAAGGGGGAGATTGTTGAAGTGGTTTTAATGATGAACATTGAACAGAAGTCAACCCTCTACACGACAAAAGCTACTCCTAATGAGAACCTTCGGTAAGGAAATATTTTTGTAATTAATAATTAATTACGAAATTAAATGGGAATATTCCATGGGAATTATCCAAGTTGATCGGCACAATTATCTGATTGAAATCAATTAATTTCGTTACCAAAGAAATAAAGAGAATAATATATTTCCAATTGAAGGAAATAAATTATCTATATATGGAAGGTACTACATAATTGACTATGTGTCATACGAATGCTATCTTCCATTCTTTATTCTTCTTTGGTTAACAAAAACGTACTATTTGTCCAGATTCATCAAGATAAATGAATGAATTTGACAAAGTTATTCGTGGAAGTTAATTTTTATTATTTTCATACAAAGAAGGTAATCGTAATCTGTAACCTTCTACAACGGTTATCCATGGGGATTTGATTAAATCAATTGATCTTGATCAGATCTCACCCCAAATGGATTCTTACCAATGGGAGACAACATTTTGTTATTAATGGAATTAATACCATTTTGTCTTTGTGGAAGCTATATTAATAAATCCTACCTTCTATGCTTAGCATTTTGTCTTTGTACATAAATAGGCATTCAGTTGTCATTGTAAAATGTACAGAAAACACTAGATATATTGTTCAAATGTTGGAGCTTGTAATTTTTCGATGGTTTGAGTTTTGATAGTCACACACGAGGGACGTGTGCTGCAGAAGGCTACAATGTTGGTGAAGTCTTCTGTGAGAGTGACTCAGGGGCCACGAGGGACTCAATTGGGAAACTGCAAGAGACGTTGGTGAGAAGCGTGCGGCTGGACGCTGGCGTGGCCAACGTGCAGTGGGCCGGAGAGAAGGCAGAACACCGGGAGCACAGAAGGTGAGGGACTAACCAGCTTCTGTAGTGTAACGTTTTGTGTATGCAGAAACCTAGAATAGAGATTGTTGTCTGCTTGCATGGGGTTTGCCGCGTGCTTGCGTAGGGATTGCTATGTGATTGTATGGAGTTCGCCACATAGTCGCTATCGGGAGGAGATCGTGCTAGTCGTGTGGAGCCGCCGGAGGGAAAATCCATCCTTGGACAGGGAACGCTTGCATAAGGTTCGCTACGTGATCGCGTGGGGTACGCCACGAAGTCATTCTCCATGAGGGGATTGCGCATTGATTACTTTTGTTAGTCACATTAACGTGTGCACCGAGTCACTGTAGTACAGAACCTTACGGTTTGTGCTTTGAAAATCAGTCACCTGTAATACAGAACCTTACGGTCTGTACTTTGAAAATCAGTCATTTGTAGTACAGAACCTTACGGTCTGTGTTGTAGAAGGTGGACATCTTTGGTACAGAACCTTACGGTCTATGCTGTGAAACCAAGTCATTTCTGATACAGAATCTTCGAGTCTGTAGAGCATTGACATACGGTACAGAACCGTCTGGTCTGTGCTATACGATTCAGTCACTCTAGTACATAACCTTCTGATCTGTGCTTTGCCACTCAGTCTTCTATGGTGCAGATCCTTCTGATCTGTGCTATAAAAGGTCTATTGTTGATCACCTTCTGTAATTGTTACGAAGTTAAGTCTGAGTGAAAACCATCCAAATTCTAGGTGAAGAGTGGATGTAAGCAAGTTGCTAAACCATCCAAAGTCTTGCGTGCATCAAACAAATCGCAATTACATTAGTACGTTCTGTCTTACATGAACCTGTTTCTAAGGTTATATTTTACAGAAGCTTTCTTTTGTTGTGGGGTTTGTCGAAAAGGAGTTAAAAATTCTTAATTGGACTTTAACACTAATTCACCCCCTCCCCCCCCGCATAGTGTAACAAAAACGTTGGTCGAGTCTGAGAAGACTCATTCTCCCACTTTTACGTTACATTCTCATCGAAAATAATATCTTTTGAAATCACAAGATTGTTAGTCTTTGGGTCAAACAAACGATAACCTTTAGATTTCTCGTTGTAACCAATAAAGATTAGTTTCTCACTCTTCTCATCAAAGCTCTCTTTCTTTTTCGTCAAAAGAGCATATGTTACACATCCAAATACTTCAAGTGATGAACCATGGGTTTCCTCTGATGTCATGCTTGTAAGGCGTTTTGTTCATAGCTTCAGCCCACAATGAATTTGGACGACCCTTGCCTTTAAGCATACTTCGAGCCATCTCAACAATAGTCTTGTTCTTCCTCTCATAAATGTCATTCTACTAAGAGGAAGCTGTCGATAATCTAGAAAGAGCTTGTAAATTAATTCCAATCAATTCTCATCCATGGCTCGTCCTCAAAGTCATTATTTGATATTCACTTTTCTTCTCTGCATAGCTTTGTGTTAGAATATCGGATAGGCCCATATACAGAGCCCAGTATACAAACCCAGCGGGGTTCCACTCTAAAACCAATTGGTTATAGATGGAGTAGCCCGCTAGGCTATATATACTAGGTCGGACTCTTTTCTCTATCCGATGTGAGATTGAGTTTGCTATATAGCAACCCTTTCAACCCGCCCCTCAAACCCAAGCCTGCATACGGGCTCACAAGCCGACACCCTTTCTCGGTTGGACCAGACCACACATAACCCACATACGGGCCCACAAGTCGGCATCCTTTCGGGGTTAAACTGGACCACACACGGGCACCCTTTTTGGGTTGCACCGTAAACGGGCGAGGGGCCCAGCATCGGTTTTTACTGGGCTTAACCGGGCTCTAATACCATGTTATAATATCGGACCGGCCCATATGCCGAGCCCAGCATACAAGCCCAGCGGGGTTCCACTCTAAAACCAATTGGTCATAGATGGAGTAACCCGCTAGGCTATATATACTAGGCCGGACTCTTTTCTCAATCCGATGTGGGAATGGGTTTGCTATATAGCAACCCTTTTAACATGTTAGAGTGTATTTAGACATAAAGTTTGTCTAGATTCATTAGGTGAATTTTCCCACATCGTGTAGAATATTGATTAGGGGTTATGCTCTATGCTATATATAAAGCTTGTACTTATTATTTGAATAATATAATATATACACACAGTATATTTTTCTTATAGCCTTTTAAAATAGTATCAGAGCAAGGTCGATGTTGGGACCCGGGGGCAGCCAGCCCCTCTACCCTAGGATCATGTTGTTGGTCTGCCCTAGTGTCTTACTGCTACCTTATTCTCACTTTACCTAATGTTCTCTCTTTACCTAATGATGCCTTTCTTATTTGTGTTATTTACACCTACGACTTCCCTTGTTTGCTCGCCTGTTGTGCCCTTGCGACTGCTGCCCTCGCCTCACGCCTTGGGTTCTTTACCTACCTTGCTCGTCCGGGGTTCTTTACCTATACTTGAGTTCTTTACCTACCTTGCTCCCCATTGTTTCCCTACCTACTTGTGTTGTTTACCTGCTATGCCTGCTTGCCCTTGCTTGTCTAGGGTTATTGACCTGTTGTTGCCCTGGCCTACTCGCCTAGGATTCTGTTGCCCTTACCCATTTGTCAAGGGTTCTTTACCTGTTGCTATCCGTTTTCTACCATGCGCTGCTCGTCTAGGGTTGCTGCTATCCTCATCTTTCATTCTCTGTTGCTGCCAATGTTGCCTACTGCCATTGTCGAACGTTGCCTCATGCAACAGTCGATGATGCCCCTGTCACGGCTGATGTTGCCCCTGTCACGGTCGATGCTGCTTCCTATTCTCGTCGACGCTGCATCTGATGCTACTCCTAGTGCTGTCAACATTGCCACATGTTGTTGTCGACCTAGTCCCTACTACTATCGTGTTGCTTGCTGCAGCTATCGGCGTTGCCTATGTTTATTCAAGCTATGCATATATCATATATGCTTTGGCTTGAGGGGGAGTGTTAGAGTATATTTAGACATAAAGTTTGTCTAGATTCATTAGGTTATTGTCCCACATCGGGTAGAATATTGGTTAAGGGTTATGTTCTATGCTATATATAAAGCTTGTAGTTATGCTTTGAATAATATAATATATACACACAATACATTTTTCTTATAGCCTTTTAACACTTTGAAACTAAATAAAGTAGTGGAAACTTCCAATTTCTTTTCAAGAAAGTATACCCATATCAGACGCGTGTAATCATCAACAAATAACAGAAAATATCTCATATTACCGATTGTTAGAAGTTGGGTTAGACCACAATATGTGCTTGCCAACTCAAGAGGGGCTTTAGCTCTCCAAGAGGTATTAAAAAAAACGACAATGTTGCTTCCCATACACACATCCTTCACTGATGCATGTTGTTGTTGGTTTGAATTTTGGAAGACCTATAATCATATTCCTCTCTCTCAACAACGTTAAGCCCTTGTGATTCAAGTGTCCATATCGCATATGCCATAACTGAGCTTCATCAACAACTTCACTCATCAATGCGACATTCAAGAATGAATTCATCTTCAGCAAAAATAAATTATCCGCCATCATCTTCACTACAGCGATCTTTTTCTCATTTTTGTCAATGATCTAACATTGACCACCAACAATGGTAATCTTATAACCTTTCTTCGTCATTTGTCATATGCTCAAAAGATTCTGAGCAATGTCTGGAGAATAAAACACATCATTAATCTGCTTTACTTCACCATTTGTTGCTCTCAAAGTAACGATTTCCTTTCCTTCAATCTTTATCGTTTTGTTGTCTCCAGGCTCTAATAGCGAGTTGTGGCTGTTGTCGATCTCCACAAAGTTTTCCTTATTTCCTGTCACATGATTGCTATAGCCACTATCCAAAAAACCACACTTCACTCATATCTTGCATTGCATTGAAACAAGAATAGAATACGTGTTTCGATTCTTCTTCTTTTAAAAAATTTGCCGAATTTTGAGAGGGATGTTGATGCGGCTGCTGCTGCTACTGCTTAACTTTAAAATAAAAATCTAGTTTCAAATAATTTGGATATCGGCATCTCTTACACCTGAGACAACAATCCACATATCTCCTCCGAGAATGGCCTTCTCTACTGTGGAACTGGCTTGTTGTACGTCATCTACCTCTTCCTCTAGAACGGCTTCCATGTCCACGACCAGAAAACTCTCTACTGTTGTTCACGATACGCTCCGTCTGCTCGGACTTCTTTTGTGAAACATTTAATTTCATTTGAAAAGCGTCTTCAACGAGAGTTGAGTACTTACTTACTCTTCTTTCGTGGGCTTCAAGAGAACTCACTAGCTCATACACATGAAATTCTCCCTGATTCATTGTTTCTTCAATCACAGCAATAACGTGTTCAAACTTTTGCGACATGCTTCTCAACACTTTCTCTACAACCTTCTTGTTGGGGAACTTCATCCTTGCAAAACTTGATTTCATTCATGATTTTAACAACTCTCGAGAAGAAATCTTTCACTGTTTCGAACTCCTTCATGGTCAAGTTGTCGAAATCCCTTCACAAGCCTTGAAGCTAGATGGAAATCACTTTCTCCGAGCCTTGAAACTCTTTCTTTAACACGCTCCATGCTTCTTTCGCTTTCTTGGGCCATAAAGCCCGGGTAAATCGGCTTACTTACGGACTGTTGCAAGATCAGCAACACCACCGTATTCTTCATCACATTTTCTTTTGCCTTCTTTTCTTGTGCTCTAGCACCTTCTTCCTCACTTGACGAGTCATCGTCTTCTCGGTCATTTTCTTCAAAGCATTCATCAACGATTCTCACACAAATCTTGTGAGAGAAAGATGTTCTCCATTTGCGAACTCCAATAATCATAGTGCTCCTTATCAAATATCGAGATTTGGCTGGGCGAGTAGGAAATGAGCATGTTGCTAGAAGACGTATCCATAATCTGTTGCGCTCTAATATAAAAAATTGTTGGAGTTGTTTGGAAAGTAATGCATTTGTTGTATCAGAGGAAAGGTTTGCAGAACTACTGCGACACAACGAAGTGTTTCTGAAAATAAGGAACAAACAAATTTGAGAAAAAAATTTTGGCTAACTACGGAGCCTTCTTTCTTTTCTTACAACCAGAATGCTTTCTTGGTCTTTTTCAATGGCTTGCTCCCCATTTATATTATTTGGAGATTTCTTATCATTTTATAGAATTTTAGGAAAGATTTAGAGCAAGCATTTACACAACCCTAATTCCTATAACATTAACTCCCTTGTAATTTCTAGGCCATTAACAACACCCAACTTCCTATAACTAACACCACTTAATGAGATTACAAATTACAACTCCGTCGCTCTACGACCTCCCTTTTTTTCGCATGTTAGAATGTAAGAGTTAGTAACTAATAATCCTCGAACCAACTGTTTTTTCCGACTTAAACAGCTTTTATAAATAAAGTTGGTGGCGACTCCGTTTAGTTTACCTAGGTTAAACAACAACAACCTTTTTACGGAGCCATTTTGGATGAGGAACTGACGACACGAGCCGCTCCCGATTTCTCCCGAAAGTTCCTTCTTCGGATCATGCTCCGCCTTTCGCCCGCCACCTCTTAGGAAAACAGAGACGGTCGGCGAGGGCTCGAGCAGGCCCAGTTAGGAACCCAGGGAGGGATCACCTAATTCCCTTCCGCAGCATCCGATGCTCGAGTCGTGACGTCGACCGATTGGGCCTTGGGGAGCGGGCCCGGATCCTCGGGTCGTTCGATCCGCCACGCGCGTGCTAGGCCGGAAGGCACGCGTACAGTTGTATTCATCACATTTTCTTTCATTCGTATAAAAACAATTCCATCAAATAAACCTAATATGCAAGGGACTCTAGCTCGTACGTGTCATTTTCTTTCATTGGTGATGAATAACCGTAGGTCGTACGTGCCATGCTCGGTTCAGACGAAATGCTCTTACTTTCGATCAAAGGTCGTGTACACAACTACTGATTATTTTGCTAGTAACTTCTCTTACACGCAGACTTGTCCGGACAACTTCTCCAAGTTCTTGACCGACAAACCGGTTGGGCTAGCAGCCTCCCTGGCGAGTCTCTTGCACTTTATCACATTCCTCTTCAGTTCCTCCCCCTTTTCGCCACCCAACAGCTCCCTAACAACCCTCTCGACATCATCCCTCTTTACATTGCCGTGCAATTCAAGCCCGGCCCTCCATTCTGCGCAGACATACCTTGCATTCGGCTGCTGGTCCCCGATGTTTGGCCAGGATATCATTTGCACCCGAGCAGATATGCTCTCCAGTATCGAGTTCCATCCATAGTGTGTCGGGAACCCCCCGACCGACGGGTGGTTTAAGACTTTCACCTGCGGGCACCACCCCAAAAGGAAGCCTCTGTCTTTTGTCTCCTCGATGAATGCATGAGGGAGGACAGCCGACTCGCTGGCCATGAGGTCAGGCCGTAGGACCCACAGGAATGGGCATTTGCTGTTGGCAAGACCAACCGCTAGCTCTATCAGCTGGTACGGTGTCAGAAACACTATTCTCCCAAAATTCACGTAGAGCACTGACCCGTGCTCCTTTGAATCGAGCCACTCGAGACACTCAGGTTGTTCCTCCCAGAGATTTCCACGGATTTGCTTGGAGATGGTATCGTCCAGGGGAATTTGTCCAAGAAGCAGATGAAGAGGTCCGATTGCGTAAACATTCGAGATGATGGAAGTAAGCTCATTGAGGACAACCGGTTCGAGTTCTTCAAAAGTATTGTTGGCCCAAAGATTACACATAGAGGGGGTGAATTAGTGTTAAGTCCAATTAAGGAATTCTTAAACGCTTTTTCACAACCCTCTCAGCGGAAGTAACTTACTGTAATTTACAGAGCCTTCAAGCTTCTGTAATTACGGAACGTGTGAAATGGACTTCGAAATGAGTCGTAGAACACAAAAGATTTTATAGTGGTTCGGTGAAAACACCTACGTCCACTTTCGGTCACTTTTCACTAATAACTCGTATAGATATTACAGTGTAGAAGGTAAAACCTTCTGTGGTGTAAGAAAACAATTTCTTTGACCACGGGACGGTAAGACTAGCTTTACCAATGCAAGAAACTCTCTTGCTGTGTTTAGGATGTGTCTAGGTCGAATCACAAGGAAATCAACCAGACTTGAGCAAGCACAGAACGTCGGCTGGAAGCTTCAGGCTTCTGTGACTCTGTAGCGGGCTATTCCTTCTGTGGATCAGCGAACAGATCCGATGAGGATCTGTTACAGTAGGTTGGACGCCTCTGATATGCTTCTCTTTTTGTGTTTTTGGTTTAATCTGCAAAACAAATAAAGATAGACCTTCTACAGTGGGTTGCAGTCCCTCACCAATTACGCCTACTGCAGAAACCTTCTCTTGGACCTGCTGTACGCCCACCCGGCGTTACGGACAGCACTCCTGGCCAAGTCCTTCGGATTCACAGCCAACGACGCCTACGGAGTGGCTTCACCAAAGCACACCTGCTGCAAACGCACAGATAACAAAATAACCAACTACAGAAGGTTGAAGGTCCCTCACTACTGAACCCCTGCTACGGACTCCTTCTCTCCGACCAACTCTGTACGCCTAATCGCCACCAACGAACCCTTCCCCAGGCTCTGATGTACGCAGTCCGACGTCACGGACAAAGTTCCGGTCGAGTCCCTCAGATCCGTACGCAACGAAGTCACCGGAGCGGCTTCAACCACGCTTAACCCGCTGTAGTTACCTCCTGCGAGAACTCTTGCCTGGAGAATCCGTCCTGCACACATGCACACACGTTAAACACCACTAACGTTGCCAAATGCGAAGATTTACCTCTAATCAAAATCTCTTTCTTTTTAAAATGTTTTTAGGTTTTTCTTTTATATATAGGTTTCGTCCTCCTGTAAAGAAGGAAACTTATTTTGCCAAATACGTAAAATGACCAGATTCATCCCCAACGTGCAAAAATCATTTAGGGACAATATTTGATTGATTTCAGATCAATCGAATCATCCAATCACGAGATCTCATCTTACAGAAGGTTAGAGCCTAATTCGGTCAGCAACCTTCTATAATTGGAAAGAAAGAATATTTTATTTCCAACTTGAGAAATATGATGATGGAGTCGTGCAAATATCTGGTTGGAACCTCCAGATTTAATTTTGTCTTATTTTGACAATTAAATCCCCAGATAATGCATTAGGGAAGGTTCGGCCAGTAACAACATCTTGACCTTCAATATAAGGAAATAATCAACGATTTATTCCCAAAAATAATTGATTCGTTCCAGACAAGTAAAACATTGTATCTGGACGAAATATTAATCCAAATAATATTCCTAAGAATATTCTCTTTTTGAATTAATAATTTAATTAAGATAATCAATAATTAATTAATAAATAATTTATTATTGAAATATCTATTTATGGAAATATTCTCTAATCACGTCTCTTGATCTGAAATGATCCTTCGAGGGTGAAGAAAATATTTTCGTGATATTTTTCTTCTCTTACGAAGCGTATCTTCGTTACAGGAGGTTTCAGCTTCTGTAAAGTCATAACAGGTCAAACCTGCTAGTTAACTCATCATCAAAATCTTGTCAACAATCTCCCTCTTTTTTATGATGACAAAACTTTCATCCATAGGAAATATGTTCATACAAGATGACGTATCAAACTCCCCCTAAGATAGAGATAGTAAGGGTTTGACACTTTATAGAAGCTTTTACTTTTGTAGAGTGCAAAAACTTCTGTGTAAGCATTCGGCTTGTACAGATTACAGGGACAAGGCTCCTGTATATTTAGCGCGACAGTAGCATGAGCTTCTGCACTCCCAGCAAAAATGAGTTATACTCAAATTTTGCATACCCTTATAGAAGATTAATAAACCTCATAGTAGGTTTGTCCTTCTATCCCGCTGAATATCACAAGAATTCTTGTGGGTTTGAGATTAGGATACGCTATATCTCTGTGTTATCTCTCCCGTGCTTGTTACTTACTATTTTTCAAAGTTCTCCAAAATCTCTCCCCCTTTTTGTCATATCAAAAAGTATAGAAGGTAGAAAGCGGAGATCTAAGGTCCTGTAGAAGGTATTCTCACAATAGACGTAGAGAATGAAACCAAACTGCAGAATATTAAAATAGTTCATCTCAAAAGGGTACACATCATCAATCACTTATTTAAGACCATTACAGTAGGTCTAGGGTGCTGAAAAAATAAGCAGAACACATTACTGGAGATTGTCACGGAGGAGCTTTTCCTGACGTTCAACAGTAATGACTAACTCAGCGACCGTATCCTTGAGGACTTTAAGTTCCTCAGTCTGTGCAACAATTTGTCGCTGCAGATCTTTGATGAGATTAGGCAAAGAGGAGGATGAGCCTTCTTGAGGTTTTTCCAGGGTTGAAGAAGATGGAACAACAGCTTTTGGAGCAGTAGGTCCATTCCTGTCACAAGTAGCAGGTTCTTCCTTCTGCTGTTTCTCTTTCCCGTTGGATTTCTGAATCCAGCCTCCTTGAGTCCTCACATATTGCATACTTGCAATAATTTGTCGACTAAAATTTCCAACTCGCCATTTTTCCAGTGTGGTGGGAGGATTTGGATCAATGTTGCGAAGACGAAGAAGAGCAACTACAACCTGACCATAGGGGAGAGCTTTGTCCTTTGCTTTAAGACAAGCTTGCATGTGAGCAAAAATCATCGCCCCCAGGTTGAATGGCTTTCCCAGCAACAAATGCTCCATAATCTGAGCATCTCTGGTTGTTACAGCATCCAGACTTCCTGTCCTTGGTAGGAGACAGAAGATGACAGATCGATGGAGGATCCGTTTAGGAAGCTTCAGTGTAGCAGATTCAAGGTACTGCGGCATCTTCACTTTAGATCCAAGTATGGCGCTGTATGACAGATTCTTGTTTGCCACAGGAAGAACAGAGTGCTCTTTGCAGCCATACAGGGTGTTGACGTCATGAATTGAAAGCACCAGGAAGACACAATCAATCATGGTCCTGACATACTTAACAATGTCGTTAATCCTGAAAAAGGTGAGATTTGCATAAAATTCTCGAATCCTTGTAACAGCGACTTCGATGTAAGTTTCACAGAACACCTTTAAATCCAGCTTCTCATATAGAGGCAGAATATCAAGATCATTCTCACTAAACCAGCTAAAATCTAGCCGTTTGCATGCAACAATCTGTCTGTTTGAGACATCACAGGAGGGAACAGCTTCTGCGTTCATGATTTGCTCTATTTCAGCCTGAGAGACAGTAGGTATTACCCGAGCTGCGATTGCACCTGTAGGCTTGGTCTTTTTTAACACCTCCTGCTCTAGGGACTTACTCACAGACTCGGGGCTTTTGCGTTTGTGTCGTGTCCTGGAGGATACTCTTCTAGAGACGAAAATCGAGGCCGATCGTTTGGCTTTGACAGGGATAGGCTCCATAGCAACAACCTTGCCTTTTACCTTCGATTTGGGTGACACAATAGGTTGAGGAGTAGCAACTGCTATGGGAGTGACCTCCTGCACTTCGTCCTCATCGTCGTCAGAGACGACTCTCTTTCTGGCAGGGGTTTCAGCTTCCTGTTCCAGATCAGTATTCTCTCGAGGATTTTCGTCTTCTAAGACGAAATCATCAGTGGTAGGAGATGTTTCGTCATCCTCACCAGCAGGTTCCTCCAGAGACTCCTCAGAAATAGGGTTCTCCTGCAAAACAGGGACTTCGTCCTGCTACCCTTTGGTAGCGACGTTGGAGATCTCCTTATCCTCGACAAGCGAGTATTCGGCGATTTCCGGGTCCAGGGGTGCGATTTCCTCATTAACCGTAGGAATCACGAGGGTGGCTAGTTGAGGCTCAGCCGAAGGAGGTGTGGCAGAGAGGGAGAAGGAGCGGCTAGCTCCGGACTTTCTCTTAGGTGCCATAATCAGAGATGGATCGAGCGATTTGGCTAAGAGATTGAGTGGGAAGGATAGATTTTCTTCTAGGGTTTCTCGGAGGAGTATCAATGGTGGTGGAGAACCACGAGTGACACCGTGAGAAGATATAGAAGAAGGTAATGTTTTAATTTTGGAAAAATATTATTTTATTTCCCAAAATTGATTAATTGGAACAAAATCTTCCAATAGGATCATGTATTCCCAATTTTTTATCAAGACATCGATACTTGATATAATAGGAGATGAATCAGATAAGATTCTCCCTGATTTTTCAAAAATAAAAATATTCTTTTGAACAGAAGGTTTAACTTTATGTTTCAATTTTTTTTTTATGGAGAGAAAATGCTTCAATAAATGATTTATTGAAGAATTCCTCCAAGATATATTTAGAAAATTCAAAAATATATTTAAGATTTTCTTATCATATATTCACTTAATTAAGGAATATATTTTGTTAAATTCGAAACGGTAGTATCGAATTAACCCATCATAGAATCCACGTTAATGAAAAGGACTCTTTCTTGACAAGATTTTCATTAGAATAATATTGTCTAGAGTACTCTTTTGGAAAATGCATTTCGAAGTAAAATTTCGAAATATATTTAATACAGAACGTTGAAACTGATATACAACGTCTCTGTTATTTAAAATGGATAACAAATCCCCAATTCATTCCTGAAAGAGAAGAATTTCTCCTTATCAAGTGGTTTGGTGAAAATGTCAGCCAATTGCTTGTCTGTATTAATGTATTCTACGCTTACAGGACCTTGTTGTACATAATCCCTCAGAAAATGATGTCTGAGTTCTATGTGTTTTGATCGTGAGTGATAGACTGGGTTGCGCGTTAATTGAATCTCACTAGTATTATCACACATGATCGGAATTTCAGCAAGTGAGAGACCATAGTCCTCAAGTTGCTGTTTCATCCATAGTAGTTGAGCACAGCAGCTTGCAGCTGCGATATACTCGGCTTCTGCAGTGGACAAAGCAACAGAAGTCTGCTTCTTGGAAAACCATGAAATTAACATGTTTCCCATTAGCTGACAAGTACCACTAGTACTTTTTCTGTCGATCTTACATTCTGCCAAATCAGCATCTGAGTAACCAATGAGACTGAAATTGGATCTCTTGGAATACCATATGCCAAGGTTTACAGAACCTTGTAAATATCTAAAGATTCTCTTGACCGTTGTCAGATGAGATTCTTTAGGTGCTGATTGATATCTAGCACATAGACATACACTAAATAGTATGTCTGGTCTGGAAGCAGTAAGATATAGAAGTGAGCCAATCATGCTTCTATATAGCTTGTTATCTACTTCTTTACCATTTTCGTCCTTGTCTATCTTGGCACTTGTAGTCATTGGAGTAGACAGAGGCTTAGAGCCCTCTAGGCCAAACTTTTTCAGTAGCTGCTTAGTGTACTTCTCTTGATGTAAGAAGGTACCTTCAGCAGTTTGTTGAATTTGTAAGCCAAGGAAGAACGTAAGTTCTCCTATCATGCTCATCTCGAACTCACTCGTCATGAGTTCAGAGAATTCTATATAGAGTTTTTCATCTGTTGATCCAAAGATAATGTCATCGACATAGATCTGGACAACAACTAGATGATCACCTCTGTGTTTGAGGAAGAGAGTGATATCTACTCTCCCTCTTTTATAGCCCTTTTCAATGAGAAAAGAACTAAGTCTCTCATACCATGCTCTAGACGCCTGTTTTAGACCGTATAGAGCCTTGGAGAGTCTGTAAACGTGATTTTTGTGATGTGGATCTTCAAATCCAGGAGGTTGATTTACGTATACCTCTTCTTTGATTTCTCCATTGAGAAATGCACTTTTCACGTCCATTTGATACAGCTTGAAGTTGTTGTAGCAAGCATAAGCTAACAGTAGCCTGATTGCTTCTAGACGTGTTACAGGAGCAAACGTCTCATCAAAATCAATACCCTCTTCTTGAGAGTATCCTTTGGCAACAAGTCGTGCTTTATTTCTTATGATAGCACCTGACTCATCGAGTTTGTTCCTGAATACCCATTTAGTTCCAATAATGGAACGGTTATCAGGTTTAGGAACAAGTGTCCACACTTTGTTCCTTTCTAACTGATTTAGCTCCTCTTGCATTGCAAGGATCCAATCTGGATCATCTAGAGCTTCATATATCCCATCCTGCTCTTTCTGTGAAAGAAATGCAGAATGTTCATAGTAGGCATTTACAGAACGTCTTGTCTGAATACCTTTATCAAATTCTCCTATGACTTGATCAATAGGATGTCGTTTTTGATATAAAGCAGGTGCTCTTATATCGTTTTGTTGATTATTCTGTGAAGATGATACTTCTGGAGAATTTTCAACAGTTTGTTCATATTCTCTTTGAGAATTGTGAACTGAAGGTTCGTTACCTTCTCTTCCTTCCTTAGAAGGTATAGGTTCTACATGACTTTCTGTAGGTTCAAAAGATATTACTTGATTAGTATTATCTTCTAATGGTGAGTCATTAATTTTACATTAATTGACTCTTCTATTGTTGAAGTCCTTTTGTTAAGGACTCTGTAGGCTTTGCTAGACAGTGAATATCCTAAGAAGATACCTTCATCTGACTTAGTATCAAATTTTCCGAGATTGTCCTTAGAAGGTCTCAGTATAAAACATGGACTTCCAAAGGCATGAAAATAGGAAATATTTGGTATTCTCCCCCTGTATAGTTGATAGGGAGTTTTCTCTAATTTTGGTCTTAGTAGTACCCTATTAGAGATATAGCAGGCAGTATGTATTGCTTCAGCCCAAAAGTTCTGTGGAACATTGCTCTCACAAATCATGGTTTTAGCCATGTCTATAAGAGTTCGATTTTTCCTTTCTGCGACTCCATTCTATTGAGGAGTGTAAGGAGCAGAGAAGTTGTGTTCAATGCCATGTTCATCACAGAAAGTAGCAAAATCATGGTTTTTAAACTCTGTACCATGATCCGTTCGAATAGCTTTTACAGAAGATTTATTTTCATTCTGTAATTGCTTAGCGAGCTTTATGAAAGATTCAAATGCATCGCTTTTATGAGTCAAGAACTTGACCCAGGTGTATCTAGAGTAGTCATCTACTACTACTAGACAGTATCTTCTACCACCAATACTTTGAACTCTAGTCGGACCAAATAGATCCATATGTAGAAGTTCCAAGGGCTGAGTAGTAGAAATCTCATTCTTAGACTTGAATGATGATTTAGTTTGCTTACCAAGTGAACAAGCTTCACAGAAGTCGTCTTGCTCGAATTTGATGTTAGGCAAGCCATTTACCAATTCTTTTCTAACAAGCTTGGATAGCAACTGAAAGTTGGAATGTCCTAACCTTCTATGCCAAAGATGAGTTTCGTCTTTGACAGACAGAAGACAGCTTTCTGTAGCATAGAAGCTCTCCTGTGTTAAAGTGTAGATGTTTCTTTTCCGATTTCCAATGAAGCGGACTTCATTGTTTAGGATACCAGAACATTTATCTTGATCAAAGGTTATAGTATAGCCTTTGTCACAAAGCTGGCTAATGCTCAGCAGGTTATGTTTAAGTTCTGTAACCAACAGAATCTCTTCTATAACCATAGAGTCAGGACTTCCAATAGTTCATGTTCCGATGACAGAGCCTTTGCTATTGTCACCGAATTTAACAGAACCTCCGTTCTGTAAAGTCAACTTAGAAAATTTGGATGGATCTCTGGTCATGTGCCTTGAGCAGCCACTGTCCAAATAGCATTCACTTTCTGTAGCTTCTGTTCGAAAACAGAATTGACTTCCTACAGAATTTTGAGTTTCTGTGTGAGTAGTTATGCACACTAGTGCTTGTTCTTCCTCATCATCAGAATCTTCAATATCTGCCCAAGCAATCATAGCTTTCTTGGGTTTTGTTTGTACAGAAGGTTTCTCCTTCTCCTTAAGTAAAGGACAATCATATTTGAAATGTCCCTTCTTATTGCACTCATAGCATCTGATCATCTTAGGATCATTCTGCTTTTCACGTTTCTGATTTCTCTTGTTGAAACGTCTTTTGGAAGCGAACCGCAGAAGACGTTTAGCAATCATAGCGAGTTCATCATCCGAATCGACTTCTGCCTCATTGTCAGAGTCTTCTATTGGTTCTTCTGATCCTTTGAAGGCTACTGAAGCTCTTTTTACATCAGATTGAGAGGTTCTCTCCATTTCATATGACATTAAGGAGCTCATTAGTTGATCTAATCGAAGAGTAGATAGATCCTTAGCTTCCTCAATAGCCGTTTTCTTGGCTTTCCAAGATTTGGGCAGAGTTCGTAGAACCTTTCTTACTAATTTAGAATTAGTATAGTGTTTGCCTAAGTGAGTTAAGGCATCTACTAGAAGGTTTAGTCTCTTGAACATTTATTCTACAGATTCTTCACTCTTCATGGTAAAGTTCTCATATTGATGAATTAAGAAATTCATCTTGGTTTCTCTAATCTGGTTCGTCCCAACATACATGGTGACAAGTTTATCCCAGATTTCTTTACCCGAAGTGTAAGTAGAGACTTTCACGAATTCACTTTCCGACATAGCACTAAACATTAAGTACTTAGCCATTTTAGTGAGTTATTTGATCCTAAGGTACTCCCGTGTAGGATGACCATCAGGACCAGTTTGTAGTTCAATCGGTAGAATAGGTGGACCGTCTTCAATGAACGACCACAAATCATCATCGATTGCATCTACAAAGACACTCATTCGAATTTTCCAATAGGAAAAATTTTTACCATAAAAAATGGGAGGATTCCCAATGTGTGGTTTCGGTATATAGCAATTATCACCCATTTTACAACTTCCAGAAGGTTTGACTTCTATGCAGAATAGTAGAACCTTTAGGTACTGTACTGATTCTTAACGCACACAAACTTCTGTTAAATTGAAACAGATATTGCTGGCAATCAAATCTCCGTAAAATGGAGTAAAAATGCCAAGTAGTTTAATTCTGCAGAAACCTTAAGTTTTCAGCAGAAGGAAACAGCGCAACAATCGGTTATATCCGTATAGCAGGTATAACCTTCTATAGGATGTGACTAAGCACTCAAGCTTTTGTTGAATCCCGTCTTAAAATAACTGGATGGTTTCTAGCAGAGCAATGAGCTACTGTAGAAGAGAGACAGATAGTGATAGTAACAGAGCGTAAGCTTCTGTATAGTAGAAATCTATCGCGTGGAAGGTACAGGCTGCTATAGAATCTCAACAGGCTGTTAAACATTTTGTTGAATCACAAATTTTTGAATTCTATCAGAGTATAGTACTTCTGTAGAATTAAAATAAACTTGAGACAATTACAGAGAATAAGCTTCTGTAAGGCAGAGACAGAGAGCAATATAAGGTACAACCTCCTATAAGAAATCAACAAGCTATAAAGCTTTTGTTGAAACTGCTTTTGCTCTAAATGTTGAATTCAAATAGAGAACTAAGCGTCTATTGAATCAGCAAGGTAGTAGTACTCAGAGAGCGTACAGAAGGTTCGAGCTGCTGTAAGATCTCAACGAGCGGTTAAACTTCCGTTGAACCTTGCTCTGATACCAATTATTGGCCCAAAGATTACACTAAGAGGGAGGGTGAATTAGTGTTAAGTCCAATTAAGGAATTCTTAAACGCTTTTTCACAACCCTCACAGCGGAAGTAACTTACTGTAATTTACAGAGCCTTCAAGCTTCTGTAATTACGGAACGTGTGAAATGGACTTCAAAATGAGTCGTAGAACACAAAAGATTTTATAGTGGTTCGGTGAAAACACCTACGTCCACTTTCGGTCACTTTTCACTAATAACTCGTATAGAGATTACAGTGTAGAAGGTAAAACCTTCTGTGGTGTAAGAAAACAATTTCTTTGACCACGGGACGGTAAGACTAGCTTTACCAATGCAAGAAACTCTCTTGCTGTGTTTAGGAAGTGTCTAGGTCGAATCACAAGGAAATCAACCAGACTTGAGCAAGCACAGAACGTTGGCTGGAAGCTTCAGGCTTCTGTGACTCTGTAGCGGGCTATTCCTTCTGTGGATCAGCGAAGAGATCCGATGACGCTTTCTCCAAGTGTTTGGACGCCTCTGATATGCTTCTCTTTTTGTATTTTTAGTTTAATCTGCAAAACAAATAAAGATAGACCTTCTACAGTAGGTTGCAGTCCCTCACCACTTACGCCTGCTGTAGAAACCTTCTCTTGGACCTGCTGTACGCCCACCCGGCGTTACCGACAGCACTCCTGGCCAAGTCCTTCGGATTCACAGCCAACGACGCCTACGGAGTGGCTTCACCAAAGCACACCTGCTGCAAACGCACAGATAACAAAATAACCAACTACAGAAGGTTGAAGGTCCCTCACCACTGAACCCCTGCTACGGACTCCTTCTCTCCGACCAACTCTGTATGCCTACTCGCCACCAACGAACCCTTCCCCAGTCCGACGTCACGGACAAAGTTACGGTCGAGTCCCTCAGATCCGTACGCAACGAAGTCACCGGAGCGGCTTCACCCACGCTTAACCCGCTGTAGTTACCTCCTGCGAGAACTCTCGCCTGGAGAATCCGTCCTGCACACTTGCACACACGTTAAACACCACTAACGTTGCCAAATGCGAAGATTTACCTCTGATCAAAATCTCTTTTTTTTTATAATGTTTTTAGGTTTTTCTTTTATATATAGGTTTCGTCCTCCTGTAAAGAAGGAAACTTATTTTGCCAAATACGTAAAATGACCAGATTCATCCCCAACGTGTAAAAATCATTTAGGGACAATATTTGATTGATTTGAGATCAATCGAATCATCCAATCACGAGATCTCATCTTACAGAAGATTAGAGCTTAATTCGGTCAGCAACCTTCTATAGTTGGAAAGAAATAATATTTTATTTTCAACTTGAGAAATATGATGATGGGGTTGTGTAAATATCTGGTTGGAACCTCCAGATTTAATTTTGTCTTATTTTGGCAATTAAATCCCCAGATAATGCATTAGAGAAGGTTCGGCCAGTAACAGCATCTTAACCTTCAATATAAGGAAATAATCAACGATTTATTCCCAAAAATAATTGATTCGTTCCAGACAAGTAAAACATTGTGTCTGGACGAAATATTAATCCAAATAATATTCCAAAAAATATTCTCTTTTTGAATTAATAATTTAATTAAGATAATCAATAATTAATTAACAAATAATTTATTATTGAAATATCTATTTATGGAAATATTCTCTAATCTGATCTGAAATGATCCTTGGAGGGTGAAGAAAATATTTTCGTGATATTTTTCTTCTCTTACGAAGCGTATCTTAGGAGGTTTCAGCTTCTGTAAAGTCATAGCAGGTCAAACCTGCTGCTTAACTCATCATCAAAATCTTGTCAACAAGTATGAATGATGGTTGCCTCTGCCTTATCGATTCGGCTGAGCACGTCAAAACTAAAGCTCAAGAGGGAATCATTCTCGTCCACTGCTCCAAACAGATACGGCATATCGCACGGCCTCATGCTGTTCATCCCTGGGATCCAATCTATCAATCCGTCTGAGCAATTGCCCTCAATCATACTGGATCCATCTGCTAATAATGAAACCATTAAGACAGAATTCCCATGAGAACTCGACAATTATCTGGATGCTTTGATATCGGGAATAACAGGTTTACCTTTCAATGGCTTGAGGCATCTGTCAATGAACAGTCGATAATGCTTAAACGCCAGCAGGGCACAAGCCGCGATGGGAAACAGCTGAACGAGTGGAATCCCGAACTTCTCCGCAGCCGGACGAACAGAGCAGTTCATGTTGGCATCCCCCACGATGTGAGTGATTGGAGGGACGTCAGTCGAAGCATCCTCGTTCAGCTTCAGGACGAGTTCAGAGAAGGGTTGTTCCATGTAAAACCTGGCGGAATCACACAGGTCGCGTATGTCCTGGGTGGCATCGGCATCCGAGGGAGGGAGGCCGTCGGGTATGGAGACGAACTTCCAGTAGGGGAGGGAGTCGATGGCGGTGAGGCCCCCAGAGTGGAGGAGGCGGCGGTGGTTGAACTCGGAGTTGACGAAGGTGATGAAGAATACCCTATGGTGAAGGATCTTGGCCAGCTTTGGCATTGCTGTGATGTGGCTTTGAGCTTGAAAAGGGATGCACACAGCATGAGGCTTCTTCATTTTTCTCCTCTATCCCTTCTTCGCTTTGCTTCCTTTTGTTTTTTAGTTTTGGCTTTCGTTAACACGGAGACTGATTTTGTACTGATTACCGAAATACTCCGTCAATCTGGACGACCGCCTAAACTGACGTAGATGGCCGATTTCTTTTTTAATAAATTATTTAATCTTCTTTGTGCTGAATTGGCTTTCAGAAAGTGACAGGCATATTTAACGATTTCTTGAAGGACAATTCGAGTAAAACTAATAAGAAGGAAAACGATATCCATCTAGAGACAACAACAAAAAAGACAAAAATATCTATAGATATAAATTGTTCACAGTGATCAATCATACTCTGATTATATATATATATAAGCACAGCTTTGGGGCAGTCTCATTGGACCAAGTCAATGCCAAATTATATTATATGGAGGGAGGGATGCATTTCCTTTTCCTTGTCCAAGACACAAACAAAAGGAGAGACCGCTGTCACATCCAAGAACAGAAAGTCTCGATGCACCCAACCAACACACACTCATGGTAAAAAAAAAAAAAAACCATCCAATTTCTTTTCCTTAGTAACGGATAATCGTCCACCTGCTACCTATGTAATATCGATTTCTAAGTTTAATAGCCCAAGTTGGCATGCGCAGATAGAACAAAACTCGAACATATCGAACAAGACTCTAAACGTATTGATGCAAACTAATAATATTAGTTAAAACACCCCCAACGTACCTTTACCCGGCTATGATATCCAAAATCCAAAAATGTTGCCCATTTCAAGAAAATTTAAATAAAAAAAGACCCAATTATTTTCATTCATTGGATTGAGAGATAGATATTCGGATTATGGTTACCAGAAATTCCCCCCCCCCCAAAAAAAACTCTGAAAGAATAAATATTTGCCAATAACCAGGCCTTTTTTATTTAATATTAATTACCACAGATATTTCCTCTAAATTTGTTTGAAATTTGAGTGGGATTGTGGGTTCCAAATACCAATTAAATTTCTCTTCGACCAAATTAAATTTTCGAAAGCGCCAACAAGCCAGCCGATCAATCGTTTCCTCACTGTTTATTATCATCACAGATTTTGTAATTTTTAATCGGGCCACTAAAATGGGACTAATAATTGGGTTGGTTAGTTGCAAATGGGCCTAATAATGAGTGAAACATGTTCTAATTTTATTTTTCCAAATGGTAATAATTGGACTGGCGTCTCACTTTCCCAGAGTTTCCCACCCAAAAAGACCCTTAGTTTGGGAAAACATTGATGCTGTGTGTGTTCGGAGAGATGGTGAAAAGGAAAAGAAAGATCACAGAAAATGTGAGAAATTTAAATATTAAATAAAATTTGTCTGAAACATAAAAATAACACTTATCGCTCATCAAAAAATTGATTACCAAAAGTTATCATAATGTTTTAGTTTATATAGCTCATTCGTGCTCATTCGAACACGCGATTCATTCAGGATTGACCACTTAAGTTGTGTCCCTACATCATGTGTGGAATTTCAACCCCTTTTTTAAATTTTCTTTTAATGCCTAACGTCACCACACCCATTGATTTCAACAGTATGTTCTCTTCCCAATGATACTCAAATTTCTTCGTTTTTGTATTTAGGTGTGGGTGAAAAAGAAAGTCACAATGATTTGACATTTTACAACCTGAAAATAAATATTTTTATCTAATGGTGCGTCATCAATTTATTTCAAGCTTACAGAACAAATATTCATCAAATTAAAGCCCATTTAAGAAAGGGACGGATAAACATAGAGGTTTATAGGTAATTATTATCGGTTTCAAAAAAAAATTACTTTAATTTCGAAAATACCGTGAATGCCGCTCCTAAATCGCGTCAAATAGTAATAAAAATGGTGTGTTTAGCTTAATAATGAATAAGAGAATGGGAAATGAATTGAATTCTATTTTACGGTTGGGATGTATCTAATTTTAATCTTACGATTCTAATTTTTCTAATTTTTATATTATTATAATTACGGTAAGAGCAAAATTGATATTACTCTATATAATTATTTTTTAAATACTTTTACATTTGAATAACAACACAATAAATCATAAATACTAAATTTTAAATCTAAAACATGAACAAGTGTGTTCAAAAATGAAATTTGGCCACGACAATGAAGGAGAAGAGAATGAAAGGGAGGGAGGTAACGCACCGCCCTGAAACTCTTAGAGGATCCGCCATAACAAAGGCGCACCTGGGGCGTATGCCATGTTTAACGACCCAACTTTTCATGAATAAAAATGTGTAACTAAAATGTGCGTGAACTAAGGAAAGGCGGATGAGTAAGTGGGGTTGACGCGTAGGCGCGAACGGGAGCATGCGCGGGTAAGGTGGGACGACCAAGGAGTTAGGAATGCCCAAAATTGAAGGTCTTTCGATCGATCCGGAGCGAGTACGGGGTGATAGAGGACGCAAAATAAGGCCTTAAAGTGGGTGTTAGAATTTTGAGATAGGTCGTTGATCGGGTGGTAGGGTGGTCGATGTGGGTCGGGGTCGTGGGCGACGACCGCTGGCCAGGGGGCGGTGGGCGCCGACCCTGGCACGCCCAGACATAAAACTGTGAAGAGAGAGAAACCCGATCAGGGGGCAACCCAGGAAGGGCGACCGGAATGCACTCCCAGAGGCCAGAGGGGCAACAGCCGCTACCCCTGGCGCGCCCAGACATCAAACCATGAAGAGAGAGAAATTCGATCATGAATACCTTCGGGTGGGCGACGCGGGGTCGACAAGTGGGCGATGGCCACCGACCCCAGGCACGCCCGAGGCTCCCCGGAGGGTGGCCTTGAGAAGTCATTTTGGACGAAAAATGGCCCGACCCGGAATCGAAATTAAATGCCCCGGGAGGGTCTTAAGGAGGTCACTAGGAAGTGTTTAGTGGGGATTAGATTTTTGAGATGAGGTTTAGATCTTAAGATTATTGCGGGCGAAGTTGGTCGTGGAAGGGTCCTGTGGCGGTTGACAGCGGCCGACCCCATGGTCGACGGACGACGCCCAGGGGACGCCCAGGAGGTGCCCAAGGGGCCGTCCAGGGGGCATTCAAAGGGGGCCCAAGGGGGCTGTCCGGGAAAGAAGAGGGACGCCCATGCAAGGATCAATCTTGGCCCTTGAATCTAATTAAGGGAAGTTATGGGAACCCTTAGATGATTCATTCCCACGAATTAATATAGGCCGTTGGATGAAGAAATCGGGCAAACTCTAGCCATTAGATCGGGTTTGACTAATCAACTAAAGGACAAGAAACATATTCCCCTAAATCTAGGAAATGGGGAATTGATTGAGTGATTGCCTTGATTAAAGGGATGTGACCTAAAGTATGGTTAAAATATTGACAAGTGACTCTTTCCCTTTAAGAGAGGGTGTGGTCGAACAACTCCCCACACATGAAAAAAAATCACACACACACATACACGAAAGAGAAAGAAAAGGAAAGAGGGAAGAGGAAGAAGGAAGAGGCGGGCGACAGGAGCTTGGAGGAGAGGAAGCTAGGCCGGCAACGTGGATTCTCGTACGAGGAGAGCTCGACGCCGAGCCAGCCAAAGGTTGAGGGCCGTGAGAAGGCAACCCTCAAGGTCGGAAATCGCGCGAAGGAGACACGAACTCGCCCATATTTGCGCAAACGCAACGGAAAGGTATACCTCACGCCCGTCACCTTTATTTGCGTTTGAGTGGAGATCGTGGTCTTGAGTGGGTTTGGTTGATAAGTTGAGGCGGGTTGGGGGTGTGGCCGGACCTCGAAGAAGTGGGAGGCTGCCCCTAAACACGTTGGAAGTGTAGTGGTACGATGTGGATTGTGAGCGTCGAAAGACGGAACGGATGGGACACTATGTTATGCGCGACCCTTGAGGGGTCGGAACTTGGCCTAGGGGCTGGAAATAAACGGGGATCTAAGGAGGGGAAAGGCACGGAAGAGCCTCCTCCAACGTCGGACCCGAATGCGCGCTCTAAGAGCGGAACCGCAAGACGAACGTCTCGGAAATTAAATCGGCCGTGAGGCTGGAATGAGGGACCCAGATCGGGTCGTAAGAGAGCTTTAAAGGTTGGTCTCTCGTGCCAAAGGAGGCACAGAACTCATGCTCGGGGGTGGTTGGGAGGTTGAGACCATTATAAGCGATATCCGGTCGAAACGAGTACGGACGAAGCGGACGCTTCGGGCAACCTTGGGCTGCCCGTGTAGGGCGCACTAGAGGAGTTAGAAACTTTGACCCTTGCCTTATTGGAGAGTGAGGGGACAGCCCGAATGGGCTGGAATAACCCCGCATAAGGGCCGGTTCAGGACTGCCGACCGTGGGGCGGTTCGGATGGGAACGGGATGTGGAAAGCGCCCAAGGGGCGAACGCCCAAATTTGAGGAATTCTTCTCATGTGATTGCATGATTACTATGTCTTGACGAATGCGAATCTTTTGCAGGGTTAGAGAAACCGCATGAGTGCGCAACATGTAGGAGCATAGTAGTTTGAGAGTTTTCCTTTCGGAATCGAATGGTAACCGCTTTGTATCGACTCTTATGAGTATTAAGCAATGAAATAAAGTCTTTAAAAATTTGTCGAACTTGCGATCCTTTCACCTTACCCCGGGCGAAGGGGTGTGCCAAAGGCGCAGCGAGCCACTTGAGGCGCCCTTAACAAACAGACCGGGGTCTGTTTTATGCTGTCACATCTTCCTCCCGTTGTTGTTTCCTATTCCCGTTCGTCGTCCTCTTCTTTGCTAGCCGCTTGCCTCTCCTCCTCCTTCCTCAACAGCCGTGCGTTTGGTCAATCAAAACACTAGAAGTAGGGGTACCTGGGGTGAAGAAACAAGCCCCTCAATCACAAAATGTTTTTGTTTTTAATTTGATCCAAAAAAATTTATTTATATTCAATTTTGTCCAAATTTCAATTTCGTCCCATTAGCTGGACAGGGTTTAGCATACGCCTTAATTACTAAAGCGCGCATTGTGTTGGGTGATTTGCGCGTCTTAACACTATTATAATTATTTGATCTGATTGCATCAATACAACTAAGGTGTACTTTTTTTTAAAGCTATCAGTGATTGTATTAGGCAACAATTACAATGGAGATTTTTTTGGAGGGCGAGGCAACAAAAGAGATGGAGAAAGGAGGGGCCGGAGGGACGCGCACGGTTGAGGGGCTTCGTTTGGAGAAGCGGCGCGAAGAACGTTCTGAGAAGGGGAAAGCACTGGCAGCAAGGTGAATGACCCCAACTCCTCTTTTTTTCTCTATGCCACGACCGTATACTTTTCTTGCGTAATCTAGTTGTTGTTGTTTTGTGTGGCTGTCCGAACATGTAGTCTGATCGGATGGCCGTCCGGACATGCGTGTGGGCTGGTTCTCTTAAAATAAGAAAGAAAAAAAATGAAAAGATGTTATAAACAGATATGGACGTCCATATAAATTGATGTTTATGTGCGCGATGTTGCTGGAATTGACGCAAGGTGTGAGTGTGAGTTATTGGTTGGAGTTATGCTATGTATTCATGGTTATGCTTGCAAGTGAGTTGAGTTGGAGGCACAACAATCACTTATAAGTGAGCATTCAGCGCCTTCCATAATCGATTTGGCTTACCTTCACGGTATTTTGGGGTTGTGAACCGGGCTCTAATACTACTGTTGGGCGTTGGCTTTCCCTCAAACTTATAAGTGAAAACCCAGCCCTTTCGATATTTCGGGTATTTTCGGGAATTGTTGTGAATCGGGCACCGATACCACTGTTGGGTGATGTTAGGCCTTTTGTGACCTGGCAGGGCCTTTTCATTGTTTTTTATTTCTTTTCTTTTTTGTTCCTGGCGGGACGTGAAACCTCGACCTTTGGTTCTAATACCACTGTTTTTGAATTTCCGTTTAGAAATTTCTGGGATACTAATTGTTTGTTTGAGATGGGACCCTTCATCATTATCGTCACGTATTCGTCATCATCACTGTTTTTTTACTAACTGTCATGTAATCGCATAGCTAGTTTTCTCGGATGGATTGTTGCTACTAGCACGATGCAAGGCGGTGTACCCGATGCACTCATTCGTACAAGTAAGTACACCTCGATGAAGGTTTGTTATTGGAAACTCTTATAATATCTGAAATTGAATCTCTTCTCCTTGTTTAGATTCATTTACAGTAATCGAGAATGACCGTCGACACGCGCACGTCAACTTCTGGCTAGTGATCGCCGCTTCGTTGTCTGTTGGAGTGTTCGCTCTCGGTATGATCATTACTTAATGAAGCGTTTTTGCATGCAAAAACCACATAAGGCAACGACAAATACATCCCCACCACCTGCACAGTCCTCAACCAAATCAGAGCCTGTTGTATGGCTGACTCGGCCACCCATCCCTCACTATTTCCCTCGCTAGAGGCGACCGGGGATTCTACTTCAGAGATCGCCATACCAGACAGTATGGGAGACTGGCGAGAAAACCACCGGGGTGACAGCTGAAGACCGATCAGAGAGGATGCCTAGGAGACGAAAAAAAGAAAGATGGGAGCACCAGTCCAACGATATTTATTTCGATATTTATTTATGCACCTTTGGATTCTACTTATACTTCGAACTACTTATGTCATAGTAAATCTTTCCCATATCTACTATTTCAATGTGAATGTTATGTCATACTTATGTTAAATCATAGGTGATCCAAAATCATATTGTCACAAAAGGCAAAAGGGTGTGATACGACTTTTGTACAGTAACCAATAAGTTCCAACTTGTAGGTGAAAGCGTGACATTCAATACAATATTGGTGGCCGAGGTAAATGCACTTGACAATGAACTGAGGCAAATTGTAATAAAAAATTTACTTCTAAAGTATTTTCTACCCATGATAAAATCCATTTATGGAAAGTCGCCGCTTGGGCATTTGAAATTCCCAAGGTTTTGTTTATTGCTTAAATATACAACGAAATACTACCATATTTGCTCAAAGTGATTTAAAAGAAATACCCAAAATATATTATTTTTATTAGAATTCAAATTGACACTCGGATGGATGGTAAGGCCTACGGGTCATCCATCTCAAACATTGTGTAAATTCTGTTAATGATCTTTTATCTGAATAGGAATGAAGTGCGCTGACTTCATGAGTTTATCAATTACTACCCATATAGAATCCATGTTCCGATCACCCTTGGGTAGGTTTGTCACGAAATCCATAGTTATGTCCTCCCACTTCCATTCCGGCACCGGTAGTGGTTCTAACAATCCTCCAAGTCGTTGATGTTCGATTTTTACCTGTCGGCACATCTTACAACGACTCATGTACCTGGCTACATCTTTCTTCATCTTCGACCACCAGTAATGTTATGTAGATTCTAGTATATCTTCGTGATACCCGAGTGTACACTGTACTTACTCTTGTGCGTCTCATCCATCAATTTCCGTTTCACTTCTTTAACATCTGGAACACACACGCCCATTAAAGCCTCAACATTCCTTCTAAGGCCAAAGAACCCCATCTTTCATCAAATAAAGTTATTTTTTGGGTTTTTCAATTGGTAACAGAAATCAACTTATTAATTCATTTTTTATTATTGATTAATTGTGGTAGAATTGTCCAAATAAATAGTTTTATCAAAATATCGTTTTTAAAAACAGATTGTCACCGAGGCAAAAGGGTGTGATTATAATTTTTTATAAAGCTCGCTTTACGCAACAATGGATTTTATTTTTATATTTTGTTGAACAAAGCGATTTTATGCAACAAATTATAAAAAAATTGTATTTCCTTTAGTAAGTTTTGTGATTCAACGTATTGCAAATTTTTGTATCCTTTTTAAATCCACATAATTCGGCATTTCAAACTTTTTTAACATCATCACCAACTTTGCTAGACTAATATAATTTGTAATTTTTTTTTATTTAAGTCTTTTATTAGTTTACTTGCGAACATTCTTGATGACTACTTTAAAAAATTATGAAAGAAAATCAAGACACGTTATCCATCCTATAAGTCGCGGCTTTTCAAGACGAAGTTGTTAATTAATATTGAAAATTTATTTGTAGATAACTGATTATTATTTTGACAAAAGAACTCGTCTCAGTATTTTTATTTTGACAACTATAGTATTTCTTTTGATAAAGTTATTGGTTACTATACATAAAATGTGGTCATACGATTTTCTTTTGGTTTTTTTTTTCAAGAGGAAAACCATTCAATTCAAGACACCGTGTGTATGGATTTTATAAGTCATAGGGTTCGGAGGAACTCGCTCATATTTCGAACTCTCAAAACCTCATAAAAACCCTGCGATCAAATTTCTACTATTCTTGGCATTGAACTCGTTAGTTTGTCGGAGAACATTTTCAACATGTTTGGCCAAATAATTGAAATGTGAAGGATAATTCCTGTCAAATGCTGAGAAAATATCATATATCTTTGTACAAACAATTACATTATTTTATTATTTGGACGATCAATATTCTCTATGAGAGATTACATGAGCAAAGTGGGGAGAAATTTTGATCTAGTAACCACGACATGGGCAGGTTTCATGAATCCTTCTCGAACCACAATGATCATGATCCGTCGCGAACGATGGGTTGATGTTGACGTCTCTCCCGGGGAACGATAAAGCTTCATATGGTCTTGGAAGAATGATCATCTCGGATCACGTCCAGGAACCAATATATAGGATTGGAAAACATTTTGCGATTCCGATAAGAAGGAATATTGATGGCCGAGGTAAATGCATCCGACAATGAACTGAGGCAAATTGTAAGAAGAGATTTTCCTCCTAAAGTTTTTCTCCCCATGATAAAATCTAGTTTGCAGAGTCGCTGCTTGGACATTTAAAATTCCCAAAGGTTTTGTTCATTGCTAATTTAGGCGGCGTAAATGAGGGAGTGAGACCTACTACCACAAGAACCATGGCAGCGACCCAACTATCATCCGCATACATAATTTACTCTCACTGTGATGTACAACAAAATATTTCATGTTTGCTTAAAGCGATTAAAAGAATCCCCAAAATATATTAACTTATCTGGAATGAAACTCGACACTTCGATGGATGCTAAAGCCGACAGGGCATTCATCACAAACACTGTGTAAGTCGGGTAGAATAGTTATGTAGAAGAAATCCCCCGCAAAAATGATCACCACTAAGGTCCTTAAGGAATGTCATATCTCTCCTGTCTTGTGCTTATTGTGCTCCATCCAGAAATATTATATTGTCGCACTAAGTAGCCTCATAAGGCTCAACATCCTTGGCATATGTATTCCCGTAGTACAAAGCAATACTATTGTGAATCTCACCCATAGTGTCCGGGAGAGGTGGAGAAGCCAACGGCCCCGAAGTGTGCCTCCAACCAATGAATGTGAGCACAAGAAGAAGAGGTGGTACACGGTCTCATCATACCCACCACAAAGGCTACAAAACAGGAAGCAGTCCACCCCAAGCCGATAATAAAAATCTACATGGGCATCAAAGACCACACGAAGAAAGAAAATCTAGGTACGTCATCGTTAGCCCACACACAGGTAGCCCAAGGTAGTCTAGGACATCCATGCCGATGTAATCGTGAACACTTCATCACTATTCAGTATCCAAAAAGGTTGGTTGGAGATGACTTATGCTAGATGGGTATTGGGGTATCATCCGTGACAGACAAGCGATCATAAAAGTCCCGCTTGTAACCTGCCATAATTCCCTCGGAGATATAACGTTGTCATCCATCGCTAGATCACGGACAATGGCATCTCCTGCTCGCTAAATATCTTAATTGTGAAATTCTCCTATCGTAAAGGGATTTATTATCAATGAAAGGAACTTGGCCAACATAAACAATGTATTGTGATTGTCCGTTACTCCTGTTGTACTTGTATTGACTTATTACTAAGTGAAGGCCAATAATAAATGATATTAACTAGCAACAAAATAAAAATGACCTCAAAATGCATCTTTGAGATAATAAAGTAATTTAATAAAAGAATGACCTAAATGCAGGATTGAGATAATAGAGTAACTTCATCATCCAAGTCATTTTAAAAGAAACTTTTTTACTTCCCATAATACCTCTTCTGTTAGAATTTTTGAGAAATAATTCACTCGCCGAGAGGAACCTAATATTAGGGTCGGCAATTTGAAACAAGGATATCATCATGTTTCAGAAAAAGAGGTTTGTGCTTAAGTTAAACGTGTTTTGAGTTTAAACGATTCCATCTAATTTTTTGACAAAAATATTTGTGTCCGGATTTGGTGTTTAATTTTAACCGATTTTATAAATCGGACATGATTATTTTCAACCTAACTTGAAAATCAATACCCAAGGAGTCTATAAAATGTCTGTAACAGATCAACAAAGAAAGAAAATGGTTGGGTACCTACGAATAGCCAAGAAAAAGCAAAAACCTCAAAATCTTATCTATGAAATATTACATGATATTCAGATATACTTTGTATTTTTTTTTTTTGTATGGTTTAGATTCTTTCTAAAAAAATCCGAGTGAACTTAAAAAATGATTTATATTTACAATTATTTAAAGTTTTTTATCATTCAATTATATTTATATTGAAAATATAAATTTTTGGGTAATAAAGATTAGTATCAAATCTCATACCATTAGTTTAGAATTAATTTTCATTTAATAATTATTATTTAAATTTTATTAACGAATAGATTTCATACGTCAATATTAATAAAATAAACATGACGTTTAATAATTACCTCATGTTTTGGTTTCTAAAGTTGGACACCGTTACTTAAAAATTGGTTTTGTCATGTATTGACTTTAAGAAAGAAAACACGACACGTGTACGGCATGTGACACGAATTGATGGCCTAATAAAATATGCTTATCATATTTTCAAACTTCTTAAAGAATTAAATGTTTAAGATACTAACTATAAATTTTGATGAAATAAAAAGATAAAATAATGAGATATTATTATTCTTTCAATATTGTTTTTTTAGCATTTACATTGGAAGCGTGGCAAAATTGCTGTGAGAAACAAATATAACCACCAAGATTCTTTCTACTTATGATCTTAATGTTATATATATTTTTTAATTTTTTCCTTCTTAAAAAAATAAAAGATCAGAAAATAAGAAAAGAACATACTTCCTCTTTCTTCTAATTTTTAGTATATTTAGGTGCAAGACTGGTTTTTGTACTTTGGGTGCAAGACTGGTTTTTGTACTTTGTTCTTCTTTTGGACAAATTGTGCTATATTAATTGAATTTATTTCTGCAAATTATTCCAGAAATAGTAATAAGAATAACGGTAAAATGGTGACAAGAATAATAGTAAAATAGTAATAAGAATAATAGTAGTAAAAGCGGACGATCATTCTTTTCCTTTTCTATTTATGTTTTGGATATTAATGAGTTGTTACCTCATCTGTTGTAGCAACAACAATCGCATGACACAACAACACATTTTGAGGTTTCATTTCATTACATTTGTATTTTTTTCCTAAGATTTATTCTGGTCATTGTAAAGACAATAATTCTTTCTCATTTATTTCCATATCTCCAATATGGATTCTGTTTAATTAACTTGGATATTACGACTAGGGTGGAACATCTCGGTGAAACATCTATTTTTAAGTTTGTGTAAATACATGTTGAGGAATATGTTCAATTATTCTCTAGAAAGGAAAAGAACTTAGGGCAAAAGGGATGATGGCTATACTTTCTATTAAAACTAAATATAAAATATGTCAGGCCTTCAAACTTTTTAAATATGTGTGACGTTGAGAGTTGTGGTATCATAGCCTTAATTGACTCTGAGAGTAAATTTCGACATTTTTATGGTATTAGAGACACTTCAACTAATGATCAACGCTTCATTGGCTGTTGGAGTGTTCACGGTTGACGTGTTCATCCACCTGATGAAGTGTTTCTGCACACAGACATCGCAGACAACAACGGCAGCTACACCGCCACCACCATATAACCTGAGGTGTGGCTAGCTCAGCCGCCCATCTCGCACTACTTCGGCAATCTCGCATGACTTCCGCCCATCTCGCACGAATTCCGCCCATCGCCGGAGGCAATCGAAGATTAAGCTTCATCATTATCGCCACGTATTCGTCATCTTTACCGTATTTTTACTAATTATCATGTAATCGCAGAGCTAGTTTTCACGACATGATTGATGCTCCTAGCATGATGCAAGGCAGTGCACCCGATGCACTCACTCCTCCGGGTAAGTACTCCTCGATGAAGGTATGCTATTGAAAATTGATATGGTACCTAAAATTGAATCTCTTCTCCCTGTTTAGATTCAGTTACAGTAACCAAGAAAGACCGCCGACACGCGCACGTCAACTTCTGGCTAGTGATCGCCGCTTCGTTTGCGGTTGGAGTGTTCACGCTCGGTATGATCAATTACTTGATGAAGCGTTTCTGTGCAGAAGCAACGACAAATATACCCTCACCACCTGCACAGTCCTCAACCGAATCGCACCCTGTTGTTTGGTTGGCTCCGCCGCCCGTCGCTCACTATTTTGCTTGCCAGAGTCGACCGGAGATTCAGCTCCAATCTCGCACGACTTACGCCCATCTCGCACGACTTCCGCCCATGTCGCATGAATTCTGCCCATCGCCGAAGGCAATCGATGATTCAACTTCATAATTATCGCCATGTATTCGTCAACATTATCGCATTTTTACTAACTATCATGTAATCACAGAGCTAGATTTCTCGGCACGATTGTTGCTACTAGCATGATGCAAGGCGGTGTGCCCGATACACTCATTCCTCCGGGTAAGTACTCCTCGATGAAAGTATGTTATTGGAAATTGTTATGGTATCTGAAATTCAATCCCTTCTTCCTATTTAAATTCATTTACAGTAATCAAGAACGACTATCGCCACGGACACGTCAACTTCCGGCAAGTGATCACCGCTTCGTTGGAGGTTGGAGTGTTAGCGCTCGGTATGATCATTTACTTGATGAATTGTTTCTACACACAAGTAATGACAAATACACCCCCACCACCAGCACAGTCCTCAACCGAAGCGCAGCCTGTTGTATGGCTGGCTCCGCCGCCCATCGCTCACTATTTTCCTGGCAAACTCGACCGGAGATTCAGCTCTAATCTCGCACGATTTACGCCCATCTCGCACGAATTCCGCCCATCGCCGGAGGCAATCGAAGATTAACCTCATCATTATCGCCACGTATTCGTCATCATTACCGTATTTTTATAATTGTCATGTAATCGTAGAGCAAGTTTTCTTGATAGGATTGTTGCTCCTAGCACGATGTAAGGCGGTATACCCGATGCACTCATTCCTCCAGGTAAGTACTCCCCGATGAAGGTATGTTATTGGAAATTGTTATGGTATATGAAATTCAATCCCTTCTCCCTATTTAAATTCATTTACAGTAATCAAGAACGACCGTCGACACGGACACGTCAACTTCAGGCATGTGATCGCCGCTTCCTCAACCGAAGCGCAGTCGTTCTCACTCCTCCGGGTAAGTACTCCTCGATGAAGGTATGTTATGGAAAATTTTTATGGCATCTGAAATTGAATTCCTTCTCCCTGTTTAGATTCATTTATAGTGATCGAGAACGACCGTCGACACGCGCATGGTAACTTCGCGCTCGGTATGATCATTTACTTCATGAGGCATTTCTGCGCACAAGCAACGGCAAATAGTCCCCCACTACCTGCACAGTTCTCAACCAAATCGTAGCCTGTTGTATGACTGGCTTCGTCGTCCATCGCTCACTATTTCCCTCGCCAGAGTCAACCAGAGATTCAGCTTAAGTGATCCCCATACCAGACAGTAGGGGAGACTGGTGGGGAGACTATGAAATTTATCTTTCCAAATAAACAAACAATAATAAAAGTATGCTACAAGTTAGCCAGAAAGTAAACCAGTCATTGTGCTCAATATCATCAATTCATAAAGAAAATATGGAACAATCTGTTCAGCTACGAGATAATTGTTGGATATCCACATCGATTGTGGAAGGAGCTGGGTACTCACTTATAAGTGTGAGGAAAAGCCATGCCACATGAGCTAGCTTTCGGAGTGGAGAAGTCCCAATAGCACCTAACAGTGGTATCAAAGTCCGGTTCATAACAGTTCCCCAAAATACCTGAGAGTAGATGGTTAATGCCCACAAACCCGATGTGTGAAGTGGGAGATTGTTGGATATCGCACATTGTTGTGGAAGGAGTTGAGTGCTCACTTGTAAGTGTGAGGAAGGTCTCACCCTATGAGCTAGCTTTTACGGTCGAGAAGGCCCAACAGCACCCAACTGTGATATTAGAGCCTAGTTCGCAACAATTCCCCGAAATACCAGAGAGTGCTTGGTTAAAGCCC
This sequence comes from Melastoma dodecandrum, assembly GCA_029817715.1. Taxonomy (NCBI): domain Eukaryota; kingdom Viridiplantae; phylum Streptophyta; class Magnoliopsida; order Myrtales; family Melastomataceae; genus Melastoma; species Melastoma dodecandrum. The sequence goes on from JARUPY010000605.1 coordinate 4,679,664, forward strand.
ATGAGCACCCGACGAGAACACACACAAGGTTAGTAAATACTCATTACAAAACTACCCCATTGACGACGAACACGATCATTCAACTTGTCACTTCCTTTTTTATCTCACAATCTGAAGCCCTTTCATGATTTTGCCAAATACCAACGACCCTAAAATTTCTCAAGGAACATATCTATCCTCGTTCCATCTCATTCTGGAGATGCCCCTTTTTCGGCTCATTCTTAGCTTCACTGCAAATGTTCCACGTTCGCAAGTAACCTCTTCTTCAGCGCCCACCAATAATGGGGACTCACCATTCTTCCAAACTGTTTCAGGGTCCTCCCACCTGTCCTTGTCTTAGTCGGATCCTCCCATCCAACTCGAACCATCCGGAACTCACCACCTACGGATCCCACCATCTGTTTTTATCGCCGGCACGGATCCTCGCATCCGTCCCTATCTCACGATTTCAACACGGATCCTCCCATCCGATCATTCTTGGGTAAGGATTCCCCTTAGTTTCTACCACCTTAAAATATAACTCAATTCAGGTGGGTCTTCCCATCAGCCTAATTCACACTTTCTCGCAGCTACCCCTTGGGCACACACATATTCTCCCTCACTCCCATCCAACCAACCATCATCAAAAATACCTGAAATAATATAAAAAATACCTGAAATAATAATTTTGTATTTTACTTTATTCATATGAAAGGAAGCTGGATAGGTGGTTAGATTTTCTTTTTTCTTTTTTTTTTTTGGTAATGTCCTCTATATGCATCAACTGAAAACATGTATTTCAAGAAAAACTAGTTGTTATATGTTAGTTGAAAACCATAGTAATTTCCTAATGTAAAGGAAATATAAATTCTATGTATTTTTAAGTTTTGTAAATATATTCAAGAATTTAGTAATGTTCCAAAACATTTCTAGAAGTTGGTGCTTTGTAAAAAAAAATAAGATTTTGTTAGATTTGTTCTTTAGCTACAATAAAAAAAAATAATCACGTTTTTCATAAAAAATAACAATAATTTTGTTAAATTTAATGTGCTTCTCTTATCACAAAGGGAATCGCAATGCCATGGGAGTCATGATAGTCCCCGACCCAAGTTATGTGAGATCGTTCACTGTAATAAGAATTCATGCGGGCATCATGGATGCAATGAACCTCGCATTGGAGATACATACATGATCACCGTCATCAAAGAAATCACCATATTCTTCATCAACAGGTCAAGTTCCATATTTAAATCGCTTGGAAGAATTATCATCTCAGGTCAGGTTCGGAGACTATTAACTAGGAATTTGAACTGATCGTGATTTCTTGACCACAAACAATAATGGTGGCCGAGATAAATGCATCTGACAATGAATCGACGCAAATACTAAGAAGGGATCGACTCCTAAAGCGTTTCCTCCACTTGGTAAAATGCAGGTACGTAAATACCTTTGAAATTCTCGTGATTGTGTTTGCCAACTCAGACTGTGAAGGGGGTGAGGCCCAGCACAAGGCCCATGGCAGCAAGTATATACTACTCTCACTCTGATATACTACAACAAAATACTACCGAGTTTTGCTCAAATTGACTAAAATAAATCCCAAAAGAAATGGTAAAATTAAGTGTACTAAAACTGTTTTGGTTGACAACGATAAAATTTCTCTAATCCCGAACGAACGGGTGAACTCAACCATGAACGTTGTAAATTTGTGGTTGGGATATTATTCTTTTGAGGCGCAACTTTCTCATCATTACCTTCGTTAAATGAAATAAAAATGAACAAATAAAAAAAAAAGACAAACCAATCCTTCCTCGCAACCCCAAGGCCACAAATTGTGAGTCATCTCGCTGTTTTGTACTCTTTGAACCGATTGTTGCTGCTGCAAGTTTACTCTTTGACTCAGTCTTCAGTTATCATAACAATTTGGCAAATTATCGATATTTGGCCTGACTAATATGTCAACTTTCTGTTGTGGCATATCGTTTAAAAAGTTTTGGATTTGGCCTTATTTCGATTTTAGTTTTGGATTTGGCCTTAAACGTAACAGACGTTACGAGTTTCAGACGTGTCGTTGACGGCTATGTTTAATGTCCGACGTGTATGTGACGTGGGTTGTAATAAAAATGGGGATTAGGGTTTGGTGTACGCAGGTGACGGCTATGTTTATTGTCTTCCAGCTTAACTTTTTCATTACGTGTCGTTGACGGCTATGTTTATTGTCTTCCAGCTTAACTTTTTCATTACGCACGTGGGTTGTAATAAAATAAAAGAAAGAAATAAAAATGGGGATTAGGGTTTAGTGTACGCAGGTGATTTTAATCAGCGTTGGTCCTCCTTTCCAGGGTTGTTCTAGGTTGCTCCTTCTTGCCTTGGTTCATCAGGTTCCTCGCTCCTTCTTGCCTTGGTTGTGCGAGGGAGGGGAAGGTGGGTGAGAATTGGCTTTTGGAGTAAGATAAGAAGTGGGCGGGGGGAGGAGAGAGAGGTGGGCAGATGGCCACGCCTTTCCACTTTTCACTTTCCAGAAGACACTGTGAAATCGAACTACTTGATGTGAGTGGATGAAATCCAGTCAGCCAGCCAACCAACCGACTACTCCCCTCCCATCCCTTCCCTTTGCACGACTCGGGCTGGGTTGTTTTCTTCTCTTAGCATTTTGCTTTGGGCAGAAAGGACATAAGATAATGCCGGCGGCTTCCCTACTACAGTCGCCTCCATCCGCACCGTCGTTGCCCCGAGGCCATGGCCGAGAATGACTCCAGCCACGCTTGCCTTTAGGAGGATCGTCCTCCTCCATCTACCCCTCCTCGCTCCTCCATCACTCCTCGCTCCCAAATCGGAACCTATCGAAGAACCCTAACCCCCCCTTTCGTGATTTATTTCGTCCGAAGACAATTTTGCCACATCACATACACGATGGACAAATTTGAAGATACGCCAGAAATTAAGCATAGCCGTCAAAGACACGTCTGAGACTCGTAACGGCCGTTACGTTTAAGGCCAAATCCAAAACTAAAATCGAAATAAGGCCAAATCCAAAACTTTTTAAACGATATACCATTACAGGAAGTTGGAATATTAGTCAGGCCAAATATCGATGATTTGCCTAACAATCGGGACTTACCCGTAAGAACGAGCGCAGCGTAGTCTGCGGAAGGCTGGCCACCAGGATTGGGTTCACAGCCTGGCGTCCTCTATCCGAATAGAAAAAAGAAACGTATCAGGGACTTCGGACACTGGGGCCAACGGTTGTAGGTCAATCATTGCTGTAGGCCAACTTGATGGGTCTTCCTCATCTTGTATATGCATATGGCCGCCAATGCAATCACAAGCACAACTACCCCTCCAGTCAAGACTTAGCGATAAGATTTGCAAATGACTAAATGAGTGGCGACCATGAAAGTTCTCACGACACCTCGTTGCAAACATTTTGAAAGGAAACAAAATTGAAGAGTGTACTGTAAGAAAATTCAATCCAATCCAAGATCACCGCGATCGAATTTAGGACACGAAGAAGTGCGCAAACATACCTATGATTAACGTACCTCCATAAAACTATATTATTAGGCCTTTAGACTCCGTCATCATCAGGATCTCTATTGTCGGATCATTGCCTGAAGAGATCTGCAAAAGCAACACGAGGACGGTGATCAAGGTCTTCCTCTCCCTGACTTGCCGACGGCCGATGGAGCGCCTATTAGGGTTAGGGCAACTGGGAGAGGGGACCTAGCACCTGTTAAAACAAGGTGAGACGTACCCTTCCATCACGGGCTTACGTCAACACACTGGGCCGACACCGAATGCCGTTCAGCAAACATCAATCACTAAATGAGATGTCGCAAAAGCTCGAATAAGAGATCACCTAAATAAACGAGCTATCATGCATTGTCTCGTATATCGTAATACAGCCTATTTTATAAAAAAAATGAAATCGGTAATTGATTATAGCCCAATAAGAATTTTATAAAAAATAAAAAATAAAATAATAAAGGTTAAAATAAAATTCCAACATTCTCCCACTTGGGCTGTGATCAATTACAAAGCTTTAAAATAAACATTTTACTTTTGAAAATGACTCTCAGGCTGTATACAACAATGGCCATAACAAAAACACAATATACGAGGCAACATCTCAAAACAACCTCGACCTTCAATGCTACTAACACTGAACCATAGCCGTTGTCACACCATTTAACGGTGTTGAACAACCATGATCACAAGCGTCAGCAGCACTAATGTCAATAGGTCAATGTGGTGGTGTAGCCGAAAATAGCATCCCTGAATGTGATCTCAATGATGTTGTTTTCGGTCGGTCCTCATCTTTCTGTAACCTTATGCCCATAATGAGCCAGAAAGACAATAGAGCATAATCGCTCTGTAAAATGTCTCATAAACCTTAATGCGCGCTAACTGCATTGTGCTTTATAAGAGACAAACTATATTGACAAAATCGTCATACTCAAGACCAAGCACCAAGTCTCAAGATTTTCTTTAAAAATTAAATAACTCTGTAACCTTTACATTTATCTGAAGTCGGAGTGCACAATCCGTAACCTTTATACTTCAGAGAAACCAGAGTACTCATCTGTAACCTTAATGCTTCCGAAAAGCCAGATGAAATCATCTCCCTCCGTAACCTTAATGTTTCACAAAGTCACAGAAAACCATCTCTGTAACCTGAATACTCAGTGAAACCGGAGGAGTCATCCGTAACCCGGATGCAACCAAATATATCTGTCACTTTTATATTGAACCAAGGTCAGAGAATACCCTCTGTAACCTGTATACCTCGGTGAAACCAGAGTAATCATCCGGAAACTTTACGCCTCAAAGAACCGGATGAAATAAACCGAGCATTACTGCTCTATATGTCTCAAAACATAAATATCTCGAGAAAATATTTATGGTGTCATACGAGACCTACAAACTTGACATAATCGTCATGCCCAAGATAGACACAAGATCTTAAGACTTTTAACAATGTGCACAGAATAAACCAGATAAACAACGGTCATCAAATCTGATACTCCACATGTCAAAAGCATGTGTCAAATACGAGAGTCAAATAATCATGTCTATCAAATAAGATAGTAAAGTGATGCTCCTACTAACCAAGTAAATCAAAATAATGAACCACTTATAGTAATTATAAAATCCAACTGGACTTCAAGTGGCATTCCCCTTGGCTAGAAATCAGTTGATACCGCACTAATATCATATTAATTAGCATGATTATTCAAATTTATCATCGACTGCGGTAGTTTCAAAACAATACTCACTAGAAAATCTTTGTATACCATTATTTTCTAATTACAACATAAAGGATTTATAAAACTTTCACTGAAAATCCTTGAACTTGTTTCTTGATTATATGCATATTTTCAAATGAGCTCCCACAGATCTAATCAACTTTAGAAACAAACTTTCAAAATCGATCTCACATATGCAATACAATCCAGGGCTCCCACAAGTTTATTGAGACACATATTTAAATCTCCAGATCTTTGGCTAAGTTATTATTAAGCAATATTTCATTATTTGAGTGCTTATCACTCTTCACATAATTTATAACTAAGTTGCCAAAGTCATCTAGCTATAATCACAAATCATATATATTCACAACTTTCACAATACATATTATATAACAGATCTCAACAAGCGAGTTGCTTTGGCGACTAAATACTTGTTTCATCATGTGAAATCTCCCATAACGGATGCTTATCAAACTTTTCCTCTTAACTCGACAATCGAGTTAAATACTAGAAAAATAAATTATGTAAACCCATAATTAATTTAATATATCATCACACAAGCAGATTTCACGGATCTCAACGAGCGAGTCGCTTTAGCAACCAAGCGCTCGTATCATCATGTGAAATCTTCCAATTCCAGGATGCTCGTAAAATCTTGTTTAGCCCACAAGCAAACAAAGTGACATTCTCAAGAAGTTCACGTTGATACGTAAGTGCTCATCAAGATTTACCCTCTTACACAAGTCAATTTAAGACCTCTAAATTTATACATGAACCAGTGAGCAACCGATAGTATAAGGACTATCAAATAGAGACCAACTCAATTATCTCCATAGAAATACTCGAAATGCACCAAATGTAAGAACCAAACACCTTTGGGCAGAAAGGTCCCTACACCAGTACACCCAAGTCTCCGAACATACCCTCAACAAGATTTAGAAAATCTCACCTGTCACTCTAAGTGGGCCACTTTGGTAACCAAACACTCAAAGCACAAATATGAGACTTCTCACTTGTTGAGAACACGTGCGATTGTAAGAAATTTCCAGCTGTCACTCTGGCTGGGCCACTTTGGCAGCCAAACAACCAGAACACAAATCTAAAGTAACTCACCCGGATGCGCGTGCCCATGAAGCACCTCGCCTGTCACTACAAACGAGCCAGTTTTGCAGCCAAACGCTTACAGCACAAATACGAAGTAACTCCACATGCTCACATAATTATGAATACAAATCTTATGTATGTCAACTTAGACCAACGAGTCAAATAATGATTCATGAAAGTCTCAAATCGAATACCAACCATGGTTGATAAATTTATTTACTCTCCAAGTATTATATATCTTTCAAATACTTTTAGTGTAATCACACACTTTCTAAGAGAGTAATGTTTTAAATTATACCAAAAGAATAACCATGTCTCGACTCTATTAAATAATAGGTTTTCTCCTAAAAGCCCAAAGCAATTACGGGGATAAAATTTAATTATATTGACAAAGTTATCTCGTTCAACCTATCATTTCATAGCCAAGTACGCATCGCGGTGCTAGTGAGATCCATCTCCACTCATGCAAAAATAAGCGGAAGATCACAACAGCAAATCACAATTCAAATCATTATTCTCGGGCTATAGCAATTTAGTAAACAACTCCAACCCATTCACTGCACAATCCGTCCATATAAGCATGACAACATGGTGTGTGTGTGTGTGTATATATATATATATGCTTGACCTTCGTAGTGTAGCAAAAACTCAACCGGAGCAAAATGAGAAATCAGTAATCCCGGGAGGGTGGATTCACAAACCGACGGAATGCAGACAAATCTTTAATTATTAAATCTTATTCATGTTGAATTCGGGAATCCCACCAATTAAGGTTATCTTAGTCCTCTCCAAAACAACACACGGGGAACAGCCACCAACTTCACAAGGGCTACAATTCCCAACCATTCCAATGCGGCCATCAAGAATCAAGACATAACTACCTGTTCGCCTATAGAACGGATCACGTCGGAAATATTTGGCAAAGGACTCACAGGAATTGAGTTGTGGTCGCCAGTAAGAAGATGCACAATTTTATTTGAAATAGAATGCAAGTCTTACAATCTTAACGAATTAAGAACAAGGGCTTACAACCATCAAAAATGAAAAGGGGCAAGTGGTGACAACGATGTGGAATCCTGTGACGGCGGAGAACTTGTGACGAAGGCCTTGGAAGCTCGCTCCGTCGGTGGTGGTCGCTGGCGGGAAGCTGTGACGAAGGCCCTACGAGCTCACTCCGTCGGTGGTGTCGCTGGCGGGGGTTGACGGCAAAGGCCCTACGAGCTCACTCTGCCGGTGGAAGGGGAGTTGACCTATAAACCGGGTCAAGGTATCTAATTCCTAAGGTTGACGAACAAACTTCAGAGCTTTGGCTGTGTATGGTCGTGTCCTTATCTTGAAAAATTCCTCTGCTATTTATAGAGGACTTGTACGTGTTTAACACGTAACATATAGATCGTGTTATAGACCGTGAACTCTAATATCGTGGGAGTGTCTCAACAACCTCCTTGATATATGGGATCACGTTCCTGGATATTAGGATCAGTTACGATCCTTAACAAACGTGATTGAGAATGAATAAATTTATTCCAACCTTGTCGACTTGACTGATCTGTACGGAGTACGACCGACTTGGTCGACTTATCCAGAATTCTGTCGACTTCACTCTACTAGTAGACTCAGCTATCGTTGAGTCATCTTGGCTGGCTTTGATTACCATATTCCTTCGTTGTGAATCGACCTAGTCGACTCCGTTCATAAGTCGACCTAGTCGACTTCGTCGTGAGTCGACCTAGTCGACTTCGTCGTGAGTCGGCCTAGACGACTGTATCTTGGGCCGACTCGGAGTGTGACTTGAGGGATTACTGGGCTTTTGTTCTAAGCCCAAGCCCAAAATTATTTGCCATGTCAACATAAGCCCCCCTTTTATGCTGGGTTGGCTATGCCGACTCAGCAGAAATCATACCCTATATAAAGGAGAGTCATCATCCTTTTCCCGCACTTTTCTTCCTTGCTCAACACTTCTCTGTCTTTCCAAGAAAACAGAAACCCTTGTTTCCCAGAAAACCCTTCGTCTCCCTTGTCAAAACTCTTTCGATCCTCAAAAAGATGTCAACTTTTAAGTGTTTTGAGTTCCATAATCTGCGCGCGGGGCTACCCGGACCCGTTCCGGTCGCAGAGGATCAGGGGTCGGGCATCACTCTTGGACCTATCTTGCCAGAGCATCTTTTCCCGAAGACGGTGCCGCTCAACTATCTCATCACTGAGAAGCCCATCCCGATTTGTCATCCCGACTTCATCGATCCCCACAACTGGGAAGGTCAGGGATCTTTCCTGTGTTTTCCCTCTGCATCTAAGTCTGAGATGGTAGACTGGCTTGAGATGTGGGAGGAGCATTTTACAGAGAGATTTAGGAGTCAGAAGATTTTGAGATTCTTTAGAATGTCCGTGGCAAATAAGAACTGTGATCCTAGGGTTTGTTCGGCCATGCTGCCTTTCTGGAATTCTGCTGTCAACTGCTTCTATTTCCCAGAAGGCCCTATGTCTGTTACATTGGCAGATGTGAAGATTTTGACCAGGTGCAAAATCAATGGCCGCCCTGTTCGACAGTACTCTCAGGCAGATGATATTAATCCCAAGGGCGCCCTTCAGTACATGGAGGTGGTGAATAGGCATCTGAAGATGGCCTCAGCAGGCAAGAGGTCAGATGAGAAATTGTCGACTGAAGATTTTGGCGCCCAGGAAGAGGTCGAGTTCCTTAGCACCTGGTTGAGCAAATTCGTTTATTGCTTCCCTGGGAAGAAAGTTAGCCACACTTCTTATGCGGTGGCCAATTTTCTGAGGGAGACCAATGAAGAAATCTCCTGGGGTCCCTTCGTTTTGGGTCTTCTTTATCATGATCTGGACAGAGCAACGTCTCAAATCAAGCCATTTCCAAAACATCCAGCAGGAGGGTTGCTCTGGCTAGTTCATCTCTGGTCGGCCATGTGGATGCCGGGATTGACTGGGTTCAAGGGCCCTTCTTCGCCCCTCGAATCCTCCTATTATGGGGAGACCATCCTAGATCAGTGCTGCCAGCGTAAGGATCAATGGCTTATGACATCGATCACTGGCCACCTAAAGCACATAGTCGACTTCGCCAGGGTAAATCGACGCGACTGGGCACCCTTTCCAGGCGGCAAGACGCTTGCTCAGGAAATCAATCCTCAAAATGCTCGTGGCTTCTGGAATGGAGTACTGACCAGCAGAGATCTGCCAGTCATTTTCGATGGCTACCTGACTTTTGAAGTCTATAACCCTCAACTGTGTGCAAGGCAGTTTGGGTTTATTCAAAGTGTAGCAGTTCCACTCGCTGACCCTGCCGGCGGCTTATACGGGGACAGGATGAAGAGGATTGCGTGCAAGTCGATTAACTCGAAGACCCTCGACTTGCTCAATCACAAGACGCAGCTCTCCCAGATGGAATTCCCATCTGACACTTCTGCCTGTTGCGCCACACAGTTCTTCACTGTGCTGTGGTCGACTACATACGAAGGGCTGCGGGCCTTGATGCATTTCTTGGAGGTCTCCAAGGAACCTGATTTTTACACCGATGACGCGCATATTAAAGCAAAAGGTAAAGACTTAGCTTTACTTTAAGAGTATTGGGTTCTTAATATTAATCATAAGCTTTCTCCTTTTCAGGATCAATGCTTCCTCGGGGCTCTGGAAAACCCAAGCCTAAAGCCCCCCTTGCCCCTGCTCCTTCGAAACTCAAGTCGACCAGCAAGGGGAAGGCTAAAATTGCGAGCCCCAGGGAAGTAGCCAAAGGTGGTCCCTCTAAGGCTCGATCTAAAAGCGCACCAAAGCGCAAAGCGGCCGAGGAAGAAGATCTTGAAGAAATGCCTCTATCTCAGAGGAAGAGGCTGGTGAAGGTGTTGACTCTAGCGGCGACTTCCTCTTCTAGGTCGCCAGTTGTTGCAGCGGCGACCCCATCCAGGTCGCCAGCTGTTGCAGCGGCGACCCCATCCAGGTCGCCAGCTGTGGCAGCGGCGACCCCATCCAGGTCGACAGCTGCTTCAGCTGCGACCTCATCTACCAAGGCACCAGCTGCGGTGCCAGTGTCTTCAGCTGTAGCCGACGATCCACAAAGGCCGGCCGCAGAGGTATGACTCTGATGACTCCAGTTTTTTTTGTTTTGAGTTTTCATATCTGACCCATACTATATTGTCTAGGGAGAGGCTTCAGATGAGGATGACGACCAGCCTATCTCCCATGCTTTAGACAAAAGTTCAAAGGCTTCAGTCGCCAAGGTGAGTTTAATTCTAAGCTGGTGTCTCATTACTTTAGTTCATATATGAACTTTTGGTTCTGCATCATACTCTGTTTCAGGAACAGCACATCCCTGAGGCTTGGTTCAAGAAGAACAGGCTGCTCTGGATGTCGCGATCCTGGTCGACCCACCGACTTGGTCGGCTCGTGAGGAGGAAAGCCAAGCTATTCCTTCTCCTCCAGTTCAAACTCCTACACCAGCGATGGTATGTGTTCTTGTTTTAAATAGAACATAGTATTATCATTGCGATTTTAACTGGGGTACTTGTATCTTTCCTTATAGGCTCGTCCGAAGAGGGTGAAGGTGCCTGCTGGCCGACAGAAGATTCCTACTCCCCCTTCTTCTTCGGATGAGAGCTCTGGGGATAGATTGCCTCCAGAGGTAAGTACTCGATCACACGAGGTCGTTGGCCTTTTTAGGGTATTGTTTAACGGCATTTTGCCTCTTATTCTTCAGGATCCTACTGCAGCGACTTCTAGATCAACCAAAGACCCGTGGGAGAAGCTTCACGAGGATATTGAAGAACTTTGCCAACTTCTGCTCATCGACCCCTTAGGCGTCAACGAATTCAGGAGGATGCAGAAGTTGTTGAAGAGAATCGAGGCATCCCCTAGGGTCACGGACGAAGCAAGAGCTTCAGGTCGACGTACTGGACCCGCTGGAGGGATTACGACGCCGACCTGCTCACCTTGGAATCGACTGACTCGAAGATTCAGTCGATTAATGAAGCTCGAGGGCAGGCCTCTAAAGCTGCGCAGGACGCCCGCCAACGTTTGGTCGACGTGCAAGAGAAGCTGACCGAGGCAGAGAGACAAATAGAGTTCTATACGAACCTCAAGAATGACCTGACTCGGCAGCTCGCGTCGATCAATACTCAAGAAATCGAGGAGCTGGAGGCCAATGCTGAGAAGGATAGAGAAAAGGTCGTTGACCTTTATGCCCAGCGAAACAAGTTGAACGCGAAGCGACGAGCTCGTGAATCCCTTGTCCTTGATTTCAAAGAAGTTGGCGGGTTATGGAAATTAGGTTTGTAATTAAAGAACAATGTAATTCCATTGTTTTTTGTTTTACTCAATAAATCAAGTTCATTGTGTTTCAAATGAATTTCTGCCCACTACGCACAATTCATTCTTCCAGACAGCGTTACTGAAGCCTAGCGCGATTTCTTAGGAATTAAGCGCTTCCCAAATTAATGGAGTCCTTTGTTTTAGGATTTTATGGTGAGCTTCCCAGATAGTCGCGCGATAGGGTTTGAGATATTTACTATTAACCTTTAATGGATGTCTGACCCCACTTCTCGTCATAAGCCGATAACTATTAGATGAGTATGTTTCACGTACCTCATATGGACCTTCCCAATTAGGGGACCATTTACCCAAAACTTGGTCTTTCGATTTAAGGGGTAGCACCATCTTCCAAACCAAGTCGCCCAATTTAAAGTGCTTATGGACAACCTTTTTGTTATAATGCCTAGCAATCCTTTGTTTATGCACCTCGAGTCGGTCTATTACATCAAGTCGCTTCTTCTCTAATTCTTCCAAAGCGAGGTACATTGCTTCGTCTTGTAAATCAGGGTGAGTCACCCTGAGCGACTTTTATTGAACCTCAATAGGTAGGACGGCATCTTGCCCATATACTAGTGAAAAAGGGGTTTCCCCTGTGCTTTCTCTCTTAGTAACCCTTAAAGCCCACAAAGTGTCTTGTAATAGTTTGTGACATTCTCTTGGATTTACACCAACCATTTTCTGAATATTGTTCTTTATGAGTTTATTGGTAGCTTCAGCCTGTCCATTCGCCTAAGGATAATAAGGTGTTGAGTTGGTGATTAAGAAACCAAACTCCGTAGCGAATTCTCGCATTTTCTCATTATTGAAGGCGGTGCCATTGTCCACTACAATATTCTGGGGAATTCCAAATCTATAGATGATGGATGATTTGAGAAAATCGATCACTTCTTTATGATCGATCTTCCTATAAACCCGAGCCTCGACCCATTTAGTAAAATAATCGGTGGCGACTAGAACATAGGCGTCACCTTTACTTGAGTGCGGATGGATTTCCCCGATTATATCTAAAGCCCAAGACCTAAATGGCCAAGGCTTGATGACTGAGACCAAGTCGGACGCTGGTGCCCTTGTCACCGGACCATGTTTTTGGCACTCTTGGCATCCCCTAGCCATTTCTATGCAGTTCTTTAGCATTGATGGCCAGTAAAAACCATGTCTTTGGATAGTCCAAGACATTTTGGTGCCAGATTGGTGAGATCCGCATAAACCCTGATGAGTCTCTAACATAATTGGGGTCGCTTCGTCTAAGTCGACACACCTTAACAGGACTCCCTCCTTGGTTTTTCTGTAAAGTACCCCATCTATAAGGGTGTACGACAAAGCCTGAGTCTTAATTCTTTGGCTCGCCTTTTGTGTTGGGTCAGAAAGGAAATCGGTGATTGGCTTCCTCCAATCCTTATCGCTTGTCATTATGTCCAGAGTGAAAGCGTCGCTTTGGGGAACTAGGTGGGAAACTATTTCTGGGATACAATTGCTCCCTCTTTTGGCCTTGTATCCTGAAGCCTTTTGGGCTAAGTCGTTAGCAATGGTATTTTCCCCTCGACCTACAAAGAGGAAAGTGATCGCTTCAAATCGCTCGACTAGTTTGCAGGCGAC